>CM043710.1:2100726-2470041 GCA_023969325.1 Oryzias curvinotus | reverse complement strand
TTGGATTTTAAAAAAAGATTTAAAAAGAGTTTTAAAATTGAGAAAAGGAGACAAAACAATCTTTTTAACTTTGGACGATGGAAAACATGCTAATTAGTAATGACCTCAAACCAGCGGATCTGTGGCACAAAGATGACTTAATAGTTGTAGTTAAAGGGCACTTTACACATGTTTAAATGCATTTCTGTTTTAGTGCATAGGATATACTTATCCACTGTGCTTATAATACCGTGGGACTGAGTCTGCAAGAAAGAAATGTTGCTGCATCTCTGTTTGATGTCTTCTTTTCTCATAACAATAGTTCTGTTCTCTTGTTTTCTCTCTTTTGTCTTTCAGCGCCCTTTCGCCCGCCTGACACAGAGAATGTAGTGCGCTTTGATGCCTTTGGAGATAGCCTTGGCCGCTACAACATTTTTCACTACCACAAAGAAAATGGACGCTATGTCTACCGTAAAGTGGGCTACTGGGCCCAGGGCCTCACCTTAAACACCAACCTGATTCCCTGGGCTGACCAGGCTGTGCCCAGCTCCCAGTGCAGCGACCCCTGCAAGAAAAATGAGGTGAAAAGTATGCAGCCAGGAGATGTGTGCTGCTGGATCTGCATACCCTGTCAGCCCTACCAATACTTGTTGGATGAGTTCACATGTGCTGATTGTAGTTTCGGACAGTGGCCTCTGGCCAATCTCACCGGCTGCTATGACCTGCCTGAGGAGTACATTCGCTGGGAAGACGCCTGGGCCATCGGCCCCGTCACCATTTCCTGCCTAGGAATGATGAGTACACTTTTCGTGATTGGCCTCTTCCTCAAACACAATGAGACTCCTGTGGTGAAGGCCAGTGGGCGTGAACTCTCTTACATTCTTTTGCTGGGAGTGCTTATGTGTTACTGCATGACATTTATCTACATCGCCAAACCCTCCACAGCAGTATGTACACTGCGGCGGCTAGGTTTAGGCACTTCCTTTGCTGTATGCTACTCAGCTCTGCTAACCAAGACCAACAGGATTGCCCGGATCTTTGGTGGAGTGAAGGATGGAGCCCAGAGACCTAGATTCATCAGCCCAGCTTCCCAAGTTGCCATATGTGGTGCTCTAATATCCTGTCAGCTGGTAGTGGTGGTGGTCTGGCTGCTGCTGGAGGCCCCGGGTGTGAGGAAAGAAGTGAGCCCCGAGAGAAGAGACGTGGTCACCCTTAAATGCAACAACAGGGATTCCAGCATGCTGCTGTCTCTCACATACAACTGCATTCTCATTATCCTCTGCACTGTCTACGCATTCAAGACCCGAAAATGTCCTGAAAACTTTAACGAGGCCAAGTTCATCGGATTTACCATGTACACCACCTGCATCATCTGGCTGGCATTTCAACCAATTTTCTATGTTACTGCCAGTGACTACCGGGTGAGTTAGGCTGCATAGATACAGTATATTATTGTGTCCTAGTAATAGAAGATTGCACGCAAAGATATACGTGTGTGTGCGTGTGTGTGTATTTGTGTGTTCATTTAGACAAGTGCCGGTTGCCTTTTGCTACTGGAAGAAAAATCCAAACAGACCAAAGTTTCTCAATGTATAAATGCTTCATTGTTGTTCAAAACAATCAAGTTTTTTCATTGACAAAAGGGTTCCATATGTGTATATGCCAAACTTAACTGTGGTTATCAATTAACTATTTAAGCCTCAGTCACATGCACCCGTATGGATCAACCCCCATATGGGTGCTGGGGGTTTTGGGTTGTCCGGCTCGTAGAGGGCCATAGAGAGGAGCGGCCGCATCTTAAGGGGACCACAGGTGTGTTTTGTTGCTCCTTTGAAAATGGAACGCTCCGTTGTCGTATATATGTTAAACGTATCATGAAGTATTTGTAAGGATGATGTAGGTTACACCCAATTGTGTGAAACCCACATGGGCTGCATGGTGGAGCAGTGTTTAGCGCTCTTACCTTCCAACAAGAAGTCCTCGGTTTAACAGAATCACCTGGATTCTGTTCCCCACCATCGTTCAAAAACATGCTTCATAGGTCAATTGGTTACTCTAAATTGTCCCTAGGTGTGAATGGGTGTGTGATTGTGGCCCTTTGTCAGGCTGGTGACCTGTCCACAGGGTACCCTGCCTTTGCCCACGAGAAGCTCAGACAGGGACAAAACCGGGTTTGGAGACGAATAAATCAACAGACTTATGAAGTACGGGCGATGCTGTTGCAAAGCACCCTTTATGCAGGACTTCTACATGAAGTGCACATATTAGCTCCTTATTGACCACACGGGGTGTGGATAGGACTCGTAAGTGCTAGCAAAATCCCCATAGGATGCCCGCACAAATTATGCTCTAATTGTCTAATATACGCATTTCGCACAGCCAGGATGCGTGCAACAAATGTGTGACGAGCGCGCACCTTTCACTTGAACAGCACTGATAGGCTTCCTTCGCAATGCACATGATTTGGGGGTTTGAAAATAAATTATTTGTACGGCATGCCTGAGTCTCACCTGTTTCATCCTTACTTACCTTTACGTGTTGCTTAAGTGTTCAATACAACCTGACACCGGCAGCAAAGTATGTTTCTATTTTTGCTATTCTCTACTTTCTTCTTCTTCTTTTTTAGTTATAAATATGCGTTTTATTGATATATGAAATATTAAAACAGGCTTTCTTTGTTGCAGAAAAGACAAACAAAGACATCTCTTTTTGTAGTCACCACACCACCAAACCAACACAAAGAGTTGATTGTAGTTTAAAAATTAAGAAAAATCCATGTATGAACAAATCTTTCATGAAAATCCAATCTATGTCCAGCAACATGTGGTGGGTTTCCCTTGTTAAGGTACAAACAAAGGAAGCAATACAGTTACATCATTAAGTACATAATTTATGCAGGGGCTGTGGTGCTTTTTTCCTAAGAGTTACCTGGGTTCAAATTCCATCGTATTTCCTTTTTAAATACATAGTTACTTTTTATTAGGCAAAAAAACATTATTTTTTTTAATTCATGTGAACACAAACAACTATTAAACCAAAGTTTTCCCACTGAAAAAATGTAGCTGCCATTGCTAATGGAGCTCTTAGGAATGTTGGAGTGGTAAGGAAGACAGCCAACCACATCTGTTCAGTGCTACAATGACACACCTAGGTGTGTGAAATTCGTTCTCCGCATTTGACCACTGGGGGAGCGGTGGGCTGCAGACACAGCCGGGAACCATTTGATGGATTAAACCCACAATCCAACCCCTTAATGCTGAGTGTCCAGCAGGGAAGCATTGGGTCCCATTTTAGAGTCTTTGGTGTGACTCGACCTGGATTTGAACTCACGACCTTCCAGTGGTTTTGAACGTGCTAGAATGGCGTTTTGAATGTGTGGTTTGTAAATAAATAAAACAACGCTTTTGACGCCTGTCTTGAGACAACTCAAGACGGTGTAAAATTACAAACTACTTTTAAAACGTGTGTAAAAATACGGTGTTTTTGATGACCGAAAGCGCAGTTTCTCTATGCTGCGTTTCCCTGGCGTTTTATGATTCTTTTTGCTTGCCATATAAACCCGTGTTTGTGCATGTATCGCTTTAGGAAAAGTCACGTGACTGATACAGCCACTGTGTCTGTGCGTCACAGAGGCGCCAAACCGAGGAAGGTCCTCCACTGGAAGTGTTTACAGATTCTGCAGTTTTCTGCCCAGTTGGGTGGATTTGATTTTGATATTGCGGGGAATTTTGCTTTGGGTGGGTGATCATAATATGGTCGGGTTTGGCATCAGTTTGGTGGGGTTTTAATATGAGTCTGAACTATCTTTTATTTTTGCCCCCGTTTTCTCCTGCCCAGCTGTGTTAGACAGCTTATTTTATTGAATCTTTCCTAAAGGTGTTTGAATTTGGGGGGTTAGTTAAGTTTGTGGAAATTTTTTTAATGGTTTTAATAGTGTTTTTGGCTTTTTTAACCCCCCCCCCCCCCTTCCCCCCCTTCCTATCAGTTTCCGCTTGATCTAGCAGAAAACAATTCCATTTCAAACTGACTCTTATTTGAAATTAATAATTTAATGTCTGGTATTTTAAATGTCGCACCTCCCTCAATGGTGAGGCATTATAGAGCGAGGCAAGAGAATGTGGAAGCCACAACTACAATGACAAATGTTGTGTTTACATTAGTATTTAACCCTTGTGCTATCCTATGACCCCACCCTTACACTGACGTGTTATTCTACCATAACAAAGGCGGAGAGGATTTCATTTAATCCATGGAAACCAGTGACAATCACAAATCATTGAAGAAAAAGGTTTAGAGCACTGTCTAGTGGGTCTAGATGACCCCACTCCCAATGTTAAAGTGCCTAGGATAGGACAAGGGTTAATCAGTATATCAGTGGAGTTTCTTAACTTGGTTGCCTGCTATGATCTATTCGATCCAGCAGGTGTCAGTACTGAATGACACAGTGTTGACACAGGATCGATGCAGTTTGGGTAAAGTGCCAAAATGCTTCTCGAGGCCTCATCTACCCATCGCTAATTGCTACAGAGGTTTTTCAGTCCGTTTTCAGGCTCTCTATATAAAACAACCGGCTATTGAATGCATGTTCAAAGTTAAACCACGGTGAACAATCAGGGACTCGATTGTGTGGTAAGTGAGTGGAGCGGGCCGCATCTTAAGGGGAGCACACGGATGTATAAATGGCGTCCCTTCTTGGCGTGCCAACCGGTCACGGAGGACAAATTATTAATTACTGTCTGTGTCCGGACAAAATTCTATGACACCAAGTCCTTCATAAATCAGAATAGAGCTGTGAAAGAAAAAGCTTGGCGCAAGATTCATGCTATTTGCACAACTTCAACATTTCACACCAAACCTCTTCCAACTGTAGGGGGTGGACATGTGCTAGAAAAGAGTAGAAGAAGAAGAAGAAGAAGCCCCATCCTGCTCGTTCTGATGAACACTACGGGCAAAATGCAATTTCAAAAACGCATCTTCAACCCATTCAAGAACTCTCGTCACATGAACACATAAGGATTGTATTTGTGGTTGTCCTGATATTCCTGTATGGTTCCTGTCCAGAAAGAAAAATGACTGTGGAAATATGCGTCACACAGAAATTCAGGAAGAAAATCAAAATCAGCATTTTGCAAAAAAATAAGTGCTCCACTCTTTTACACAACTCCAGTTTTCAAAAACCAACCATCAGCTGCTGGTGGCCTGCTAGTGTGTGAATGTTTGTGTGAGTTTGGAACACACAAACACTGCTGGTCTTGATGAGGCTGGTCAGTTTTCAAGAAAAAACTCCTTTTAAGTACATGAGTAATGGAATTCACACATACTTACACAACATGTTTATTCATGGCTGTTTGAAAAACGGATTCAAAAATCTGAAAGGTGTTAAACAGAATTCTGTGAAGGAGGGAGACCTTTAATCAGCGAGTGCAAAGATCAGTCAATAGAAATAAAGGTTGTTTCTTTGGTGAAATGATTCCTATTGACAGCTACATACACATAATAGGTGTTTTTTTTTCAAGGACGGCCTGTAATAGTCTCTATTGCTTTGTATTCCTCACAACTCAAATTAATACAAGATAAATAAGAATGCATGCATTTGTTTATCAAATACCATCAATTGGGGTTTTCAGGCAGTAAAGAAAGCCTTTGGAGTTTTGTGCTTTTAAATCCTCTGAAAAAGACTGTGTCTGGGTCCTTGGAACAAATAATAATCTTGCTTTTGCTCAAATCAGGCCACTAATATTTGGAATTTTAACTATTTGCCCAATTTCGTGAGTGGGGTCCAACGTTTCAGGCCCAGAAACCGGATGAAATTTCCAGAAAAAGGTCTGCTAGCTTTGGCTACTTAGCTTATCAATGCCATTGATTGGAAACGTTTACCAGCAGATGCTGTTTTCTGCAAGACAATGACTTTTCAGAAACAACTCACTCTATAATAAATAAAACTGAAATCCAAGACTAAAAACTATTTTGGCCAAGAGTTTGGGTTTCATATTTTTATTTCTCCTCCCTGCCTGACCATCACCCAATTTCTAGTCTCTGGCATAAACAGAGAACAGTTTTTACTATATTTATTTCATTTTTTGTGTCCAAATTGACTCTGGAAATTAATCACTACATCATTTACCTCAGGGGTTAATGGAGATTTGCCAAACATTAATGCATAAGGTCCCATTAAATGTCACACAGCTAGTGGGGTAAATTTGCTCTCTGCGTTTGACCCACCCATGGGAGAGCAGTGAGCTGCAGACACAGCCATGCTTGGGTCCCGTTTTTAGTCTTAGGTTTGACTCAGCCACAGATTTGAACGCAGGACCTTCTAGCTTCAGGGCAGACACTCTACCACAAAGCCACTGAGCTGATGTTAAGTGCAAGCCCTTTCTTATTGTCATTTTATGACGTTCAGACTTTCCATGCTATAACTTTAGTCTTTAATATATACCACTTGCATTTTTTTCCTGTGAAAAGCAGAATCAAAATCAAAATGATAATTTCATTAGTTCCAATCATTTGAATAAATGTAAAGCTTGGCTGCAGATAAAGCTGCCTGTGACTGCAATCTTTTTAAAATTGATATAATGTTTAGCCTCATTATCTTGTTGACATACTTTGGTTTCAAAAGTGATAAATAGATACTGGATTTACTCCATTTAACTTTATTTTTTGTTGATAAAATCGAGTACAGTGCAATATACTGTAACATCCTTTGATGCTTTAGTTAGTGTGCACCTGCATGTTTTAGAGAAGTCTGCAGACAGACAAATTGGCAGGTTGGCAGGTAGGTGGTGAATTCACAGTGGCCATCTTCAAACACAGTCATAGGCTGACATTGAAAAACTGCTTAGGTTTAGGGAATTACCCCTGGGGAACCCGATCAGTGTGTAATGGAAAAGACACAGAAGGAGGGAGGCAGCGGAGCCCCCTGACACAGCTGCCATTGCAGGAACATGGAAGAGGCAGAGAAGACCACGAGGGCTGAAAAGGAACTGAACGTCCCTGAGTGTAGCTATGTGGAATGGAGTGTGAAAGACTGGGATGCTGAGTCCCAGCTGTGCTCCCTCCATCCTGGGACTCTAGTGACGCCCAGAGGAACCCTTCCTCCACCCCCTCTAAACAACACAACTCACAGCCTGAACAGGCTCATTAAAAAGATGTAATCCCCCCTCTTTGACTGATGAATAATTACTGAAGCAACTCAGACGGCACAGCTACTCTAGGTTTTCACCGGCAGTGGTGTTTTTCTAGTGTTCCTCTAGTCGTCCACTGCTTCTCAGACTGAATGGACAACCGCAGCTTCACAACAAAGATTTGATTGATCAGCAATGATAGCAGCTTAATTCTACCAACTATCATAACCATTTGACTATAATGAGTGACTCTGAAAATCCACTCTGAGGAGGAGATGTCCGTTTTCATGGAAATGTTCATCATGTCATTTCAGGAGAAAACAGAGAAATGAAGATCCAAACCGACCACTCTCCTGTGAAATCACTTTTTACAACCTGGAAGCTCTTTCCCTGTTTAGAGTTTACCTGATCAACTGACATTACAGGACATCAGCGCTTTATTCTTGTTCCACGAAAGGGTCAAAATGATATTGAAATAACTTTACACTAAAGAAATGAGTTTTAAATACATGATATCAATATATAAATATATCCAGTATTCCCTGTTCTAATCAAGAAAGTAACCAGTAACCTGTTTCCTTAAGACCTGTGACCTGTAAACTCAGTTTGCTTAACCAGGTTAAGGTATTTGGCTGCTGACAGCAGTTAACTGCCAAAACCTGTTTCTCTGATAACCAAGTTATGAGTTTGAGTTCCTCAGGAGTGTTGCCCAGGTGTGGCTGTGTTACCTGACTCTTGTCTGCAGGAACTAAAACGATGTGAGCTAAAGCAGATAGATGCTTTTGAGGTGGTGAAAAGAGGAAATATTTATAATAACTGTTGCAGATTTTAAACTGTTCTAAGCTGCAAACAGATTGACATTGATGAATGCTGCCAAAAAAAACTCATGGCATATCAACATTAACCTTTAAATTATAATTACTTCCAGCTTTTGTTAGCTGACTGATCCCATGGCCGTACAGCTTCTTAACAGAATCCACATGTTTAAATGCTTTTGGGCACAAAGAAATGAGAGAAATGTTGACCTTAGACACTTGATGCATCTTGAGGAATTAAAAGAAATTCTCTGAATACATAGACTACACGCTGTGAAGCTTATTCCTCAATTCAGGATAGAAAAATGAAGCAAAGATTAAAAATAGTGAAGCTGACAAAATTGAAGTGAACAAAAAAGAAGTGAAAGCCTGGTGGAATGACAGGAAAAAGTACACATTACTGAACAAGAAAATAAAGCCATGGTTGTCTAACTTGATTTGTGTCTTAAAATGTTCTCTAAACATTCCTCAAAGACCCACTTTGATGAAACTATGTTTTGAAAATTTTAACATGTTCTTCTGGCATTTTTTTCTCATGATGGAAGGCAAATGTACAAAAATTAAAATTAAAATTGTATTTCTGAGTATTTTTATATTCAAATTGTTGTGAATCAGGAGCAGAAAAAAAGCAGTTTGAAAAAGTTGCTTATTTGTGACGTAGAAAATACACCGGGTGGACCCTAAGCTCCCTGCTCTGCTCCATTCTGATGCATCCACATGCAGACGATTAAAACCATGAACGTCTGTGTTTTCCTCGTCTGAGCTGGAATCTGGATCTAAACTGTACGGATGGACAGCTCAGATACTGCCCACCATTTTTGTTGCCACGCTAATGTTAGGTTGGGGGTGTGAGAGGCTGTAAGGTAGTGGGAGAGCATGTAAACAGAGAGATCTCAGTAACGAGGAGGTTAAAGGAGGGGGAGGGGGGTTGTTCCACATCAACAGTCCCTTCCAGGACGCTGAGGTGAAGGAGATGAATGTCTGATGAACTCTTGCCACTCTGCAGAAGCTATGTCCAAGAAAACAACAGTTTTTTTAATTTTGCCTGAAAACTACATGATCATAATCAAAAGTCCACTGTGAATGCTTTTACAACAGATCAGAGGATGATCAGACTTTGAATGAGTTGGCCTGTCTTTTTTTCCCCCAACATATGTTTATTACATTTGTGTCTTTGGGCAAGACACAGAACTCCACGTCTGTCCTGGTGATTAGAGGTTGTACCTGTATTTGTATTTATTTAATAAAGGGACGATGCATACAAAACAGTGCTCTGAAAAGTAAATACACAGGATTATAGCCTTAACTAATTTTCATCCTCTGGGTGAGAATTACCAGTGATGGGACCAGTGTTTGGCAGCGGAGCCACCATCAGTGTGTGAATGTGTGTGTACATGGGTGAATGGGACTGTGACCGCAAAGTGCTTTTAGCCCTCTAAAAGATAGTAAAGCACTACATAAGTAAATGTTATTTCCCATTACTGATAAAGCACAACTAATATTACAGGATGAATTAAAGATAGAAAAATGAGCAGACAGCTTGTTGAGGACATTTTTCAGGAGTTTTAAATGTTGCGTTTCTCTTGTTTAGGTGCAAACCACAACCATGTGCATCTCCGTCAGCCTCAGTGGGTCGGTGGTTCTGGGCTGCCTCTTTGCTCCAAAGATCCACATCATCCTGTTCCAGCCACAGAAGAATGTCTGCACCCTCAGGGTGGCCACCACACGTTTCAGTGTCAACACTGCGGCGGCGTCCAGCTTTTCTCAAGGTGCCACCTCACATACAGCAGGATTTACAGCAAACTCCTTAAAAGGCAAAAACTAAACCCCAAGAAAGAGAAAAGCCTCTCATTTAAAACAAAAAGACTTATTTTCTTTCTTGGAAAAAAATTATCCGATCAAGAGATTTTTTTTCAATACCAAAATAATCTTACTTTGACAAAACATGTCTTAATGACAAGAAGATTTTCTTAAAATCAGAAATGTTGGTAAGACCATTTCTTACCTCATTGGCAGATTTCTTTTTTTCTTATTCAAAGAATATCTGCTAATTAGGTTAGAACTTTTGACATATTTCTAAGGGGCCTGTTTTTCCAGTGCACAGTGGATTTAAAAGGATAACAATCCACACATATGATCACATCTGTCAAATCTCTGCCTCGCCACTGTGAAACCATTCACTCTACAGTGGGGAAAATCCGAACAGCCCAACCCTTTTATAATCTCTTCCTCTTTTCTTTTTTTGCATTGCAGCATCAACCTCCAACGTTGTTCCAACAGTGTGCAACGGCCGAGAAGTGGTAGACTCAACAACATCCTCATTGTGATCCAGTTTTAGATCTTTTACTGAGAGTTGTAAACAAAGTAATATAATCAATAGTTCTGATTCAGATACTGACCAGGTCACACAGATGATCGTCTTGACTTTTCTGTCCTCAAAGTGCCGTGAGTACAATGTTCCAATAACTTAACTTTGTTCTTTGACTCGTAGCATATTGAAATGAGATGCCAATAAAGTTGAACATGACCTTGTTTTTTGAAAATTCTATTTGCAAAGATGAAGTAAAATATAGTCAATATGTTAAATGTAAAATATTTAAACGGTTTTTATTGTAGATTTTGGTGAACCAGTTTGTGCTTTCTTGTAATTATTGTAAATAAAATGTGTTTTTTATAAATATGAAAAAGAAAAAAAACTTGTTTTTTGGGTGTGTCTGTGTGTGTGTGTGTGCGTGCGTTTGGGGTGTGTGTCTGCGTGTGTGTGTGTGTTTGTGTGTGTGTGTTTACATGAAAAGAAAATGTTTTGCTTTGTTAGTAGGAAGACAAAGAACTCTGTCAGTAAATTAAATGATGAATTTGAACCACTTGACATGTACTATGCTGGTGTTCAGCAAAAAATAGCTTAGCATGAAAGATTTTGTTTTTCAGCTGCTGTATTTTGTTCTGCAATCCTAATCAAACCTGCACAAAGTCCCTGTTCTGAAGACCAGGAAACTTTCTGCAGAACAAAGGGAACTGAGGATCAATACCACTAACCCTAACGATAACAAATACCGTGTCTGTGTGACTATTTCAGTGGTACGACCTTTGCTACTTAAACACAAACTCATGTGGAACCTGACATTTTTATTGCAAATCATTGAAGATCTGCTATCTGCACTATTCATCTGAAAAAAATAAAATAAAATAAAAAAAACACTATATGCTGCTATAAAATAAGACCCCGTGAAGCAATTTATGAAAACACACAAAACAGGAACACCAAGCAGCAAAAACAAATGTGATGTGAAACAGAACAAAACAGCATTAGTGAAGAAAGACTGCCACCTTGTGGCCACTTTCTCATTCCAAGCAACATCCAGCTGAAAGCATGTAGATGTAGATATGTAAGGTGGGAATACTTTAACATTTGATTGAAATGAAAAATAAAGCATATGGAGTATTAGCTGGGGTTTTAGATGTTTTCAAACAACCAAATCTGAGACTAAACTAGGGAAACTGAGGTCAGAGGTCCTTAGGTCCTGGTCATGATTGTGGTCTGTAACTGGTGGGGCTCCACTGTCATAAACTCTGACAGTAGTTCTGTTCTTGATGTAAGTCTGTGGCAGGGAAACTGCTGTCTATGGCAAATTTTCCAATCATGAAGGATTAAAGGCCTAAACTTTAGGGACTCATCAGATATGTGCCATATGTGAAAAACTCATCCATGCATTTGTCACGTCGAGGCTGGATTACTGTAACTCCTTGTTAGCAGCGTGTCCTAAGAGTTCCTGAAGAAGTCTCCAGCTTGTTCAGAACGCAGCAGCTAGATTGTTAGCAGGAACTAGCAGAAGAGATCACATCACTCCTGTGTTAGTTTCGCTTCACTGGATCCCAGTTGATTCTAGAATCCAGTTCAAGATCCTCCTGTTAACCTATAAGGCCTTACATGGAATGGCCCTGTCCTATATTAATGACCTCATAGTCCCTTACCATCCAATCAGAACACTTCACTCACTAAATGCAGGACTGCTTGTGGTTCCTAGAATTTATAAAATAACGGTTGGAGGTAGAGCGTTTAGCCACCAAGCCCCTGTTTTCTGGAATAAACTCCCAGCTCATGTAAGAGAGGCAGATTCAGTTTCTACATTCAAAGTTAGACTGAAAACATTCCTCTTTGGACAGGATTATTGTCAGACTAGTTAGTATTCAGAGATAATCTAACTTAATGTTAATGTGTGTAAATTAAAATTAATAAAAATAACTATTTTTTTTTAAAAGGCTGCTAGAAGTTGAAGCTGGGGTAGCTGTGGTGCTCTGGGGTTCTCTCCTCTTATCTCATCTACTTCTCCCCTTCCTCTCTTCTCTATTCTTGATCATTATTCATGATTTAGTTCTCCATGCCTCTGTTTGGTGCAGTGTGATTCATGTATTGTCCCTCTTTCCCCTCCTGGGGAGTGGGAGTGCTTCCAGACTCCAGTTGGTTCATCCGTGCTCCTGTTCCTGACTGTGTACCTCGTCTCTGCTCCTGCTCCTACACCTGGCTGTGGTTCCTGTCTCCGGCTCGACTCGCGCCCCTGACTGTCCCCCCAACTTCATCTGGATGAAACTCGTCTGCTGGACTTTGTAGATGTAGTTGTAGAGTTAGATAAGTTAATTCTTCTCTATGAGTTCTGGTAAATCGGCTGTCCGTCCTGGGGGAGGATCGCTCCTTCATGTGGGCACCCCTGAGGTTTCTTCGTTTTTTTCCAAATCTGTTTTTTTTAGGAGTTTTTCCTTACCGCAAAGGGGGGTCTAAGGGCAGAGATGCCAGTTTAGCTTAGTCAGTTTGTTAGTTTATTTTAGTATTTTCCTATTGAACTCTATGTATTCATGATCCTTTTGATTTTATGTTTCACTTTTTCAATTACCAATACGAAGCCCATTGAGACAACTGTTGTTGGGAATTTGGGCTATACAAATAAAATTGAATTGAATTGAATTGTCAGTGCAAAACCGATTTGGTTCTTGTGGATGGTCCAACCACAACCGGTTCTTACCTCAGAGACATCATAGAACCATCATCATCCCCCAATTTCACCAGCACACCCCCAACTTTCTGTTCATGGATGATAATGCTCCACCACATGATGCCAGCATTGTCACAGGTGGACTTCAGGAGATGTTACCTATGACTGATACTTTCATGGGGATCAACCTCTCTCTGAAGGGTACAATATAAAAAATGCGTAACGTCTTACTATCCCTTGATTCAACATCTGACCATCTATGCATGGCTTGGTCAGAAGAGCTCCAGGTGGACATAAATGATGATCAGTGGAGATCTCTGCTCCTCATCAATATGTGCCCACTGTATCATTCAGTGTAAAGTGGTTCACAGAGTTCATTGGTCTAGAAGCAGACTTGCCAGAGCTCTTTTTAATCATTCTTTGAAAAACGGTGTAAAATGTTATCTAGGCCCTGCAAATCTCACTCTGTTTTTGACATGCCCGTCGTGTTCTGATTTCTGGAACTCTGTATTTGACTCTCTAGTCTCTGTCTGTAACGTCAGAGTACAGCAATCCCCAATGACAGCTCTCTTTGGTGTACTTTCTGACAATCATTCCCTCTCTCCTTGGTCTGAGGAGTCTTGTAGCTCTTTTGACACTGCTTGCCCAGCGGACTACCTTGATGCGCTGGAAAAATCTTCGGCCACCCACTCATTCACAACATTTGGATAAAAGACTCACTTTCTTTTATTAAGCTAGAAAAATGAGACATTCTCTTAATGGTTCTGGATCTAAATTTTCTAAAATTTGGTCACCTTTCTTAGAACATGCCATGTCCTTGACCTTAGAAACGACCCAGTGAACTTTCAAATATATCAACAGGTATGGTATGTTTAATGTCTTTGCTGGACATAGATTGGTAGCACAGTATATTGTTTGAATGATAATTTTATGTATTTAATTTATTTATTTATTTTTGTGATTGTGTTTTTGAATTGTTTGTTTTTTCTTATTTGAAACATTTCAGAATAAATCATACATAAACAAAGGAAGTGTGAGAGTTTCATGGTTTGGCCAGCAATGACCTGAACCCGATAGAGCACATCTGAGACCAACTGAAGCAGAGACTGGATGATGGAACCCCTCAAGTTACCTGCAGAACTGCATGCAGCACCTGTAGAGGAGTAGAACGCCTCAGAACGACATCATGAGGCTGGTGAGGAGCAGCAGACGCCGCTGTCAACAAGCCTCGATATGGACATGGGAAAAGGGGGGTCAATGCCCTCTTAAATGCCATGACTGCCTCTCAAGAAGAAATTAAAAATGACCACACAAAAATAAACACAAAAACTCCCACAAAATAAAAACAAAAAATGATGGACAAATACCCAGAGAGACATAAATATGGGAAAAAAATAAATGCAGCCGCTACATGCCAGAAAACAGTGTCCTGTTGGTGCTGGTCCCAAGCCCGGCTAATGCAGAGGTCTCAGGAAGAACATTCAACATCAAATTTATAAGACATACAAAAAAGATCAGAGGAGAAGATAGATTTATAGATAAATGTACTAATATAATGATAGCATGGTTTTCCAAGCAATTTAAGGGCTTGGAGGGACACGACACCTCAAACTCTCAGTACACCCAGAAAGACACTCCACCCCACCCCCTGAATTTCTACCTGCACCCCACAGTGGGGTTGACTGTTCCAGTGCCGTCTGTCATTGCAGCAAATGGTAGAAATACCTGCTATTGACATCAGTCAGTTTTAAATGGTAAATGGCGTTTACTTATATACAACTTTCTACCTTCTACCAGTCACAGTCCCATTCACCCATGCACACACACATTCACACACACATTCACACATGCCGAACACTGGCGCCAACCTCCCACCAGAGGCAAGGTGAGTTCAGTGTCTTGCCCAAGGACACTTCGATGCATGCAAGGCGGGAATCGAACCTGCATTCTTACGATCATGGGTCGACCACCCTACCGCTGCACCACAGCCTCCCCAGTTAGTTATTGTTGTCTTAATTATTGGGGTAATGAAAACTAATGAAAATTATATTTTTTCTCATTCTTTATTAGTGGTAGTCAAATAAAAGGGAACCTTTGCCCATTTTATTAAAATTCAGAACAAATTGGAAAAGTGACTTGTGTAAAATATCAGAATCCCTAAATTGTACTTGTTAAAAGCAGACAAAAAAGTAATCTTGGTTTGATTCTGCTCTGTCTTTATCAGTGCAACAATGAGGGTTAGGAACTGAAAAAGTTGCATTTCCTGTGGAAATATGTTGGAATGTGTAATTGCGGATGGTGGTTGCTTTAAATTATTTAATGGCATTGCTTTTAACAGAAGGAGACCGTAGAAAGAAAGTTAGTTTTCATATCAGTCTTATACCAAAATTGGGGTATTTTCCTACGTTTTGTTAAAAAATCATGTCACTGAGACAAACGGTGGTCGAGTTACAGCAGTTTGTTCAGAATTTCAACTTAGCTTATTTAAAGACTGTAAGTACTTGCGAAATCATTTGAAGACGGCGGAAAAGTCCACAAAGAGCAGAACAAATGCTTGTTTGAAAATTTTAAACAGAATAAAGAATGCAGATGTTAGGATTGCAGAAAGTTTAAAGTTGCAGAAGACCCTTCCCCATGTACAGTATTTCTATGGCAAAGGCTTCAGCAACTTTATTGAATTGCAGATGAACCATAAGTTGCAGAAGAAATTGCACAAGAGAGCATTAATATCCATAACTTGCTGAACATTTTGATACCTGAGTGGCAGAAATCGGATGAAGTATGCAGAAGATACGCACGGACAAAAAAAAACGTACAGAAGATTGCATTACGAAACCAAACTGAGCAAACCAATAAAAAAGAATAACAATAGTTTGATCTAGTCAAACTAGTAGAACGTTTTCTCCATCATTTTTTGTTCTTGTTTTCACCAGTGCTGTCTACCTCCATCAGCCAGTAAACTTGCAGTTAGAGGACCTGATCTAACTCGCTTCTGCCGCCAGGGGGTGACAACGGCCCGGCTGCAGACGTCCTGCATGAGTCAAAGCAGAAGATAAACAAAGTGCAGTCGTGCTCCACCCCGCAGTCACGGTCTGTCCACCCATTCAAAGGCAAAGCTGTAGCCGGCCTTTCCTGTCTTCTGCCCTTCGATCGGCTGCTAGTCTGTAGCTAAACGGTGAGTTTGCGGTTGGTGATGACACGTGACGATCCGTTCCCGTTGCTTTGCAGAGATTCGGTTCTGGTAGCTGCTGACGTGCCACCGTGTTCGTGTGCGGGACGTTTGTGTCTGAGCATTTCCGGTGTTAAACTTTGACCTGTCAGATTTCGTGAGCGCAGATCCACGGACCCACGCCGGCCGTGGGCCCGGGGACAGCGCTTTACTCTACTTTGTTTACCTTAAAGTCACGCAGGACGTCTGCACTCCAGTGTCTGCGCAGCCCCGACCGTGGAAACATGGCACCAAAGAGACGAGCTGCCTCTGCTGCCAAGGCTGGAGGGAAGAAAGTGAAAGAGGAGCCCGAGGCGCCCCAACCCAAGGATGCCTTCACCTCCGCCAAAGAGGCCCTTCTGGCTGCAGGGGCCCCGCCCAAAGGCAGAAGGACGGTGGATGAACAGTGTCCCCTGGCTTCCACGGGCGAGGTGGGCTTGTGGGCCCGTTTCAGATGATCTCAACATTATGGCTGTTTGCTGGAAACAAATGTGTGGTGCTCACCAGGTGTATGAGGACTACGGCTGCATGCTGAACCAGACCAACATAGGCCACAACAACAACAAGTTCTATGTTATCCAGGTCGTTCAAGAAAACAAGAAGTTTTATTCGTGGAACCGGTGGGGGAGAGTGGTAAGTGGGTCCACTTTCCCTATAATTTCCATTGAAATGTGAAGTGTTTCTTTGTGTTTGAACATGCGTTTATTAGGAAAATGTATCTTAAAATTACATTTCTAAGTATTGTTACTATTCAAATCGTTGTTAAACAGGAGCCGATGAGAAAATGCAGAAGCGTGTAAGTGTGATGTACAAGTTTCTACGGCAAACCAGAAGCTCCATTCTGATGCATCCCTTTGCAGACGATTAAATCCATGAAGGTCTTTCCTCGTCTGAGCTGGAATCTGGATCAAAGCTGTACGGCTGGATAGCTCTGAGATTTATCACTATTTTGTTGCACTGGTAATGATAGGTTGGGAGTGGTGTGAGGGGCTGTAAGCTAGTGGGAGAATGTATAAGGGGGTGTCCAATTCCAGGCCTCATTTAGTGTCCTAAATGTCTTCCAACCAACCTGCCGTTTAAGCTCCTTATTGGCTAAACACACCTGATTTAGGTAATCAACAGCAGACGAGGCAGGATTTCTGGAAAATCAGCAGGAGGCCGGCCCTGAAGGCCTGGATTTGGACACCCCTGGTATAAACAGATGGATGATGGGAAGGGGGCAGGTTTATTCCTTGCCAACAGTCCCACCAACAACTCAGAAGTGAATGTCTGATGAACTCCCGCCACTCTGCAGAAACCATATCCTAGAAAATGACACAAGTTTTTAGATGTTTCCTTAAAACGGCAAACATTATAATCAAAAGACCACTGGGAACGCTTTTACAATAGATCAAAACATGATAGGAGTGAGACTTTATATTATTCGATGTTCGATTTTTACAGTTTAAAAAAATTAGATTAAACAAAATATGCATTACGAAATCCAACTGATCAAACCAATAAAAGAGAATAGATTAAAATAAAATAGATTCGATCAAATAATTAGATTACTTTAATAATAGTTATACATTTTCTCACATCATAACAGTGTGAAATACATTTGTAGTTTGCTTAAACACCTGCTGCACATGACACATGTTTATTTTTACCCTATCAAGAATATATGTATCATTCAAATACAAGATATCACCAGTTTCTGTTTGGAGGTTTACTGGAATAAAGACTGTATTTTTGTCAGTCTGACTGTCAGTTCCTTGTTGTAATTCACTTCTTCCTCTATAAATTTGCATGTGATTGCCTTGTCCTTTCATGCAAATTCAGGGTGAAGTTGGACAAAACAAACTCAACTCATTCGATTCGCTTGAGAAAGCTGTCAAGGACTTTGAGAAGAAGTTTAAGGACAAGACCAAAAATGACTGGAACAACAGGAGCAACTTTGTCACTCATCCTGGGAAATACACTCTGATTGAGGTGGAAGGAGAGCAGGATGCTGAGGTCAAGGCAAGTGCTCTGCTTTTTCAGCCAGCAGATGTTGGTGTATTGATGGCAGCTGTACTCAGCATGTTCTGTCTTCTTCACTCAAGGTTGACAGTGTTGATGGAAAAGCAGTCAAAGTGCCTAAAAACACCCTGCCTTGTACCCTCGATGAAGCTACTCAGAAGCTTATTACACTTATCTTCAGCAATGACATGTTTAAGGAAGCAATGGAGTGTATGAACTTAGGTAAATGTGTCTCAGTTCTCCATCTATTTATTCATCTATTTACACTTACTGCCACAGTAGCCGCATTTCCATGGGCAAAAGTAATCGGAAAGAACGCCTGATCGGAAAGAAAATGTGTCATGTAAACGCGCCGTTCGGAAAAGTCTGCCCCGGTCAGACTCTTTTGGATCAAACTTTCTTTCCGATGGAGATAGGTGGGTTATACCGATCCTTTATCCGATCGTGGTACATGTAAACGGTCATTCCGATCGTGTGTCACTTCTGCTCTGGTTTACGTCATTCATAGACGGTGTTTCGCTGATAGAAAGCTTTGGAGCGCATACGGGACCAATAAGCTGCTCTGCGGCGGCCCCCTGAAAAGCACCGCTCCGCTCTCGCCCCGCTGGCTCTCTGCCTCTCTCTCACCCCTTACGAAGGGGCTGCCGGGGAGGAGCGCTTCGTGCCCACTGAGGTCTGGACCCGGCACCCGAGCTCTGCGTTCGGGCTCCGGTGCCAGTAGGCCGAGTCAACCTTTCTGAGCAGGGCAGGCGGATTTATTCATGGGTTTGGGGGGGGGTGCTTTGTTCCGTGTGCGTTTTGTTGTGTTGTTATGTGCGAGAATTCTGACTGTGAGCCGACCGGCCGCTCTGGGTTAGCGGCTGCAGGACTCACGAGAACCGAGCAGAGCACGAGCCGCCAGCTCACACATTTGGGTCGGTGTGTGAGCTTCAAAGCAGAATGTCGCTCAGTCCATAGAAACTGTCCAAACAATCAAGTGGATTTGTGTTTCCAGTTGTGTCCCCACAAAATAAAGGCTGAATAAAGGCTTATTCCCAAACATTTGCGTGCAGCCAAGCTAATGTTGTTAGCCCGTGTTTATAGCCTGTCCTAACCCTTCAAGCTCCCCCTGCACAAAAAAGCACCGACCACACGGATTAAATATAAAACGATGAGCGAATAGACGCTTCATAATATTCATAACATTAATAAAAGCAAGTTTGGAAGATCGTCTTGTATATTACCGAGCTACTGCATAAACGTATGCGACAGCAAAGGTTTGTTTACAACGGGACACTTCCTTCCGGGAGTTTTTACACTACTGCGCATGCCCAAATGATTTATTCCGAATGAAACTGTGACCCATGGGAACGCTTGTTCTAATCGGAAAAAGGCTTTCTGTGCCCATGTGCACGGGTGAATTTTAACCCAACCATTGATCCAATCAAGATATTTTGCCCATGTAAACGCGGCTTGTGACAGCAGAAAAAACCAACAGGGGGTTTGGCTTTGCAAGAATGGAATGCATCCTTTTATGTAATGCAGGTGTACCTGTTCAGTGGCCTGTGTGTGTATTTATTTAAACTGTGTGTTGTGATGTAAATAAATTGTTCCTCACATTTTGATGTCAAAATTAAAACCACTTTTCCCAAAATGCTATACATGCTAACAACAGTCCAAAGCTATACCCACTTGATTTTGGTCTGTGTCTGTTTGTCATCATGCAGATATCAAAAAGATGCCCTTAGGCAAACTAAGTAAGGTTCAGATTGCAAAGGGCTTTGAGGTTTTAGAGGAGATTGAAGCAGCCTTGAACAAAACCAGCCAAAGACATCTTCTGGATGAACTTTCCTCCAAATTTTTCACCACAATTCCTCACAACTTTGGCCGGAACAGGCCCCCAACCATCAACACCAAAGAGATCATTGAGCGTAAAAAAGAGATGCTTATGGTAAGTGGGAGGAAATTGGTTTTTATCAACTTGTATTATTGTGTGTATTGGTTGTTATTGTTAACACCAAAGTGGTTGCGAAACGGTGCGGCTTTAATATGGAAATGGTTTTGATGTTTTTCTTCACAAAAAAAATCAAATCTCATCATTGCTAGATTTTCTTCTGGAGTCTGATTGGACGCTCTCGGTGGTCTTTAACCTGAACTGTTGTCTTTTTGTTCTGCTTAGGTGCTGGCCGACATTGAGCTAGCTCAGACTCTGAAGTCTGAAACGGAGAAGGCTCAGGAAGAGATGACTGAAACCGTTCCTCATCAGCTGGACCAGGACTACATGTCTCTCAAATGCAAGCTTTCTTTACTGGACAAAAAGTCTAAAACATTTAAGGTATAGTCTCTTGATAAAAACTGCTGGAATCATTTCAGTCATCCCGTTCTTTTTTGTTTGTTTGTTTTTTTGTTACAATGTGCAGTATATCCCATCTCTGTTTGTTTGTGAAGATCATCGAGACGTACCTTAAAGCGACCTCTGACAAATTCTATAACCCAACAATTGTCAATGTGTGGGAGGTTGATCGAGAGACGGAGGTAGGCCCACATAGAACCCTAACTCCACATGTAGGACAATGGAGCATTGGCCCCGCCTCTGTAATTCTTGTTCCACCCTGTAGGGGCAGCGTTTTGCTGAGAACGACAAGCTGGAAAACCGTCGTCTTCTGTGGCACGGTACAAACATAGCAGTGGTTGCAGCTATTCTGAAGAGCGGCCTGAGGATAATGCCTCAGTCAGGAGGCCGCGTCGGTCGTGGGATCTATTTTGCATCTGAAAACAGCAAGTCTATATGTTACGGTGAGGCCGCAGATACAGCTTCTTTTAGAAAAAGATAAGGATTTTCAAAGTGTACTGAATTCCTTTTTTTTATCCCAAATTCTAGTACGCACCTCAAACAAAACAGGGGTGATGTTTCTAAGCGAGGTTGCACTTGGAAGAGAGTACACTATTACCAATGATGAGTCCTCTTTAAAGAAAGCGCCTTCAGGTTTTGACAGTGTGGTGGCACGAGGTCGAATGGAACCAGGTACTGTGGTCGCTGGGGTTATTTCATACTATAACGTCTTTGCTCTTGCAGGTACATTATAATAAATTAGAACATCTTCCAAAATCTTTTTTTGAAATTTAGTCTAAAAAGTGTCATTTTAGCATAAAAAGAAACTTATTTTGATGAGAGAAAGGCAGCATTTGAGACGCACTTTTAGCATAAGGTGTTCACACTGGACTGTCGCTACCCGATATTAGTGCCTGTTCTCACAGTTGGAAGAGACATGTGATGTGGTGTATATCTCAAGAATCTTGCTTTAGGATTTTTCTTTCTCAGCTCTATTCTAAACTTTAATCAATTTCTCCTTCTCAAACCCCTATGTCGCTACCAAAGCTGAGTCCCTGATTGGTCAAAGTTCAGCTGGTTCCACTTTCAACGCCATTCTGCGCGTTTTGTACCAAGAGCTTGAAAATGGACTTAAATCTTGCGTTGCAATGCGTGAACGCAGGAGTTCTAAACGTGGAAGCCTCCAAACGTGTGTTAAGATAGATGGATAGCGACAGACAGACAGACAGACAGACAGACAGACAGACAGACAGGTTAACTGACTGACTTACTTACTCATTTGCTTATTATATCACTGATAGATTTAACAGCATGTGAACTGTATCTGATTAATATAAATATATTCAGAACATATTAAATTATTATTGTATTGCTATGCAAATATGTCTAAATGTGTAAACCGTGTAAAATTAAAATTAAATTGAATCAAGTGGATTGAAAGAATAAAACAAATCGTGAATCAAATGGCATTAATTCTGCAAATTGTTGGTGGTACCCAGCCTTAGTTTTAAGGTTGTAAAACTCCTTACTGCACGCTTTATTTACTTTTCTCAGACAAACTGAACATTTTCAAGGTTTTCCACCTTGTTTTAAACTCTCAAAATTCAAACTTAAATGATCAAAATTAGCCTTTGATAAGTCTTTGTATGAATGCTGATTGTATTGTTTTGTGCACTATTCTCGCCTTAATTGCTTAAAATAAACCAAATCAACAACATATCAAACATTGGTAGAAAAATAAGTCCAGTTTTCTAGAATGACAACAAAGATCTACTCAGGATCAAGGATGTATGTAGATCTGTCAAGCTGGGCGTATTCTGTTCAGGAGACACAGTGCAGAGGAGACTGAATGACAAGTTTAACAGCCAGTCAGGACACGCTACATGGTGCACTGAATAAAGAAAAGAAATGCAAAATTCCACTGAAAAAAATCTGCGTAACAGCGAGACTGCAAAAGGTTAACCACAATGTAACGAGGAACCATGGGAATCAAATTTTTAGAAACTTGCCAAAAATATACTATACACTATCAAAATGAGGGGAATCCATATATGTTAAGGAAAAAAAACTGACAACATTCAAGCTTATTGAAATGGATGAGACCTCAGATGCACCGTTATTGTCTTGACAAAGCCACTGATAGATGTTCTGTTGTGTTGTAGAAGCTGCAGCTTTCTGATTTTTCTGATAAGTCATGACATGTAAATTAGAAATGAATGTGTGAACGTGTTTATGCATCATGGGAGAAACTAACGGTTTTGTTACAGATCCCTCCAAAGACACTATCATCACCCTGGAGGGTAAAGAGGTCGCCGTTCCTCAAGGAAAAGCCCAACACCAGCCCCAGTTCTCAGACAGCTCCTTCTACAACAGTGAATATCTCATTTACAAGGAAAGTCAGTGTCGCCTTCGCTTCCTGCTGGAACTGAAAACGCGTCAATGATTGGAATCAAAGAGAAGCACTTCGGCATGATCTTTCCCCAGAGCGATAGATAAGCTATCGTGATGTTTAATGCACCTGAAGATCACTTTAAGGTGTTGAGATGACTCTGCTGTGACCAAATCCTAATTCTTTTCTGTGCCTTCCAGCATGGTGCTGCTGCGACTTGTGTCTTGCGTTGCATAAATGACGAAAGTAATGGTCATTTCACTCTGTTGATGGATAAGATTGTAACCCTTGCACTGTAGTGTCACATTTATATTTGCATAGATGTGTGAACACAGCTACATTTGGACTTTTCATGTAGTTTGATGCTGCAGCCAGTCCTTTATTTAGCATATCCGACTCAGAATGTTTTGGTTTTACCAAAGTCTGTTAGTCTTCTGCTCCAGTGTGGAGCAGATGGGATAATATACAGGTACTGGACCCACTTGGCAAACACTTTACCTTAGAATGAAGTTTCTTCTTCTTGAACATTGTCTTTAAAAAAGTGAGATCAATCCTTTTCCTCTTTGGGTTGTTTCTTCTTTGAATACCTGTGTGATTTGGTTCAAGAGTTCTTAATTAGAAGGAAAATACATTTCTGGGATCTTTTGCATGCAGCATGGCTTTAAGAATGTGTGGACATTTTCAGTAGTTGTAAAATGACAGTACATCACAGCAACATGAAGGCTCCCTGTATTTGCAGAAAAGATGCAGATGAAGTTTAGGAGATGTTACAAAGTTTCTTGTGAGAAATGCTCTGATTGTGTCTGAAATGCTGCTTTGAAGTGAAACTACATGCACATGTACGCTGAGATCACTTTAATGAGTTAATAAACTGATAATCCCCGTAACTGTGATTGAAAAATATGTGTCTGTGTGTGTGGATACGAGGCTTTTGAAGAGGTGGAGTGTAGGACCCAGGAAAGGATGGTGCTGAAGAGGAACAGAGGAGCATGTGTCTATGTGCAAACGGGAAAAAAGAGAAAGCCGTCCAGAGTCACAATGTGTGACAGTCAGTGCCATGCACAGCGGAAGATAAGGGGGAGAGGAGCTCCTGGAGGACTCATTAAAGAAGATATCAGAAGCTTTTCAGGAATTTGCATAAAATTCAAGCTTTGGAATCATCCATCTTTTGCGTGACTTAAATGCCTGTTTGGATCATGACTTTCTGTGTACCTTAGAGAAAAAGATTATTATTACTATGTGGGACTTAAACTGGAATTTAGCCTGGTTGGACAGCTGATAACCAACTGGTTTAAAATGCAAAGAGTGAAGATGAACTATGGGTAAGTAATTCAATTAACGTTACTTAAGCGTAGACTGAAAGTATGATATAAATGTTAAAACACATCAACCGTTGTTATTGTTTTTAGGCTCCAGTGAAACTTGGGATGTTTAGCTTGAAGAAGTAAAAAAAGTGGCCAAATTGAAAACAGTTTTAGAGAAGTTGTAACATTTCTTTGGAGACTTTTTTTTTTTTCTCAGGACTTTTCAGTTAACACTTTTCTGTAATTAAGGGTTGAATTTCATTATTCAATATAAGTTAGTTTATTGCAATGTCTTTATTTTACTGCAGCATCTTACACCCCTGTATCAATTGTTCTTATTCGATTTTTTTTTTATCTCTTGATGTCTGAATTTATTTCCAGCTATGGAAAAAAAAAAAAGAATTCACTTATGTTGTTGCTTTCAAGCCTTTTGATCCTAGATGACAGTAATTTTGGAGCTAAAGTGGTTTGATGCATATTTGCATCAAAAGTTGTGAAGGGGTTAAAGATCCCAGAAATAATCGGATGCATGGAACTCGTATTATGAATTTACTTTAAGATGGTTGAAGTATTCTTTTTGGGTTAGGAAGTCTTATTGGGATTTTAGCAAAGGCCAAAGCAATGAAAGTGATGTTGGATCATTTCTCCATTTCTTTTACCAGTGGAAGTTCAATTACTGGTAGTAGTTTAAACAAATGCCATAATTTATATTGAAAGAAATCGATCTAATTTGCTTTCTTTTCTGAGCACAGGAAACCCACATTCGCAAACATCTGAGATGCAGATGGAGGAAAAGCTGGAGGAATGATGGCTGACAAGACTAGCTCCATGATTACCTCTGCCTCTGATCACTCAATTTCTAATTTTTCCACTGGGTTATTTGGGCCCCATCCCACAGTCCCCTCTGATGTGGGCGTCGTCACAAGCTCCCAGTCTCAAATGAAAGACTTGTTTGGGTTGTTCTGCATGGTAACGCTGAACCTCATAGCATTGTTGGCCAACACTGGCGTGATGGTGGCTATTGCTCGTGCCCCTCACCTCAAAAAGTTTGCATTTGTGTGTCACCTCTGTGCAGTGGATGTGCTGTGTGCCATCCTCCTCATGCCTTTGGGAATCATATCCAGCTCCCCCTTCTTTGCCACTGTGGTCTTCACCATTCTGGAATGTCAAGTTTACATCTTCCTCAATGTTTTCCTCATTTGCCTGTCCATTCTCACCATCACAGCCATCAGTGTGGAACGTTACTTCTACATTGTACATCCCATGAGATATGAGGTCAAAATGACCATAAACCTTGTTATTGGTGTCATGCTCTTGATCTGGTTCAAGTCCCTTCTCTTGGCTTTGGTTACACTGTTTGGTTGGCCAGCTTACGGTCATCAGAGCTCCATTGCAGCCTCTCATTGTTCTCTGCATGCCAGTCACAGTCGGCTGAGGGGAGTCTTTGCCGTTCTGTTTTGTGTGATCTGCTTCCTGGCTCCTGTGGTGGTTATTTTTTCTGTTTACTCTGCTGTGTACAAAGTAGCCCGCTCTGCAGCTTTGCAGCAAGTCCCCGCAGTGCCAACATGGGCAGATGCAAGTCCTGCCAAAGATCGGTCAGACTCCATCAACAGCCAGACCACCATCATCACCACCCGCACTTTACCCCAAAGACTATCCCCAGAGAGGGCCTTCAGTGGAGGCAAAGCTGCTCTCACCCTGGCATTCATTGTTGGCCAGTTCTTAGTTTGCTGGCTGCCTTTTTTCATTTTCCACCTTCAAATGTCCCTCACGGGGTCCATGAAGAGCCCTGGAGACTTGGAGGAGGCAGTCAACTGGCTTGCCTACTCCTCATTTGCAGTTAACCCATTCTTCTATGGGCTGTTGAACAGACAAATCAGAGATGAACTGGTCAAGTTTCGACGTTGTTGCATGACCCAACCTGTGGAGATTGGGCCATCCAGCCTAGAGGGCTCGTTTCAGGAAAACTTTCTTCAGTTTATTCAAAGAACCAGCAGCTCATCAGAAACTCATCCAAGTTGTGTCAACTCCAGCCCCAGAAACACAGAGAACCAAGCTCACAAGATTCCCGGGCAAATACCAGAGGAGCAGGCTTAGACTTTGAACTGTGCTAATCATGGAATACAGAGCCAATTTGTGGACCTTTCCTTCTCTGGATTTGTTGATCAATTGACTTTGAGAAATAGGCTCTCATGGGTGAAAACATCTTTGAATGAATACATGCTCTGAAATTCCAATTCATCCAGCAGAGATTATGACCAATGACTGTGAAGGTGCACCCTGGATTTATCGGTAAAACCAGTGTTGTGTTGTACTTTGAACATTTGTATAAGTACTTTACCAATATGTGGGTTTGTCTCACTGTAGTCTTTCAGGTGAATGATTATGCATGTGTGTATAATATATCCTGTAAGTGTCCAAATTCAAATTAGCAAAAGCATTGAAAAGCCCTTTTATGATCAAAGAATGACATTATAATAAAGCAGCGTGCTGTGATTCTCTTCTATCATTAAACCATTCCTTCCTAGTGCTCAGTATGACATGCTTCTTTCAGCAGATTATACTTTACAGTTGACACGTAGAACGATAGATAATTTACATAATCTGTCATGGAGTTAGCACATGATTCACTCAGCAGCACCAACCCTTTGATTTATTCATCTGTGATAAATCCTGACTGAAGTGGGCTCACTGAGGTGCAGAACAATCCCTCATTTCAGACAAACACTGGCTTGTGAGTGAGCCGAATATAAAGGTATAAAATTAGTCCTCGTACTTATGGCTTAATGCGATGGTGACAAGCGAGCATTGCAGTGAAGATAGGGAGTTCACAATGGAAATCACCACTGCCTGGATACTGCACTAAGAGCAGCAACAAAGTGCTGTTTTATGGCCTCTTTTGTGTGTATTAGTCTGCCTTATAGACCGGAAAAGACAGACTTACGTGGTTACAGCAAATAATAGCAAACACCTGTCTGTGACATGAATGTCACTTAGTAAAATGCTCTCCTCTCTTTTCTGTGACGGTTAGCTGCCCAACCAAGTACACGTAGACACTCTAAAAATAATAATAATAATGAGACCAAAAAGTCCTAGTTAC
Organism: Oryzias curvinotus; assembly: GCA_023969325.1. Classification (NCBI taxonomy): domain Eukaryota; kingdom Metazoa; phylum Chordata; class Actinopteri; order Beloniformes; family Adrianichthyidae; genus Oryzias; species Oryzias curvinotus. Next base: position 2,442,822 of record CM043710.1, on the reverse strand, counting down.
TTACAAGAGACAATTTTTCTTCAAAAACACTTTTATTGTTTTTGAGGCTGTGCTTTACAGAATTATAATATCCAACCTGTTCTAAAACTTACAGAGACACATTAGGAGGATCAGTCTGTTACTTTGGCTCTTTTTGAAAGCTTTGCTGAAGCGATTATGGTAGTCGTTTCCTTACATTGTCAGGTTTCTTTGCTTAGAGCAGATTAGAGAAATCAATAGCTCAGTTGTTTAAGGGCAGGACAGGCCCATGGGAAACCAGGGTTTGACCCCCAGGGGGGTTCGATGAGCCTCATCCAGTGTGGGTCCTTGGGCAAGACCCTTCGTGTTACTGTATAGCCAAAAATCCAGATCTCCCTGTGCCAGTCCCCAGCCCAGATAACATACAGGGTTGTGTCAGGAAGGGCATCTCTGCCAAGCCCTGCTTTGCTGTGGCGATCCATGAAGTGATGTTCCAAAAGACTCATCAATGAAGCATCTGCTCTGGTTCTTTTGGAAAGCTAGCACCTTGCTAAAGTGTTTCTGGTTGACATTTTCTTACATCATCAGGTTCTTTTGCTGGATATAGAACCACAAAGGGAATGACTCATTTGTCAGACATCCAGGTAAATAGGACAAGACTCCAACTGTACCTTGTTGGAAAAAGCTGAAAATTCCAGTTTTTTTTGTTAGCACGACATTTTAAGTGAAGCCTTACATTTACTTCTTGTTATTTCTTCCTTTAGGACATAATTTGGGTTAAAAAGCTTTTTTTAAAGAGTATTTTAGTGTCAGTAATTCAATTCAATTCAATTTTATTTGTATAGCCCAAATTCCCAACAACAGTCGTCTCGATGGGCTTCGTATCAGAAATTGAAGAAGTAAAACATAAAATCAAAAGGATCATGAATACAAAGAATTCAATAGGAAAATACTAAATTGAACTAACAAACTGACTAAGCTAAACTGGACACCTCTACCCTTAGACCCCCCTTCGCGGTAAGGAAAAACTCCTAAAAAAACGGATTCTGGAAAAAAATGAAGAAACCTCAGGGGTGCCCACATGAAGGGGCGATCCTCCCCCAGGAAGGACAGGCGATTTACCAGAACTCATAGAGAAGAATCACTTATCTAACTCTACAACTGCATATTTAAAGTCCAGCAGACGAGCTTCATCCAGATGGAGTTGGGGGACGGCCGGGGGCGCGAGTCGAGCCGGAGACAGGAACCACAGCCAGGTGTAGGAGTAGGAGCAGAGACGAGCCAGAGACGAGGTACACGGTCAGGAACAGGAGCAGGGATGAACCAACTGGAATCTGGAAGCACTCCCAGTGACATTTATTAGTTCATTTACATGAATCTCACTGCACCAAACAGAGGCATGGAGAACTTAATGATAAATAATGATCAAGAATAAAGAAGACAAGGAGGGTAGAAGTAGATGAGAAAAGAGGACAGAACCCCAGTGCACCATAGTTACCCCAGCTTCAAAATTACTAGCAGCCTAGTGACAACTAATTGTTATTGTTATTAATTTTAATTTAAACACATTGACATTAAGTTAAATAATCTCTGAGTACTAGCTAGTCTGACAATAAGCCGTCCAAAGAGGAATGCAATAGGATCAACATCTCCTAAACTTCTCATCAAAACAACCTCTGCCAGAAGAAAAGTTGCTTTTAGTGTTTTTGATTTATTGATTTATTTCAAGCATTGTAGTCAAAGCAATAAAGAAATTACACATATTTATCAAACTCATTACAGAAATGATGAAATGCATAGATTAAAAAGACAGAAAACAAAACAAAAATGTCACTTAAATCACATTTGCTTAATTAAATACAGTGATCATTAACTAAATTATAAGTAGAGTTTGATTTATTGCTTGAAAAGGAGTGGGAAGAAGCAAGCTTATATAATCTCACCCCTACTGAGTTCATTCATTTGATAGTTTTACAGTGCTTTAATTCCACTACTGGAGAAAATACTCTTTTTAAACTATTTGCAGTATTTTTTCCCAAAAAATACAAAATGAATGTCATGTTACTGGTTCTTAATACATGAAAATAAGAGGTTTTTCACATTTGTTCAAACTGCTTTTGTCAACATCCTCCTCTACAGTTTTTTTTTTAAATCTTCTTAGTTTTACATCTGCAATAATTAACATCTTTCATTCCATTGAAATTAAGTTGTTTGTGACAGTGTAGGATGAAGGTATGACAGTATAAATAGACACTATCAACACCACTGCTGCAAATAACAAAAAGCAGAAGCCTTAAAGGACATGTGTCAAGCTCTAGGCCCTCCATGTCATTTTTTGTGGCCCGCGAGAGCATAAACTTTTTTAATTTCTAAAAAGAAAAAAAAAAATTGGTTTGTATTTATTCATATCTAGGGGGAATTGGACTTGAAATATCAAATGGGGCAACATACATTAGGACTTAAACACTGTCCATATAGCCTAACCTGACAGAATCATTTAAAGGGATTCATGCTAGAGTAACAAGCAAAGATATGTTTTCTATGCAACTGCAATTGTCGATTTAAAAAGTCAGAATAAATAAATACTGAGTTATTTGACATTAAGGAGTAGTTACATTTATTTTTGATTACAGTTACATGTATGAATTATATCTGGTCTTTTGAGGGCAGCCACTATGCTGATGTGGCCCTTGGTGAAAATAAGGCACCCCTGCCTTAAAGGAAAAGACAGTTCGGTACATATATTCATTCTCAGCACACTGTAGCCAGAGGAGGGCGCTCTTGGCCAGTGAACGTCTCTGTCTCTTGTCTTCAGTCTATAAAAATACAGTATCAATCTTAAAGAAAGAGTCACACATATGCTTCAGATCATATGTGCTCTGGTGGTTACTGTGAGTAACGCATGTACAATTAAAAGCATAACAAGTTATTATTCAGAACCCTAAACTGAAATCCCCAGAATCAGTATTAAATCAGGCTGAGAGCTACTGCTTCCCTGATCTAATTGAATAAAATGGACAAGGTTTTTTAAAAAATGAGTGTCAAATTGATGCTGAACAGAAACATGATTATTTAGTGTTGATTGTTACATAATCATGTAGGAAATGTGATGGTCTGTCAAACATTTGCAGAAGACGATAAGCAAAGTTGATTGAAATATTGAGCAGCAGACGTTTTAATGGTCTAAAGCACTGTTACCATGCTTTCAGTGAAAGAGGCTTGTTTAATGGCTGTGCCAGACAATGACAAAGTGCTCCAAGGGATCAGCATCACTCTCACGCTCCTCGAGGGGAAGTCGGGACAGATTTTTTTTTCTCATAAGTGTTGCATATTTCTCATACAGATGTAAATGAGACTGTGCAGCATGTATCTCGTGCTGCCATTGAATGCATTCTGGGAAGAGTCAAGGCAGTCATCAGTTGACAATGTTCCACATGGGTGTCAGCAACAAGGCGACCTCCAGCTGCGGCCACTCAACCGAAGGTCTCCTGTGGAAGTCACTAAGAGTACAGCTCGACAAGGTGGAGGACCAGAAGTGAAGACATGACACGATCAGTGTGAATGATGGAGGTGAAGGTGGATCTACTTTCAGAAGACATGGACTTCACCCAAAATGGTGAGATGTCCCCCATTCACAGCAGGGATCCCAAAACAATCAACAGCAATCTGAAGGTAACTAATCATCAGCAAGGACTGAACAAATGGTAAATGCACATGTAGAAATGTTAAGGTGAAATAAGTTATCATTATTCGACTGATTTGAACATATGAGTAACTGAACTCTTTTCTGTTTCTATAAAACTTCCTCAAGTAAAACATTTTGTTTGTTGTGTTTTCTAAATCAAGATCGCGGGAAGACATCTCAGCATTAGTGTTGTGAGCTTCTGCAGCTCCTCTGCATGCACACCAAGCCCTCACATTCTATGTTTCTGTTTGTTGAGGTCATGTTTGAGGATGTGATAGCAGAACCCCCCTCTGTGCGGAGCTTTGATAGAGTTTGGCTGTGGAGTCCCGCCCTGTTCGAGGAGTCCAGACTGTGGTGTTACCGCTCCCTGTCCCTCCTGCTGGCTGTACCCATGTCGCTGGCGGCGGACTTCCTCTTTGCCGTGCTCATCTGCCTCCACATCTGGTACGACTGTGGCACTGACACAAAGCAGGAAAGGACCGTTCAGCTTTCTGTTGGTAAGTAAGGATATGTTTGGAAATGAAATGATGGGAAATGAACTGGTGTTTTCTTCTCCCCTTTGTCTCCTTTCAGGGTCATCATGCCCTGTCAGCAGATTCTTCACATCTGTATGCACTGGATCAAGGCTGTGTGGGCCAGCATACTGAATATTGTTATCAGCCCTTTCTTTAGCAGCTTTGGGAAGTGCAATGTTCCAAAACTGCATCCAAGGATATTCTGTGTAATGATCAAACCTAAAAACAACACGAGAAAAAAAATCTGCATCTCAATGGTTTTCTTTGTGTTTGTAAAACAGTCCCATGACAAAACCAAAAAGGTGCTGTTTTACGTTGTAATTTAACCTGGTGAGTTGTCTTTAAGGGATATTTAATTAAAACATTTATTCAGTAGCCAATATAATTGCAGGCAGTAAAAAACAAACGTATTTGATTAATGACATGTTTCTTTGCTGTATGATGTGTACGTCTGACAGGATTTACTATTAGTTGGGTTCAGTTGAAAACTCTTTGCTTGAGCATTGATGTGATATTCAAAGTATAACTTAGTCCTATACTTTTAAAAATAGCAAAACACAGAGCGGATCTCTTTTTAAGAGAAATTAGGAGTTCATAAAATAGGATGTCATAATAGGATGGGGGTGTCATCTGGTCAATCCATCATTCCCTTTATTTTGAGATGATATGGTGAGTATTTAAGAAGTAATAAAAAAAAACAAGGGGAGAAGATTCTCACATAAACGTTTTATTAATCATTTTGGGATTTGGCTCACCGTTTCATATATGGGTTAGCCAGCTGGCCAAATGTTGTTTTTAAAAAATGTATGTAACCATTTACATCTGTTTGTTATATGGTCTAATAGAAAAACAATCAATAAATTATTCTGATTTTTTTCTGAAGCACAAAACCCTTCCAAACCATAACAGAGTTAGTTGAGAACCAACAAATAATTCGTAAAAAAACCCCCAAAAAACTGTGCTTTCCATTTTAACACTGTATTTGCAAAGCAAATTTCTCTGCAGGTTGCATTTTTGCTGTTGTTGCTACTTCCTTTGTGTATTCTGTGCACTCAATTTTGAAAGGGAATTTTTTTCTTGCTTTCTTTGGCCATTGCAGATTTTTCTTCCCTATTAAATGAGATCAATTCTCTGAACAACTTCTCACCATTTCTCAGATGAGTTTCTTAATTTACCTGAAGCAAATTGCACTTTCTCTGTTCTGCTGTTCTCATTGAAGGAATAACAAACCCAGTGTTTCATTAACAGTTCATTAAAGGCATGCATCTTTTTAGGGCAGATGGCAGGAAACATCACATTGTGTGTGCTTTATGCATAACTGAGATTAATATAAATCATTCATGTGCTTAATGTTGTATATCTCACAGAAAGCGTGTGCACTCACACAATAGTTCTGAATCCTGTGGACAACTGAGTGCATGCAGTGCACGGACCTGCAGATAGATTTTAGTGTGCCAATCAGACTGACAAAATTAAATTTTCCTCTAATGCTCCTTTTGGACGGCAACGTTTTTTCCTGGCATGCTGCTCGAGCAGATCAATTTAAGCAATATCTTAAGATTGGTCCTGGAAAAAAGGAGATTTTCACAGAAAAACAGACCACCTCACTGCTTGTGGATTTCTTTTGCTGAACATGTATCAATTTTGACACATTTGAAGTCCTTCTGGCAATTTTTATTTCCTTCTGTCAACACACATTTCTTAAAGCAATGATTCAAACTCTGGGGATCTGACGGTGCACCGACTTTTTTCATCTGAATGATGTCAAAATATTTATAATTGTATATATTTATACTGAAATAATGAAAAATTGCTAGAATTATAGAATGTGTTACTTTCTGTAAAGAAATATGTTTAGGAGGAATTACCAATTTTCTTGTGTACAGAAAAATTGTTTCCAAATTTTGCTGGTTAATAAATTAACTGTCATATACAGTGGGATGATACTAAGTAGTTCTTAAAACTGTAAAAGTTTCTGCAGAGAAATGTTAAACTTGCTAATTAACAGTTAAAATAAACAATGGAAATGCATAAATCAACTGTAAAAACTTTTGATGTAAAATAGAGAACGAGCACCAGCCTTTTCAACACAAAACAATATTTTTCGATCAAAACAGTGTCAGAGATAAACTCTCTTCCCATTGCTCTCCATTTGATGCAATTCTCAAAGGTCTGTGTGTTTCTCTGCATTTAATGGGGAAGAGGAGCCAGCAATGTCTTGGCCAACTGCATTGAAACGCCGCGTTACTAAAGTATGTCCACAAGAGCTATTTCTGTCCACCTGCCTCCATCCCTATCCGGCTTCTTCCCTTTCCACTGCCCAGTAATAGTCCTTTAATTGGCCTGGCACACAATCATACACATTTTGGTCTCATTCCTCGTGCGTCTCGGCTCCGGGGGATCTGGGACAAGGAATGCCGATCCACACTCTGGAGTCTCTTCTCTGACACGCAAATGATTCAATCCAATTGCAAAGGTGATTGAGGGGACAAGGTGCTGTGAGCCTTTCTCCACCTTTCACTGCGACTATAACTTCACTCCTCCTCATCTTTATTTAGCTGCTCCACTGCATGCATTTGTTTGTGCAGCATGCTGATATATTTATGATTGATAGCAACAACTGCAGAGCTTGAAGAAGACTGGGTTTGATTTTGAAGGACTAGTTTTACATCAGAATATGTTGGAGTTATCGGATCTTCAAAGCCTCGAGACCCACTAAATGTCAGCTTCTTGTGTTGAATTTTGTGGGATTGAGAGACTAAGCAGGAAATTTCTAACGTCTCGGCGTGCTTTGTTATGTATTCCAGGATGATAGGAGCTTTGTATTTGTTAAGAAAGGCTGTCAGTTGCACACACATTTAGCATGCAGCTTTAGAAAAACCTTCCAGTCATTCCTTCCAAATGAATCATCAGTGGAGCTGATGAAATGCTCTCCATGAAAGACTTGAGCTTCATAGAAAAATTCTCCACCTCATATCAAACTGACTCGCGCCGTTCTTAAAATTTTGCTAATAGTAATAAAAAAAAACAATCTTAGGCTAAAAAACACAAGTTCCTTTGCAGCCAAGCCAAGCACCTGAGGGGTGTGCCTGTGCCCACTCACCGCCTCTGCTGTGGGAGTTAGTGCCACTGTGCAAACCCAACAACTCTGTGTGAAATATGACACAACGCTGGGGTCTCCTTTAAGGCATTCCTTTTCTGTCTGCGTTCATTACATGGAGTGTTTGTGTGTGAGCGTACACTCTCTCTTTGGGTGTCTCCGTGTGTGCAGGGTGGTGGTCAGGCCTCCATTTTTACCAAGAGCCCTGCAGCAGCTGTCCTCTGGCATGTCAGCGGGGACATTTCTGACTTGATACACGGCTCAGAACTGAACTGACGGCGGCGTCTCCACAGGTTTGATTCTCTTCGCTTCCCGCCCGACAACTGTTTGAAGCCTGACCATGGCGGATCAGTACCAGTACAACACCAATGAGGAAAAAATCCAGAAAGACAGCCACACCAAGGAGATCGATCTGATCAACAGAGACCCCAAGCAGATCAACGAGGATGTGGTGAAGGTTTGTCCAGCACAGGAAAAACATCACAAATAGTGGTTTCATTATGTTGGTCTTGTCTTTGCATGAAAAGAAAAAACAACTATAAGAAAGAAAAAAAAATTACTGTAAGAAGTTGCAGAGAACACAGACTGAAGAATTTTTCACCGTTCTGCTTAAAAAAATCCACAAATAGACCAGGAACTATTTCTGTTGCTTGTGCAAAGTTTATTTTTAGGTCAGAGGGCTAAGAAAACTGATACACTGAGCGTCCAGGTTTTATTTTGGTTACCACAATTCTGTAAATGTTACTAACACACGCAACCGACAGAAAGATCTGCATAAGGTTTAATTACTATGTGTTAGGATTAACACTGCTTTATTAGAGTGTGGTTGAAAATCAATACAGAGGTGTGGTTGGTTATGGAGCATGTCATCTGTGAGTTAATGACTCCCTTTGGCTTAGTCAGTGGACCTGCTCATCTCAGCTGTCAAACAGTCATAGAGTTGCAAAGGATTCTGTAGTTTAAACTGTGTTTGTATTGTATTTACTACAGTGAGGCTTGGATTTACAACTGAACACAAGTTTATGCCAAACAGGGTTTAACAAGCAACCTTAGGGAAACAGATTGCTCTACAGGGATTCTTGTAAAATTAAATATTCATGAATACATACATATTTTGCTGATAGAAATAGACTAGTAAAAAATATAGTTGTTATTTAATTTCTAGGTGTATTTTTAGTGTTGTTTTTTTATCTAATAGAGCTATGGTAACAACTTCATTTCTGCTTTGTGGGATTAATAAAGTTTTATTACTTTATTATTATTATTAAAAAATTGTATTCTATTCTATTTCAGATGGTTTTAACTTTTTAAAAGAGTACATAATTAATATCTGTCAATAGAGATTTTAATAATCCATATAATCCATGTTCTCCTGGGATAAGTGAAGCTTCCTGGCTGTAGATATTGTAGATGTTTTCCTCCTTTGATACCACAAAAAGATGTGTGATTTAGGAGACTGATTCAAACAGCAGGAAGGGGTGTGGTCCTCTCGGAAACATGTAAAACAGCTGTTCATGTCCAGCCACGCGGTCAGAAGATGTCTCCGATGTTGTCCTGAAACAACATTTGCCAGGATCCACACTGAGCCTCGCCGATGTTCTGGAAGCAGATTAAAGGCTGTGGAAGTGCAGTCCATCTGCCTGCTGGAGTACGATTACGGGCAGGTTGATTAACATTTCATCGCAGTCTCAGCTCAGAATGTAAATGCAGGCTGGAGCACTCTGCATCCAGGATGTAAAGACATAATGAAATCCCAAGATTTTGCACTTGAAAAGTTCCCCTAATGAATCTCAGGAGAGGCTAACTGTATGTGTGGAAAATGAGTTGGAGTAAAGCTTCTTGACTCTTCTGCATGCAGCGTTAAATGCCATTCCATGACTTTGTCTGCATGGCAGTGTTCTTAATTATGTTCTCTGCATAAATTTAGCAACTTTTAAAAGCACAAACTCCACATTTAACACAAGGGTGCACTTTCAGAACAGTTCGCAGGGGGAGAGTCAATAAGGGAGAGGAAGAAAGTCTGTTAACTGCCTTCTCAAATGTCTTCACAGGTGGAGTTTGAGGATGTGATTGCGGAGCCTGATGGAACACACAGTCTGGATGGGGTGTGGAAGCTCAGCTACACCACCTTCACTGTATCCAAATACTGGTGTTACCGCGTCCTGTCTGCCATCTTTGGGATCCCAGTGGCTCTGCTCTGGGGCTTCCTGTTTGCCTGCATATCCTTCTGCCACATCTGGGCTGTGGTTCCCTGCATCAAGAGCTGCCTGATTGAGTCGCAGTGCATCAGCCGCATTTACACCCTCTGCATTCAGACCTTCTGTGATCCCTTCTTCGAAGCCCTGGGCAAGATTTTCAGCAGTGTGCGTGTGGCGCTGCGCAAGGAAGTCTAGGAACTCACACGGCAGTGCGGAAAGCAGGATTGGATGAAGTGTGCTGTATTTTTACACACCAGATAATGAGCCCTGGCATATTTTCCTTCTCTGATACTCCTCTTTTTCCCATTACAAAATGCAAGCTCCCACCCACCTGACATGCCAGCGTGTGCATGCAGCTTGCCACCAGAAATGCTGAGGTGGCTGCAGCAGGCAGCACAGCTCCTCGACATCTCCTGAAGAACAAAAGGGTCTCCTTCCAGAGCTGGATCAGGATTTCTTTCCTTGTTTGGTCAGAGAAATCTTAGATGTCTATTACTTGTCACAAAAAAAAAGATGAGGTCTTCACAGCAGTTCTTAACCACTTAAAGATGCTCTTCTATGTATCACGGTCAGCCATTTTCAAAGGTTTTCCTAATTCCTGATTTGGGTTTACTTCACGTTTTACCCATCAAATGACTGTGTTCCTTCCACACCTTCAATACAATGTTAAGAGTGGTACAAAAGCTGGATTATTTCAAGATCTAGTGAGTATGCTTTGGTAGGTATAGAATCAACCGTTTCTTTAATATAATTGTATTTGTTTAAAATTTGTATTTTTTTTTTCATGATCAAAATGGAAATGTTCAACACCTTTGATACTGCTGAGTAACTGATGCTTGAATGGCAACTCCTATGAATGAAACAGACATATTCCTTTGACGGTTGCAGTAAATAAATACAGTACATCACTGGTAAAAGGCTGTCATGATCATCCATTTCAAGTGTTTCCAGAGGGGAGTGAAAGGATTGCCAACAAAGATTTAGTTGCTTCTGGAAAAAAGCTAACCTTGAGTTGGAAGTGTTGACCAGCGAACCGTGACCCACTAGAGGATGCTGTTGTGTGTCTTTTCCAGGCTTGTCTCCTGTGTGCCACAGCCTCCCCTGATGATTCAGTGTCACCACACCCATCTTTGTTTGTAACCTTCCTGTGTTTCCTTCACTTGTGTTTGATATGCTGCTCACACGTTGCGGTTGGATTGTTGCTCTGTATGAGAATGATTGAATTAAGAAAACGGTGATTGGGTTCAAGTGTCATTAAAAGGTGATTAAAATTCACATGAGAGGCTTCGGTCGGTTGAACAGAAATCTGTTATATCATCAAAAATCGCTGTGATTCTGTTGTGTGTTCATGATCCTCACTTTATAAAGCACATCACACTGATAGTTGTGTTTAATAAAGGAACCCCTTTTTTTAAACAGTCTTAATTAAGGAAACAATAGAAACATGAAATATGTACATAGTAATGTAAGCACTAACATAACTTAATGCTAGTGCTTAGAAATAGTGATGAGCTTTTTAATCAGAGGGACAAACTAGGAACCTGTAGGCTTGGCATTTTTGACATTGTCTGACATTTGAAAGTAAAAAGAAACTAGGTAAGTAAATACCACAGACCTCAGTGGCTGTTGGTTTTCCTAAATTCAGGTTAAAAAAACGGTTTTTGCCCAGCCAGCAATGGTTTACAAGTGGACAGAAAATGTGGGCCCCAGATGTGTTTGTCCACATTGGACAGCTCAGTTGTCCACCGGGCAGCTGGCTAGATGAGGCTGGTGGGACCCCACAAACAGGAAAGGCGGCGGCGGTCACGGCAACACCTGCAGCGGACTTTGAACCCTACGCTCCGATCAAGATCGTAGATGGAAACCTCACCTCGCTCGATCCCGCGGGGACGTGGATTGCGTTGAGAGGGCAGCGGGTGTCAGGGCCTCTACTCATTGCGTCTCTTAGGAGCTTTCAGCGGAAGTTGAACCTCCAGGCGGCCTTCTCTCTTGGTCCAAGAAGCAGCGACAGGGCAAGGATTTTTACCACTGAGTGGAGAAGCAGCTACCAGGACTTTGTCAGATGTAGAACTGACAGGACATGGAAGCGGTTGGAGAGGATGAGGCCTTTATGGTCCCAGGCTTCCTTCCTTCTTGCCATAGGCCCCAAAGAGCTTGCAACCACAGTTCTGAACAGCAGTGGAGGGTGTCCTGGTGCCAAGTGCATTGATGGATCCTTTGTGTTTACACATGATGTTTGTTATGGACAGAAAGAGCTCAGAAGTCCAACAACAAAACAGTGACTGTGCTTCAGAGCCTAGACTGTGCGGCGAGTTGAGCCCACATGCAGTCATAGGGGAGGAGTCCAGCTTTCCTGGACTATTTCTCTGAAATGCTAAGGAGTGTGTGACATATACATCTATAAACTGAACTCATCTCTGTTTGGGATTCATATGTTCAATTGGTTTTTGTACTCACACAACCACAAGGGAACACTGGATTGTGTTCCCTTGTGGTTGCATTACATTCATTCACTCATTCATATCATTTCATTACATCTGTTACATAACACATGTAATGTTGCTTTCCCAGCCATTCATTTCATTCATGTATCCATCCATTTGTTCAAACATTCATATTCACACCTAAATGTCTATTTTTGGTCACCAATAATACATAAACGTATTAAGCAGAAACATTGATAAACTGACATTTATTTTAGGGGAAACCTGAGCATCAGGAGAAAACCCCACAGACATTACACATAAAAAAGACTTTAAGTTCTTTATCTTGTCACAATAAACTACAATATTGTTAAAAGTTGAAGAATGTTTTAAAGGGGAACCTGAGCACCAGGAGAAAACCCCAGCAGATTAAACATGATAAAAAAAATAAAAACTACCTTTTCTTAATTTTTTTTTTTTTTTAACAATTACAAAACACAACACTGATTACTGATCATTTTTTTAAGGCCGAACCTGAGCACCAGGAGAAAACCCAAGCAAATTAAACATGAATAAAAAAATAAAAATAAATAACTTTTGCTGTGGTGTGTATTTGTAAAAGGTCTCCTGGATTTTTTCAAGCTGGTGGATTTTTTAGGTGAGTTCTGAATTTTCACGAGTCTTTTCATGGAGTCCTTTGTAGATCAACGTTTTCTCCTTTTCCATGAGAGACCATTCAACCTGAAGCTTATGTTTGAGCTGCGCTACGTTGTACTTTAAAGTTGTGGTTTCTTTAAAGTGGTCTTCCTCCTTCTCCTTTAACAGTCTCTGACAGCTTCAGTTTGACTCTTTTGTTGCTGCATCTGGATCAGGGAGCTAGTCGCTTGCTCTACCAAGGTTCTCCAGTGGCTTAACTCTTCTCCAGTTTGGTCGGCTTTCCCTGTAGCATAAGATAGAACCGTGTTTTTCTGCTGAAGGAGTTTGTTGAGACGCAGTACTTCCAAATTGAGGGCAGAATTCTCCTGTTGAAGTGCAGCAGCGTTTTCATCTTTCTGTGTCGCATTCCATAAAGCTCTGTTTCAGAAATGGTCATCATGCTTGTCTTAGAGAGTGGGTCGTTCTGAGGTTGCACAGGTTCTGGAACCAAGGGCTTCTGTGCTCCTTCTGGAGGTGTAGAAGTCTTTCTGTCTTCAGATTGAACCTGGACAGAGGAGGCTTCCTTCTCCTTTACAGGCGTTCCTGAATTGGCTTGTGTTGGTGCTTCTTCAACCACCACACTCTGCTGTGTCTTTTTAGGAACAACAGGAATCGACTTCTTCTTTTCACCACGTTTAGCAACTTCAACGGCTGTTACTGGTCTCTGTGATTTGGGCTTCATAAACACACAAATCCACAGTAGCTTGCCATTGATGCCTGAGAAGTTTCAAGAAGATTGATAAAAATCCCTAGGACAAGTTTTCGTTTGTGTCTGTTACTAAAGGTGCTTTATTCGGAAAATTCAAGATGGCCGCCTCTTCCCAAGGTCAAAGGTCAACGAAACTTCTTTGGTAGTTGTAAAATCATGCTGGTGGCATGTGTGTGCAATTTTGTGAAAATCGCTTAAACAAAAGTGTTGTTTTCCCATATTGTCAAAAAGCACGAAAATCGCCATTTCTCTGAGTTCGCCACAAAATGGCCGCCAAGCCGTAGGTCATGGGGCCATCCCATAATGATTTCAAAACGTCTTTGGGATATCTCCAACACGTGTGATTTGGTTTCATACCTGTAATTCAAAACATTTTTTTTTGGCCCCATAAGCGATTTTCGGCCCATTCATTTTCTTTACGGGAACGCTCGCCGTGATGTCATCGATTTCGGGGGGGTGACGTTCTCTTTGCCGAAAATTAATTTTCAATATATCCTAGGTGTGTGCCAATTTTGGTGAGTTTTCGCGTATGTGGCGGGGGTCTAATTTTTGCTCAAAGTAGAAGAAAGAAAGAAGAATAATAAAAAAAAATAATGAAACATTCGATAAACAAAAAGAAGATTTTTCCCCAGGGTCTTTCCTATGTATTTCAATGCGGCCTGTCTTTTACTATAGGCTGGGCATGTCTTTTGGGCTTTAAACCCGTCCTTTGAGGGCTTTTTGAGGCGTTTTCGTGTTTTTGTCGTCATTTTTGCGACTACAATTTTGTCGTTTATGCGTTGGTGTTGTGCGTGTGTGTGTTTTTTGTTGCGTTACACAATTGTCGTGTTGTTGTGTGCTTTGGGTGACTTTTGACCCCATTTTTTGGTGTTTTGACGCGTTTTTTTGACGTTTTAGACCTTTTTGAGTGTTCGACCCTCGTAGCAGTTACAATATGGTCCTTGCAGTTGTGACTGCTGCGGGCCATAATAATAATAATAATAATAATAATAATGATTTGTTAATCCCTTAATCAAGACATTTTTTAATCCACTTTATTGAACTGATAAAAACGGTTCCAACATTTTTGGGGGAAGAAAACAACCAAAAAATTACTTCAGAGACTTTTCTTTAACCATAACTCTCAAACTCTGTCAACTGTATCTTTATTTACTATCTGTGGGCCTCGGCCAGCAAGATCATCCAAAACTGTCCTCTGTGAGGCTCAAAGCGATCATCGCCACATACTTTGTCCTGCATTGATCCTGTTGTTTTTCATCTATACTGCAGAGATAAAAAGGCCAACTAAACTCAGCTAAAGGACTTTAAGCTGTCATGATTTAACAGCCCAACACAAAATCAAAGTGAACAAGATAAAGTGGAATTTATTGCAGATTCTGCAGATAGGTGCTTGGAGGGGTTTTATTTGTTCGAGCTTTGTTTTGGATCGGGTTCGTCTTTCTTCACTTCACTTTAATAGGCACAAGGAGCATAAAAATGTCTGCTTTTATGTTTTGTTAAACATTCTCAGACCTCTGACCATATTTTAATGTTCTTATGCAAACAGACAGCCTTGGATTCTCTAAGCTGCTTCCGACCCCTGTTGTTTCAGATGAATATGCAGGTAATATGCAGGGTTTATAGGTGATGAATGTGCTGCAGGAGTCTCTGCTACAAAGTCACCCAGTTCTTATACTTTTATTTTGAAACCGTTTCTCAAGTCTTTACCAGTGACAGCCATGACTGTTTACATGTGTGCAATATTGTGGCAAAGTGGACAGTAGAATACAAGAACAAGTTCAATAAAACCCAAACAAATATGATCCACACAGTTTGCTGGTGACATCAACTGGTTTAGTATGTATAACTGTGCTCCGACACACTAGAAATGCTCTCTGCTCATTTACATTTTCAGTACAGCAAACACAAGTACAGCCTATACACTGAAATGAGGAAAGTTGTCTAAAACTTAACAAAAAATATTCAAAAGACGGAAGTTAGTCTTTTTTGATCTTGTGTCTTTACTGTTAAGTTTAAAACATAACAAGTCTTGGGTTGAGAAGTTACCGAGGAAATCAAGGAACCGGAAATTTGACGTGCAGCAGCATGAAGTGAGAGGCTTAGCGGTGGAGGATGGGGGCTCATGTGGTGGAAGTCTGAGTAATACTTCTGCTGCTGCTTGTGCTCTTAATGGCGAAGTTTGAGGAGTTGCTTTTGTGACTGGAATTGAAATCTCGCTCGCAGCGGCACTCGGGTGACTTGAGGTAGCGAGTGGAGCAGCACAGGAGGTTCTGCCGAAGGTCGTGGAAGAGGTGGCCGGCAAAGCACATGTAGATCCAGGGGTTGCAGCAGCTGTTCAGGCTCGCCAGCAGCATGGAGATGATGAAGGGCATGGCTGTATCGAAGGGCAGAAAAAGAAACGATGCAACAAAAGGGATATTATATTAGCATCTGCATTAAACTTCAGCCTTTTACATTTCTGTAAAAAAGAAACTAATATATAGATGTTAAAGTGTTGCATTTGGCCCAAAAACATTGATAACTTTGTCCTCTAATAAAAGACAAACATCTCAAAGCGTTTGTCAGATTTACAACAAACCTGTTCTACTCTTAATTTGTTCTTTTAGCAGCAATCTTTGTCTGACTTCATTTAAGCAGATTTTCTCAAAACCCGTTCTAAATAATATCAATCCTTCCTCAGATTTTTTTACAGCATATGACAACTTAAAATCAGCCATTTATTTTTCCAAGAACTGATGCAGGAGAGTTAAAACCTGTACCTGATTCTGAACCTCACACACTTTAAGGTCGATGAATCTCTTTTAAAAGCAGACATTTTGGACAAAGGTGGGAATAATGATTGCTTAGTTCCATTAAGTGTCCCATTTAGAACTGACATTGGTGCAGGAGCAGCTCCTCTCTCAAGTGCTCTAGAATGATATTCTCCACATCAGCCGTTTTCCGCAGAGAAAAACAAAGCGCTGAATAATTCTTTCCAATGAGTCTGCAGCAGCATCGGTCAGTCAGTCCGCTGCTTAAATAGGAACCATGTGATTAAATCCCAATACCTTTCACATAATTAAGCACAGTTGTAATGCGTTAGCAGGATTTATTGACAAACAATTTCACTAACTTTTGACTCTGATAGTTCTGATAGAAATCTTTTTTTGTATAGAAAAAACAAAGCCTAAATGTAGCAAAATTAAAACAACAACAGTTTGTTTCTCAATCCAAACCTCATTTAACCTCTGGCCCTCACCAAAATCCCTCTGAAGCAGATACATAGCTGCAGAGCATTTTTCTGTGAGCCCTTAAGTTGTTTAAGGAGAAAAAGAAGGCGTGCAGCTTTCCAACCCTTCCCTGAACTCAGACCGCTGCCAGCTTTGACAACATTTTTCAAGTTACTTTAATTCTGACGTATAGGAAAATCTTCCTCTACAGCAGGGCATTCAAACTGTTAGCAAAGAGGCTCAGATATATGCCAGCCTGTGAGCTGGTTGAAATTTGAATGCAGGCCTCATTTGGCCCATGAGTCGGACTTTGGACATGCCTGATCTCAATTATTATCTAATAATCTCAGCTGTACTTTATGTCTGATGTTGTCCAAAAATGTCCTCTGATTTAAGAAAAACTGTAAAACTGTGAAGGGTCCAGGTGGAGAAGTGGTTAAACTTCTTGTCACAAAGTGAGAAGGCCTGGGTTTGAATCCCAACCAGGACCTTTCCATGTGGAGTTGGCATGTTCTCTGCTTGCATGTGTGGATTTTCTCTGGGCATTCCAGTCATCCTCCCATTCTTCATAGGTTCATCGGTTACGTACTAAGTGTGCACTTGTGAGTGATTGTGTGTCCTTTGACAGACTGTCGACCTGTCCACGGTGTCCCCTGCCTTTGCCCAACAGTGGCCAGGACCCCCTCTGGCAACCCAGTGACCCCCAAAGCGGTATCTTGGGCTTGAGAAAATGGATGACTGTAAAACTAACTACAATCCTTGGGTGACTTCAATTGAAACAGTTAAACATTATTACTTTGAATTAAATAATTGTATCTTTTCCAAATTACTTCAACAAACTGCAACTTTAAATTAGAAAAAAAAAAAACACCATCACACAGAGATTAACAATTAAAGATGAAAGTTTCCAACCGTCAGGAAGGGACTCCCTGATTGTCTAAACTTGATTTGGAGAAATAAGAATGCCTCTCACACACCTTGACGGTACCTCAAGAAAGGAAAAGTGGCGTGCTGATGACATTTACACAGTTAACACCACCGTCTGCCTGACATTTGGCAAATGAGTTTTGGATCATGTGCTTGGTTTGTATCCTGTATTTGACCTCTTTCTAATGGTTTTTAATCTATTGCCATTCTAGTAGAAATGAAACAAACGCGAAGGCCTAAATGATTTCTGTGAGGTCATGAGTCTCATGTGCACAACCAAGCAAATTTTTAATTTAAGGGCCATTCAGAAAAAAATACAACAATGGAAGTCACATTTGGAAAAAGGCCAATACCTTTTAGACATTTTTTTTAACTACTGCCTCTGAACGTAATAGTGGAAGATGCAGAGTTCAGGAGAACAACTGGCAGTCATCAGGAATCTATTCTCCAAGTAAACGAGAGCACAACCTACATCTAATCTGAATAACGGAGGGCAGCATCACCGAGAGTGCTTCGCTGAATCGGCTTATGATGTCTTTTCACAGGGGAATGATAAATTGTTGGATAAATGAAAAGACAGACAAACCTCCGCGCCCCCCAGGTGGAACCTCTGTATGGCTGTCGGAACGGATGCCACCCATCTGAAAAGCTACAGTTACCTTAACATGGATTCATGTTGCATAATTGGAAACAACTTGCTCCTTTAATTATTTTTTTTGGAAAAATGTTGATAGCTATACTTGATATTAAGTGTTGATTTTCTTGGTTCTCATGGCGACGGTAACATTGAAAACATGCGCAGCACACACATTTGTCATGCTGTCATTGCAAGTCAATATTACAAAAGTAAGTCAGTCACCAAGGGCACAGTGGGAGATGTTTGTGTGTGCTTTTTTTTTTTTCCTTTTTTTTGGTGTGTTTTTTGTGCAACAGTCCAAGTCAGGGTTTAACCTTCATCTGTTTTTGTCTGCAACATAATGAAATCTGTCTGCCTGCGAAATGTGAAATCACAGACGCTGCTCATGTCCTTCTAAGGAAGCAGGGAATGGAACATTTTGCTGACATTTTCAGAAAATGTTTTGATAAGCTAATCAGGTACCACAAAAGGTAAACCCTGACACACTAGTGGGAATGTCACTGCTGTGGGATTAACCTGGGATAAATGCTAAACTATTGCTCGGTTCGCCTCAAAAACTCCCTTCATAAGGGTGCATTTATTATGAAAGCTTCTTTTGAAAGGATTTGAGTTTGTCGAGGAAATTTAAATGCGAACATTGATGGGCGTTTCGTTGTGTCAATAATGTTATTAGGAAACTTCAGTAATCAGCCAGTTCACCAAGCCCCTGCTGATGAGGAGGAGGAGGAGGAAGCAGTATCGCTGCAGCACCGCTGAGCATGAGTGAAGACGCCAATAATGTCAGCTTCAAATCATTTAAAGGAACAGTAAATGTGTGAGTAGCATGTTAACATGAAAGACGCTCCTCATTTTCACTCAACCTTTCCCATTAAAGCATCACTTTCAGCATCAATGTGAATGCAGGTGCCGGCCTGATCGGCTCCAACATTTATCATCTACCTTTGAAATGGGTTTTTGTTTTTACAAGTTTTTGATCCTCTTGTTCAAACCATTGAAAAAACATCAGTGAAAAAAAACATCAGGTGTTATTCTTGATCACTTTAGCATAGATGAAAAATCTGCTGTAACCCAAAAGAACCCAGAGCCACAGAAATGGAAATGATGTGGGAAATGCCACACACCAAGTGGACCACAGACACATTTCTGATGTTTATTTCTGTTACACTGATGTCACCATGGATTCTTATGAGTTCACTATGTTTATCTGATTGTGATTTTTGATATGAAGCTCGTATCAAGAATGGACAGATTATGCTCTCCTGTTTGAGTTAGAGCTGTCTCTTTCTTTTAATTTAGCAGTGAAGTCACAGTCAGATGAACCTGTCTTTGTATTCACCAATGGGTATTCAGCCGTACCAGAATGCTTTTCTGCACTTTTCTCTTGACAAAAAACACATTTGTAGATCTATTAGAGTATTTTCAATTTTTACAACTTTATTAATACATTTTTTCCCCGGCTTTCAGTCCTTAGTTTTAAGAGTTCACAAGCAAAGTTGGATTCGTTTGGTGCAGCCAGCTGAAATCTGTTTGGCTTCATTCTGTAACAAATTGACAAATTACTTCCGAACTTGCAAACTAATGTCTTCAACTTAGCTGAGATTTTTAATGTTTTTGCCAAGTCAAATGTGCAGTTTCGAGATATTTCCGAGTGAATGAGCTTCCAGAGCTGTTTGTTCTGGGCTCTAATTGAAACAATCTGCACAGGAACAGATGATACTCTCTTTTGGACACAAACGCAGGCATGTGTCATTGCCAAATCTGCCATTTCTAAATAATGTTCGCAGCCAGCCATTGGAGCAGCCTCTGCACCAGACAACGGTTGGATCACTTTTCCTTTCACGGGCTGGAGCACTTTGGTTGTTGCCACCTGAATATCACAGTGAGGTGTGGTGTCAAAGCCAATTACTGTTTCATCAAGCAACATGCCACTGCTCATAATAAGTCAGCGCAAACTGACAGCTGAGTGTAAACTGTCGGTGGGGGCGGTGCAGTTTAAGATGGAGGGCATGACCAAATCATTGGAAGAAAAAGAGAATCAATAACATAAAAAGTGAAAAATTCAGGATGTTTTTAATATTTGCCTTCTTCATCAAGTGCTCATTATTTTTCACCTCTCATCAGTTAGTGCCTAACGGGATTCCTGCTTTAAACTTTAAACAGACAAACAACAAATTACAGCCACTTCCTCTCTTTTCAGCAGGCAATCCATCACTGTGCGGACCATCCTGGATGAAGCGCAGCAGCATAACGTGTGTTGTGGCACATATCTTATGTGGGTGCGGTCCTGGCAGAGCGGATCCATATGCAGTGGATGGAGTGCTTATACTGTGACTAAATGTCAAGGTCCCCCCACAGGCACCAGAGAGGTCTAACGCGCGGTGGCGCGCACTAATTTGATTAATGATTAGCCGTCAATGAGTCGCTGCGTGCAAAGAGGTTTAAAGGGGGGAAGTTGGGGCAACGTGGAAGCATGTTTTTGATGCGAATTTAGGTTGGAAAAGGCAAAACAAGATCCGCTCCATTTAGAAAGCCGTGTTGTAACTTCATGCTTTCAGATGTTTCTGATTAAGGTGACTGAATTCATTTTGTGTATTTCCTCTCAGAAAATCCCCCCTGCATGCGTGCATTCCTTTTCCACAGTAATGTGCTTTGAATCAGAGCTCGGAGACCTTGATTGTGGGGAATTATTTGCTGCTGCATCTGAGTCTGAGGCATCCCTCTCTCTGTTCTGAGTGCACTGATGCGCAAAGTGTGAGCGGCTAGATGCCGTTTGAAAAGCCAGCAGCGCCTGGAAATTGTGCAAATGGACTTCTTGATTACTTGTTAAAAAAAACAACAACACTAATGTGGAGCACACCTGTCTTTGCGCACGATTGTGCGCGCCTCATGACAAACTTTCAACCTACCCTCACGGGGAGCCGCTTGATCCCAGGCAGACCACATCTGGACAGAGAAAAACGGGGTCCAGCAGATGATGTATGCCAAGACTATCACAAAAGTCATTTTCACTGTGGTTATCTTTGCCTTGGAGATGAGCTTGACGCTGCTCACACGGGCCAGGGTGTTGTTCTGGGATGTTTTGGGCGTCAGGTTAATGCACTGCTCCCGTTTGGTTTTCAGTTTGAAATTTTGCCATATTTTGAAGCTGATCATTCCGTAACAAATGCTCAGGATGGCCACTGGGATGATGTAGATGGTGAGACTGATCCATGTGATGTAAGCTTTGGCCCCCAGGGCTTCACAAAGTCGCCCCAGCAGTCGTACACTCCTGACCCGGCAGAGCCAACCTCTCTAAGGGAGAAGATGAACATCTGCGGGATGCTGAAGATCAAACTCAGCAGCCATGACAATATGACATAAATTCGATCTTTTCTCCGATGCAAGGAGTGCAGAGGCTGACAGATGGCCAAACATCTGTCGATGGACATTAAAACTAGCATGTAAGTGGAGGCGAACATCCCAACCACCTGCAGGTATTTCACTAACCTGCACAAAATGTCAGGTCCATAAAACCGGAATGTGATGTCCCAGATAAGTTGGGGGAGAACTTGAAATATTGCCACAACTAGATCGGCGATGCTCAGGTGCTTCATGAAGTAATACATGCGGGACTGGCTGTGTTTGGTGGTGTGGATGGCCAGCAGGACGCACAGGTTCCCCGCCAGCGCCAGAAACAGCACCAGCGCCAGCACCGTCACCTCCACCTTCGCCACCTCCTCGTTCCGCTTCAGGGGGTTCGTCTGATTCAGAGCGCCGGTGCCGTTACCGAGGCTTGAGTTCCTCCACGATCCGTTCAACTGCCAGATCTCACTTTCATTGGAAATGATCTCCATGTCGCAGTGTGCTCCTCTGCTGATGCGTCAGGGCTGCGCGCTCACGCAGGATCAGTCTGGAAGGTGCGTCTGGAAGTCCTCCTGTCGTCCTCAGAGAACAAAAAGTCCGTAATAAGTCCTTACTTCATGTTTGGTAGTTTAGAAAACGAAGGACTCACGCTGCTACAGATCTCTTATCCATGCTTTTTTTGAATGCGTAAGAGAAGTGCAGTTTCAATAACGCACTGGATGAAATGCAGCTCCAAACGCGTAAAAGACGCTGTGCAGAGGGGGTGCGCCGTAGAGCTAAGATAAAAAAAAAAAAGCATACAGGGCTTATAATTTAACTGACAATATAGTCCCCTCAAACAGAAATTGGGGAGGTTTTATAACATAAAAATCAATAAATCCAAGTTTACGCGAAGAGGCTGCAGGGAATAAAAAACAGTTGTTTTCAAATTAAGAGTTTGACATAAAAATGATAGAGAAAAAAAGGTGCAGACACTGGATGCCTCTGTGTCGCCTCCAGAGTCTGAATGGGCAGCAACACAGGCACCTATTATGAACGTGCTCAGTCCGGAACAGTATAAAGTCTGAATAATCACTGCCACTAGGTGGACACGTGTCCTGCCCGCCAGGAGCATCACTGCTCATGGTTGCAGCTCAGAAAACGAACCAGAAAACAGCTGGAAGCTCCAGACCTACCAAGGTCCAACAGGATCTAACATAGAAATTAAGCATTTTGATGAAAAAAAAGAAAAGAAAAAAAAGAACCCAATTCAACAACCACATTTCTGAAACAGGTACTCAACAAAAACAGCCTAATAAAACATAATTGCATGTTTTCCATATTACAAAGGAAAATTGCATAATTCATTAAAATGTTAATCACTGTTAATTACTGTTTGACATTTTTTGCTCCCATTTCCTTCTCTCTGTTTAAAATCCTGTTTACTTTATGACTAATTCTTTCTCATTGAGCTTTCTGTGTTACTTCTCTTTAACTGGAGGATTTAGACTGAAGAAAATCACAACTGTGTCATTAAATGAATGGCTCCAAATCCAAATTAAATAAAGAAAAGTGAAAATGATTTAAGAAACTCGCATTGATTTGCTTTGGTTTGTAATGGGCTCAGCTCAGTGCTGTGACATCAGCAGGTTGATGTGGTTATAAATGACTGCATGCGTTTGTTGGCACAGGCAGCATTTGTGAGCCATAAGCTGTTCAGAAGATCCACTAAAAAGCAGCGCACTCATGTTCCTAGAAAATCACCTTCAGTGCTGTTAACATGCCTTTTTACTGCCCTTATCAAAAGGTTTCCTGCATCGGATGTGTGACCTGCCCACTTTAGGCTTTTCTAAACTCAGATTGATCTGTAGAGGATACAAACCTTCAGGTGATAAATAAATAACCTGAGCATTTCACTGTATCATTGATTTTTCTTTATGATGCAAAAAGAAAAGCTCTTAGTATTTTTTCTTTGTTTGTGAAAACAGTGACCATGCTGTTCTCAAATAAAGCCAGTGAGGAACAGAATTAAATTCAATTCAATTTTATTTATACAGCCCATTATTACATCACAGTTTTCTCAACAGGTTTGAGTAATTGTACAAAACATATAAAATCAGTTATAAAACACAAAAGCTGATTGCTAAACTACACTAAACAGACTACCGGTAAGATAAACTGGGCATCCCCATGTCCTCAGAAACTCCTTCAGTTCTCAGTAACAAAAAACTCCTATAAAAAAAAAAGTTTGATTCCAGCAACAACAAAAAAACACATAAAGGAGGAATCCTCTCCCAGGACGGACAAGCGATGTACCAGGACTGTTTAAGAAGAATTAGCTTATCTAACTCCAGTGGCGGACCGTGCATTACACACCTGGGCCTTAGTAGTCTACATGTGAATCACTCAACCCCCCATTGACCATTTTTATGCCCTCACATAAACTGAATGAACAAAACAGTAAACAAATCTTGCTATGCCACTACAGCTAGCACAAAACATAGAAAACAACCACATACATTTGGAATATTATTTATCATTATATTTATCATTTCACTCATCAAAATTGGGATTATTTGAAGACAAAATCCATCCTCCTCTTTCCTCAAAAACAGTTCCATCACCTTGTTATGTAGATTGTCGCACTTCAGTTCCATCCAGAAGTCCTTTTCTATTCCATCATCAGTACTGAGAGCCCAGTCTGTCCATTTGTGTTTCTGCATAGGTTTTAATTCGCTTTAAAGACGAAAATGTCCGCTGGACAGACGCAGTGGACACGGGGACGGTCAGTACCAAACACACAAATCTGTACGACTGCTTCATGATTCACTCAGATTTTCCTGATGAAGGAAGTCAAGGAGATCAGTGGGAGATTTTCTGCTAAATCCTCCATGTTGCAGTCGGTCCAAAACTCTACTGCACGACTTAACAGGGACCAAAAAATATGAGCACATCACACCTATTCTTGCGTCTTTGCACTGGCTCCCTGTTAATTTTAGGATTAATTTTAAAATGTTATTGTTTGTTGTTTGCCAGTCTACATGGACTGGCTCCAAAACAGATCTCAGACCTCATTCAGATTTATAAACCAGTTCGTGCTCTGAGGTCAGAGGGCCAGCTCCAGCTGGTGGAGCCCATGACGAGGCTCAAACCTAAGGGAGGTGGAGCATTCTCTGCTGTTGGCCCTAAGCTGTGGAACGCTCTGCTTTCGCATGTCAGAACAGCGCCCTCTGTGGACTGTTTTAATTCTCGTCTTAAAACACATTCTTATTCTCTGGCTTTTAACACCGCATGAGTGATGTGGTCCTCTGTGTTTTTATCTGTGCTTTTGTCGGTATTTCATATGTGTACTTATCCGTGTTACATCTTGTTTTTATTTGTTTTTATTTATTCATTTTACTGTTGTACTTTGCTTGTTTTTATTTTGTTTAAGAATTTTTATATAATTTTAGTCACTGTACAGCACTTTGGAAACTGTTTGTTTGGGAAATGTGCCATCTAAATAAAGTGGATTGGCTTGGATTGAAACTTCTGTCCAATCAGAAGGTCTGAATACTGTGACAATGCCTAAGCTTGCTAGAAGGCCCCGCTGATAACAACTCAAAATCTGATTGGTTGAAAGAAATTAATGACAGACATTGATTTTGCATCACAGGACCTTCGCAACTCTTGCTGAAGGCCCTTATCCTGCCTGGCAACAAAGGACAGCTGAAATACGATTGGTTAAATGCTGCAATAAAAAAATACGTCTGTCTGGAAGCGGCATACCCAACATAAAAACAATAATAGAGTTTGGACAAACCATTTGGAATGATTTAATGAGTATGCATGGACAAAATATAATCAACTCATGATTCAGATACAATGGTGGACAAAATTGTTGGTACCCCTCAGTTAAAAAAAGAAAGTCCACAATGCTCACTGAAATGACCTGAAACGTTCAAAAGTAACAATAAATTAAAATGTATTGAAAATGAAATCATCAAAATCAGCCATTACTTTTGAGTTGTTGATTAACAGAATTATTTAAAAGAACAAAATAATGAAATAGGGCTGGACTAAAATGATGGGACCCATAACTTCATATTTTGTTGCACAACCTTTTGAAGCAACCACTGCAATGAAACGGTTTCTGTATTTGTCAATGAGCCTTCTGCACCTGTCCACAGGTATTCTGGCCCCCTCCTCATGAGCAAACTGCTCCAGTTGTCTCAGGTTTGACGGTGTCTTCTCCAAATGGCATGTTTCAGCTCCTTCCACAGATGTTCAATGGGATTCAGATCTGGGCTCATAGAATCCACTTCAGAATAGTCCAACTCTTTTCTCTCAGTCATTCTTGGGGGTTTCTGGCTGTGTGTTTGGGTTCGTTGTCCTGTTGGAAGACCCATGATCTGCAACTGTGACCAAGCTTTCTGACACTAGGCAGCACATTTCTACCCAGAATGCCTTGATCATCTGGAGATTTCATTTTACCTTGAACAACTTCAAGACACCCTGTGGCAGATGCAGCAAAGCAGCCCCAAACCAGAACTGAGCCTCCTCCATGTTTCACAGTAGGGACAGTGTTCTTTTGGTTGGATGCTTCATGTTTGAGTCTACCAACATAGAGCTGATGTGCCTTACCAAAAAGCTCCAGTTTGGTCTCATCTGCCCAAAGGACATTTTCCCAGAAGCTTTGTGGCTTGTCAACATGCATTTTTGCAAATTCCAGTCTGGCTTTTTTCTGATTTCCTTTCAACAGTGGTGTCCTCCTTGGTCGTCTCCCATGAAGTCCACTCTGGCTCAGACAACCATGAATGGTGTGATCTGACACTGATGTACCTTGATCTAGGAGTTCACCTTTAATGTCTTTGGAGGTTGTTCTGGGCTCTTTGGATCCAGTTCCAACTATCCAACTCCTCTATTTGTCATCAATTGTCCTCTTCCGCCCACGTCCAGGGAGGTTGGCTACTGTCGCGCGGGTCTTGAACTTCTGAATAATATGTGCCACTGTGGTCACAGGAACTTCAAGCTGCTTAGAGATGGTTTTAGAGCCTTTACCTTTACCATGTTTGTCTATAATTTTGTTTCTAATGTCCTGGGACAATTCTCTCCTTCTCTTTCTGTTGTCCATGTTCAGTGTGGTTCACACCTTTTCACCAAACAGCAACGTGACTATTTGTCTCCCTTTAAATAGGCAGACTGACTGATTATGGGTTTGAAAACAGCTGAGATGTCAAATAAAAGACCAACCTGAGTTCATCATGACCCCCTGGACAATTAGTTCTCAGTCTTTTATGGAGGTACCATCATTTTTGTCCAGCCCTATTTTATTAGTATGTTTTTTAAAATAATTCTGTTAATCAACAACTCAAAATTAATGGCTGATTTTGATTATTTAATTTTCAATACATTTTAATTTATTGTTACTTTTGAACGTTTCAAGTCATTTCAGTGAGCATTGTGGACTTTCTTTCTTTAACTGAGGGGTACCAACAATTTTGTCCGCGACTGTATTTTTTACCCTGACGGCCTACCACTATCTAACTCTACAACTACATGTTTGAAAAGTGTAGCAGATGGCCTCATATACTATACTTAAAGACATTCTTTTCTAATTCTTGCAGGAAATTCTCACTCACTTATTCATGTCAGTTTGCTTGATGTGTTCAAGTTTGATTTTTTTTTAATTTTTTTTTTTACCAGAATGTCCAAACATTTCATGACTTCATCAGAGAACTTTAACATGAACACACACCAATATAACCCAATCCAGATTTTTTTTCCAGCTTTGTTGTTCTTGGAGGCACTACAAAAAGTGTTGTGAGGGTGTACCATGTATGACATTATAGTCCCACTCTAATACTCATACATACTGTAAAATTGTTCTCAGTGGTCTTTTAATAATTGTTTTAAGACAAAACAAAGCTGCACGGTGGCACGGTGGTTAGCGCTCTTGCCTCACAGCAATAAGGCCCCGGTTTTCCAAACAACATTTTTTTGCCTCCTCCTGATTCACCACGATTTAGATACTATACTTAGAAAAGGTGGCGCACTGCATGGTGGCGCAGTGGTTAGCGCTCTTGCCTCACAGCAGGAAGGCTCTCGGCTGGGGAACCTGAACCAAAACACCAATGGGGGACCTTTCTGCATGGAGTTTGCATGTTCTCCCCGTGCATGCATGGGTTTTCTCCGGGGACTCCCGCTTCCTCCCACTGTCCAAAACATGCTTCATAGGTTCATAGGTTAATCTAAAAACACACAATAGGTGTGAATGTGAGAGTGCATGGGTGTGTGATTGTGGACACACTACCCTGTGACAGACCGGTGACCTGTCCAGGGTGCCCCCTGCCTTCCCCCACAAGTGGCCGGGACAGGCTCTGGCAGCCCCGTGACCCCGAAAGAGAATAAACGGAAGAAGATGAGACTAAGAAAAGGGTGTATTCAAACTGGAAAATTCCTCTACTCCGAATCGAGTCAGCATGATTTGTTCTGGATTGAGTCTTCAAACTTGCATTTGGTCTGTATTCAGACTATCATCAAGCGGATCGTTCTGTTATGGACCAAAGCTTGTAAACAAAACTATGTGACTAAAAATCTCTACAGCTATTGGCCAGGAACTATGAGGGCGGGGCAAAACAACAAAAAAGACAGACGTGCTGCGCTTTGCAATTCTTATCGGGTCAGTTAAATTAAATCTTTATATTTGGATTACCAGTTTTGAACGTCAGGAACGCACATACTTTAGTACAGCGAAGGAGAGCTGCAAGGCGGTTACTGGTAGGGAGACGTGCCGTGTGTTTTAACTCAGAGACGTTGGGTATGATGGTAGCTGATAAGTGTCTATGACACAGACTGTGAGGAAAATGGTGAGAAGCAATGTGGCTCACGTTAAAAGTTCTTTGGATGAGCCTGCATTTATCACATTTCAGTGAGTTTCTGTGTTTCATCGTTGTGGTGTTACGGCATTGTTCTGAGAGAATTCTGTTGACAAACTATGAGGTAGCTCAGTGGTTCTCAAATTGTGCCCCAGTGGGACAGCCTTTATTTGGGGTGGGGGGACCTGTGTTCTGTAAAGCAGAGAAATGAATGACTGTGCTGGTTCTAACAAAAGACAAAACAGAGGGATTGGAACCTTGGCCAAACATAAAATAAGTCATGGAGACAACTGACCAAGCCACGTCGACCGTCTGAGTCAGCAGCTCCCTGCTAAGGCTGCCTGACAAAATCTAATTAATGAAAGGAAACAAACAAATACTGCAAATAAAGACTACCACGGTCCAACCCCAAACAAAAATAACAAAACCCAGCAGTATAAGACTGCTGAGACCAAGAGGCAATAAAAGGAGAACCAACCCAACTCAACCCAACCCAACTCAACTCAACCCAACCCAACCCAACTCAACCCAACCCAACCCAACTCAACCCAACCCAACCCAACTCAACCCAACCCAACCCAACCCAGCCCAACCCAACCCAACTCATCCAACTCAACTCAACTCAACCCAACTCAACTCAACTCAACCCAACCCAACTCAACCCAACTCAACTCAACTCAACTCAACCCAACCCAACTCAACACAACTCAACTCAACCCAACCCAACTCAACTCAACCCAACCCAACCCAACCCAACCCAACCCAACCCAACCCAACCCAACCCAACCCAACCCAACTCAACTCAACTCAACTCAACTCAACTCAAATCAACTCAGCCTCCTGCTCTGCTCTCTCTGCATGCCCTGACTTAAATACCTGACAGGTGCGGATCAAGACCATTGACTTCACCTGTCAGGTGAGATTTGGACGTTAACACATTTTGCACATGCGACCAGTACGGATTGAATACCAACACCTGCCTTTCTCTGCAACTGTGATCAGATTTGTTGAAGAATGGAGAAATGCATGTGTTGTGGGATATGTGTGTGTGTGTGTGTGTGTGTGGGTGTGGGTGTGTGTGTGTGTGTGTGTGTGTGTGGGTGTGCGTGTGTGTGTGCCAAAACTTTGGACTCACTTCGTCATTCAATGAGTTTTCTTTATTTTCATGACTTACATTCTGGCTGGGTGTGGAGAGGGAGCATCTACTCATGGGGCAGAAGGCTGTGGGCATTCTGCTTCCATTCTACGTCCTATCTTTGTGAGATTTTCTGCTGTTGCCACTTAGAAAACAAAGAACAGAGCTAGGCTCAGTATTGAGCAGGACCTGAGAGTTGCAGTAACAAACCTGCAACCTTGTTTTAAACCCAAACAATCGCACCAAAACAGAAGATTTCATGCATACAATGCACAGTTTATGCCTATATCCATTAATCAACAAACCCGGCAGAATAACAACAAACAGCGCAACCTTGATAGATAATATTTTCACAAACTGCCTAGAAAACAGAATAAAAAGCGGACTACTAATGACAGACATCAGCGACCACCTCCCAGTATTTGCTAACTATGAATGCGTTTACAGAGAAATAAAAGAGAAAAAGCAAACAGTTTACAGAAGAAAACTAACAGGAATCAATAAATTCATTTAAATCAGAACTACAAGCACAAACCTGGAAAACTCTGTATGAAAGTAATGATGTCAACGCAGCTTAATAGCGAATGATATTCGCATTTCAGGCACCGGAAACTCGGCAGTCTCTTTCCCCCCCTAGGGCGGTAGTTAATTAACTCACCTGTTCAGCTTCCTATTTAAGTCCAGGTGTGCAGCGTTCATTCTCTTTCTTACCGCAGCGCCGCTTTCGTCGCCCCACCCTCCTCCCCGGCTTCCACCTGTGGGCTCCGTTCGGGGGGTTTTTACCCTAAAGTTTATGGAAGTTATCTCATGGAATTGTACGGAGCCTTATGCCAATCAAAGTTTGTGAATGCCAACTAAGATGTAAATTAAGTATGTGAAAATAAATGTATTCTACTGCAAGAGTTTTCGTATGACTGAAATAAAATATTTATGCAGGAGTTTACATCCATATACGACAAAAACTGCCCACTTACAAAATCCTGTTATAGAAATCAACATAATAAAAACCCATGGATGACAACCGGACTGAGAAACGCATGCAAAAAAAAAAAAAAAACAGTTCATACAAACAATTTTTCAAAACCAGAACTGTTGAAGCGGCACAGCGATACAAAAAATATAAAAACAAGCTAACCAGTATCATGAGAACATGCAAAAAAACTATTACACAGAAATATTAGAAAAAAATAAATCAAACACTAAGGAAATTTGGAAACTACTGTACAGTATCATTAGAAAACACAAAGAGAAAACAAACTACCCAGACTCTTTAGTTGGTAAAAATGAGATGTGCAATGATATTCAGGACATGACAAAGGAGTTTAATGAATATTTTGTAAAAATAGGGCCAAAGCTAGCCGACGAAATAAACTGTTCAAAAATATCAGAAAAAGAAACAGTCGAACACTGCATTAAGAGAAATCCAAAATCGATGTATTTGAGACCTGTGGAAGCAAAAGAAGTTCTTAAAAGCGTCAACGAATTCAAAAACAAAACATCTACAGACTGTAACGGAATGAATATGATGGTGATAAAAAAGGTCATTGATTCCATTGGTGACCCGCTAACCTATATTTGCAGTTTATCCTTTCAAACAGGAACATTTCCATAAAAAATGAAAATAGCCAAAGTAATTCCACTACGCAGATCAGGGACAAACACCAACTAACAAACTACAGACCTGTGTCTTTACTCTGACAATTCTCAAAAATACTCGAAAAAGTGTTCTTCATAAGGCTGGAAAGTTTCATTGAAAAACACAAACTAATATCCGACTACGAATATGGTTTCAGAAAAAACAGATCAACGTCCATGGCCATTACGCAACTAACCGAAGAAATTATAAATGGCACTGACAATAAAGAATTCACAGTAGGAGTGTTCGTCGATCTGAAAAAGGCTTTTGACACCATTGATCATAACATTTTAGTAAACAAACTGGAAAAGTATGGAATGCGAGGACCAGCATTAGAATGGTTAAACAGTTACATTAATAACAAGCAACAGTTTATCCAACTGGATGACTGTAAATCATCCCTGCTAAATTTAAGCTGTGGAGTTCCACAAGGGTCAATATTAGGTCCCATACTGTTCATCCTTTACATTAATGACATACACTTGGTATCAAATACACTCAAATACTTTTTATATGCAGACGACACAAGTATAGTCTGTACAGGGGAGAGCCTCAGGGAAATTGTAAAAAAAAGTAAATACAGAATTAGGGAAACTAAAACAATGGTTTGACAAAAATAAACTGTCACTTAGTGTTAACAAAACTAAATTCATGATTTTTGGAAATCGCCACATTCCTGCAGATTTAGAAATCAAAGTTGCCATTGATAATCATGTTCTGGAAACATGGACTGAAATCTAGTTCCTTGGAGTAATTATGGACGACAAAATAAACTAGAAACAAGTAAAGCAGGTCAGAGCTAAAATTGCTAAAAGCATAGCAGTGTTGGGAAAAATACGCCATACTCTCACTCACAAAGCACGTTTACTAATATATTCATCCATAATACTACCATATTTACAGTACAGTGGAGAAGTTTGGGGAAATACTTATAAAACAAACCTACAGTGTTTATATATCTTACAGAAAAAAGCTGTTCGAATTGTTCATGGAGTGGACTATGGGTTTATTGAAAATATGGGATCTAGTGAAACTGAAAACAGCTCTCGTCATGTACAAAGCCAGATACAACTTACATCCAATGAACTTACAGCAAATGTTCAAAGACAGAGACAGGAGTTACAATCTAAGACAACAACTGAATTTCAAAAAGCAGTGCATTAGAACAACAAAAAAATAAATGTGTTTATCTAATTGTGGTGTGGATTTATGGAATGGATTGGATGAAGGTTTAAAACAAAGCAAAAATTTACATGTATTCAAAAAACCTACAAGAAGTCACTAATAGTACTGTCTGAGGCCAGAAACGATTAATTAAACAAAAAATGTCACTTATAATAATAATAATAATAATAAATTTTATTTAGAATGAGCTTTAAATTTTAGATAAAGTCTCAAAGCGCTATTATTATTATTATCACTGTATTGTTTTATGTCTTTTAAACCACTGTGTTGACTTTTTATTTGTTTTGTGTTTGATATAAAAAAAACTAAACTCAAATTAAAACTAAACAAAAAGATGTGTAGCACAAAGCAGACACATTGCAGCCATTAAAACAACTTTGTTTCTTTTTGCACATAGTTTCAATGCTATTGTCCTTACAAAGTGAATGATCCTTTAAAAAAAATTCCTAGTCTCTAGCCGCAGGAATGTTTTTGATACGGTATAATAGTTTTACATATTTTGCTTTGTCACAGTTTTTTTCTCGAGGGGGGGGGTTATTTGTATAGCACAATTCGTACACAAAGTAATTCAAGGTGCTTCATAAAACAGAAAAATGCATTCAAATCACAATACATCATAGAAATAATCAATGTAAAATTTACTTTAATGAAAAGATACAATTAGAAAATTGGTTTAAAAATAAAGGAGGGAAAGGACAGAAATTGCAGATAGGACTTTTCAATCATATACACGGCTAAACAGAAATGTTTTAAGTCTAGATTTGAACATGAACACAGAAGAGGCCTGTCTTACGGCTTCAGGGAGGCTGTTCCAGATTTTAGCTGCAGAATATTGAAACGCTGATTCCCCTTGTTTAGTTCTGACTCTGGGAATCAACAGGAGGCCGGACCCTGAGGTCCTCAGAGTACCAGATGGTTCATATGGCACTAACATGTCAGAGATGTACTTTGGTGCGTGGCCATGGAGAGACTTGTACACAAGCAGAGCTGCTTTGAAGTCTATTCTTTGAGGTACAGGGAGCCAGTGCAGAGACCTGAGCACAGGACTAATGTGATCATACTTCCTGGTTTTGGTCAGGACTCGAGCAGCAGCATTCTGGATGTACTGAAGCTGTTTTACAGATCGTTTGGAGAGGCCGGTGAGCAGGCCGTTACAGTAGTCTAACCTACTGGAGACAAATGCATGAATAAGTATCTCCAGGTCTGGCTTTGATATAATGTTTTTGATTTTGGCAATGTTTTTCAGATGGTAAAATGCCGCTGATGTTACTGACTTGATATGGCTGTTAGAGTTTAGGTCAGAGTCCATGATTACCCCTAGATTTCTGACTTGATTTGAGGGTTTAAGAGACAGAGAATGAAGGTAGCTGCTGACACTTTCTCTTTGTTTCTGTGGGCCAAAAATAATAACTTCGGTCTTGTCTGAGTTTAGCTGGAGAAAGTTGTTCTGCATCCACGCACTGATCTGTTGGAGGCAGTGGTTGAGTGAATCCACCGGCCAATATTCACCTGTTGTCAGTGACACATAGATCTGAGTATCATCTGCATAGTTGTGATAAGAAATGTTATTACTGCGTATTAACTGCCCTAGTGGCAGCATGTAGAGGTTGAACAGAAGGGGTCCCAGGATCGATCCCTGGGGCACACCACAAGTCAAGTCTATGTAGTCTGAGACGCAACTCCCAATTTCAACAAAGTATTTCCTGTCTTCTAGATAAGACTTGAACCAGCTTACGGCAGATCCAGAGATGCCAACCCAGTCTTGGAGTCTGTGCAAAAGGATCCCATGATCAACAGTATCAAAGGCAGCGCTCAGGTCCAGCAGGATTAAGACAGAGACTTTGCCATCATCGGTGTTCAGGCGGATGTCGTTGGTTACCCTGATAAGAGCGGTTTCTGTGCTATGATGGGGTCTAAAATCTGACTGGAAAACATCAAATGAATTGTTTAATAAGAGAAAGTCAGTGAGCTGTTGGTAGACAACTTTTTCAAGGACTTTTCCTAAAAATGGCAGATTAGAGATAGGTCTGTAATTATTCGGTACAGTGGGATCAAGACCGCTCTTCTTCAGGAGGTGTTTAATGACTGCCGTTTTTAAGGCCTCTGGAAATATTCCAGATTGAAGAGACATGTTAACTATTTGAGTAATTGGTGGCAACACACTGTTCAGGACAGACTTTAGAAATCTAGTGGGTAACACATCAAGGCAGCATGTAGACGAGCTCAGACGGGTGATGGTCTCTTGGACAGTTTGGTCAGTGACAGGTACAAAGTGAGTCAGCTCAGAGTGAGTAGGTGGCCGTTGGATAGTTATATGTGCTGTGGAGTTGATGGCCTTTTTAATGCCCTGAACCTTGTCATTAAAAAATACAGCAAACTCATTACATTTAGGTGTGCAAGCCAGTTCTATTGGTAGCTGGGTTGGAGGGTTAGTTAATCTGTTTACTGTTGTGAACAGGATACGAGAGTTGCTGCTGCAACTTCCAATGATTTCAGAGAAGTACCTTTCCCTTGTTCTGCATAAGATCTGGTTGTAAGCGTACAACTCCGCCTTATACATTCCATAATGAACCTGGAGTTTTGACTTGCGCCACTTTCGCTCAGCTCTGCGGCACTGTTGTTTCTGTGCCCTGACTAGATCATCATTCCTCCAGGGAGCTTTCTGTCTATCTTTTCTCAATTTAACCTACAATGGCATCCAGAATATTCAAGATGCTCAAAGTAACAGAATTCAGCATTTCATCAACATTGGCACCAGAGGCGTTTTCAGGGTTTTCAGAGGAAATGAACTCCAAACAAACCAAATGTGCCCAGTCTGAAAACACCCTTAAATTTCTCTACATATGTTTTTCATCATGTGAAAAAAAGCCACATGAACATGTTAAAAACACACCAAAAAAAACATGTTCACTGGAGTGGGTCTTGAAAAGCCTCAGTGGGTCTGTTTGACTGGTACAAACCCAGAAACAAATCTGCCAGCAGTTCCAGGGATACATAGACTAGTCAAAGAATTGTTCAAGCCTCTGTGCCCCTTTAGAAGAAGATTTTCTGTCGTTAACACTACCAACCTGCAGGGCATCTGTGAGTACCAAGAAAACATGAAAACAAGAACAATTTATTCTCACAACACAGTTTTATTAGAGGAGTATCCAGTAAACACAATAGCTGCATTTTTCTTACTTCTTGGTAAATTAAGAACTGAAAGGGATCATTACAGCTATTCCTTTGAAAATCTTGTTAATTCAAACACTTAAATTAAAACAGAATGTCCTTATTTTCTTTAATTCTACAAGATAATAAAAAATACTTGTTTTTATTTTATTATTTCAATTTAAATGGCATGATTGGACCAAATTGAACATTGTGGTTTTACTGTTCACCAGTTTGACAAATCCTAATACAATCATCTGAAAGCAACTGAGCCAAGATGCTGAGGGGTTTGCAATGAAATGAAAACTCAGACAAGAAGCAGAAACCCTGCCGTCTCCAGCTGTCACGATCTGTAAGATTAGTTTTGTTTATTCACTCTCATTTTGAGGTTTTCCTGATCTTTCAAGCTGTTTTCTTCTTGTTTACTTCTGTTTGTGTTTTGGTTGGCTTCAGCTCTCCACACATGTTTTTAATTCTATTGATTGCAGCACTGCTCTGCTCCCACAACACACCTGTTCTCCATTGGTCATCGCTTGCCTCATGCGGCCCGATTTCTGGTTTACCAGATGGAATTTTCAGTGCTGCTCTGGGCAATTTGTTCTGTGTTTTTGTTTGTTTTTGCCTGCAATTTTCCCATGAGGCTGAACCTAGGACACAAACGATGACACACTTCCTGACTTTTTAGTCTGAGTGTGAAAGTTTTTCTCAACTCAACAAAGTGCATGACAGTTAGACAGGAATTCAATGGTAAGTTAGAATTTCGTCTTAAGGCCCGTACACACCGGGACAAATATTCGCCAGGCGTTATTCGCCAGCGTTTTTCGCCACGTCTTTTGTGTTCACACCCAGGCGATTTTCGCTGACGATGAGCCGAGCCAACATGCAATTTCATTCCCTGACATTAGATGGCACTTGATGTAAAACAGAAATACTCCTGTACACAAGGTGGTCGCTTTTCACTCAGAAGAAGAGAGCCAGTATTTACGCGCTTGTCAGAATCATACAAAGAAAACATGAATATTTCCAGCAGCAGTAGCTCCAGCTCCAGTTCCAATGATGAAGAAATTATTGTTCTGTTGAATGATGAAAGACGCCGGAAAAGACGCCGATTTTGGGTACATCCCATAGTTATGAGAAGAGAAGAACATGCTGAGTTTTATCGACGGGTACAAGAGCTGAAAATGTATCGTGAGCGTTTTCGGGGATATTTTAGAATGTCCGTCATTATTTCTTTGCGGCAGTGTAGCCGCTACTTGGCGTCTATCTTCTATGTTGGTATGTGTGCTCAGAAAGGCAGTTTTGTGTTTGAGCGCCCCCAAGTTGTGTTTTACTGTAACTTCAGAAGCTCCAGACACGTGTGCAAAAGCGCCATTCTCATTGGTCGTATAGTTTTTGACGCAACGCGTCAAATCAAAAAAACGAACCAGAGGCGTTTTTTAAAAAGTGACTCTTTGATGCGTGCCGTTTATTCGCGTCGGTGTGCACACTCACATTGGTGCCCTTTGTTTAGTCACGAGGCGTTAAACCTCGGCGAATATCGCACGCGAAATTCATCCCAGTGTGTACGGGCCTTGAGGTTAAAGTTAAAAAGTAAAATAGTAAAGTAAAAAAAAAAGTTGCATAGGTCACAGCTGTAATTGCATGAATTCCAAAGTGAGTAGAAAAAAACAGCAGCTCCACTCATCTTTAAGTAAGAGTTCAGGGGGGTATTCCAGGAAGCATGTTTAAACTACCCTGACTTTAACCCTGAACTCTGGCTGAAATCCGCCTGAACTTGCTTACTCTGAGTATGTTGGTTCCGAAGACCGGATATGAGTTGGCATAATTATGCTCGACTTGGTAACCCTGGGTTAACGCACGTGCACGTCAGGTACATAAAGACATTCTCAATGGATCGCCGATTTCTGGAGTCACCATGGAAACGCGTGGAGAAAAAAAGAGAGCGCTACACTTCAGTGAGACGGAGTCTGAGATTTTAATGACGGTGTATGAAGATTATAAGACCATCAAAAAAGTAACACGGCTGCATCAGTAAAAGAAAGAGTTTCTGCTTGGAGAAAAACAAAGTAAACGCACGAGTTTCTGATCTTATTCTCATTTTCCTTGTGACGTATATATATATATATATATATATAAATATATATATATATATATATAACTTATCCAATTTCGCCAACTTAAATGAATTACTTCTATTCCATCTTAATTACAGTAACTATAATTCTTGAACTCTCATATGTCTAAGTTTGAGCCAGCAGATATACTTATTTGTGTAACAATAAAAAGAATGAATCGTAAGACAAAGGGTACAGATTTTCATTTAGGTATTTTTTAACATTAATTTTACTCATTTGAGATCTACAGGTGCTATTTAAAGTTATCATCCTTTCCCTCCCTCTCACTCATGGTGCAAAGGCTTAAGCATAGTAGGACAAAATAACTCGGCAAAACACAGTAAAACAGCTAAACAACTAAACACATTCGGTCAAAAACCCACACTTCAACCCAAATCCATCCAGACAGGCAAAGGGAATGGTATCCCACAATCCCTTGCGGTGCTGATCTAACAGCAGCACCAAAGTTACACCTACTTAATTGAATTCATTTGAATGAAAGTAAAATAATTGTCAGATGTTACTTTTAAGGTGACCTAACAAAAAAAATGATTTATCTTAACTGAAGCAAATAATTAAGTTAGATCAACAATGTAAAAAAATTTAATTTTCCAACATCCGTTTGTGGTCTTTTCACCCTCTAACGGTGGAAAAAGTATTATCTGAGCTTCTTCATCCACTAAATCATCTTTAAATGGACACGTCATGCTGCTGCACCTCTCTGAAAACAAACTAAGCTTCAACTAAACCTGCTCCAGACCAGGTTATGTTCAGAGCTTGAGTTGCTATGGCAACTTGACATACCCGGAACATACCTCCATTTCTGGAACCGAAAGCTGAGGTTATCAACTTCCTTAGCCTCAAACTTACCATGGGAGCTAACATAACCTGCTTTCTGGAATACCCCCCTGATTTCTGGATGAAATTGTCCTGTCAACGGGTTTCGGCCTGTTGGTAAGCATATATAAAAATTGATGACACCAAAAAAATCTATTGCAAAAAGAATTTAAACACACTTAAATCTAAATCTGGAGTTTGAATAGTATTTTTTAATCTTTCTTTAAATCAAAAATAAGAGTTAAATATTGTTTTAATAAATCATTGGATAAATATTTTGAAAATGTCCTTCTCTTACTGTACTTTTCTTAATAGCTATATAAATAACAATATTTACAAATTCTGAGGGATTTTTTTAAACACTGTCTTTATTTCTGATATGATACACTGGATAAAGAACTTAAAACATTTATGAAAATTTGTTTTCAGGAAGTTAAAGTAGTATGAAGATTTTTGTTTCATTTAGGACAACATTGCATCATCATGGATTGGATTTATCTGTGCTTTTTCAGATACTCAAAGCGTTTACAATGTGTCCGTTATTCATTCATACTTGGTGATGGTAGCTACTGATGCAGCCTCAGCTGTCCTGGGGCAGACTGACAGAGGCGTGGCTGCCAGTTCACGCCTACGGGCCCTCAGACCATCACCGGGACATTCATTCACATTCACACACCAGCGGAACCACACTGGAGACAGGGGCAGAGCGTCTTGCCCAAGGACACAACAGCTTTTGACAGGGGGGATCAAACCGCCGACCCTTTGATCATTGGCTAACCTGCTCAACCACCTGAGCTTCTTCCTACATTTCAAGAATTAGCAAAGATCTCTACTGAAGCCTACCTGGTGTTGAAAGGTCTCAGAAACCTGAATCAGAACAGCCATCAGACATACGGTATACGTGCAACTTCTTGTGTGAACAACATAGTCATTCAGAGAAATCAGAACAGCAGACCTTCATTTTTCAACAATCTCACTAATCAATACCCAACTCGGGACATTTTTAACACACAAAAATCCCCGTAATATAACTATAAAAATAGCAACAGATACAGGGTGCAATAACTTGTGCTAAGTATACTTAAACAAGTATAGTATGAACACTCACTTTTCACAAAGTGATCCAGCTTAGACACCATCAGATAGTACAGATCAAATGCTGTCCTCTGTTGCATTATCAAAGGTTTGAAGAGTGACCTATAAAGCATACAAAGCCACCATTTATGCACCTTTTTATGTTTTTATTTCTTGTGTTATTTAGTTTAAAAAGTTTTTATTTCATTCATTCATCTTCTAATCCGTTTTGTCAGGGGACATCCTGGACAGGTTGCCAGTCTGTCACAGGGCCACAATCACATTCACTCTCACACTCACACCAATGGAAAATTTAGAGTGACCAATTAACCTATGAAGCATGTTTTTGGACGGTGGGAGGAAGCCGGAGTCCCCGGAGAAACCCCACGCATACACGGGGAGAACATGCTAACTCCACACAGAAAGGTCCCCCATTGGTGTTCTGGTTCAGCCGGGACTTGAACCAGGGGCCTTCTTTTTTTTGGTTCATCACACAAGGAAACCACGAGGGTCTCAGCCCCACTGCGTTGTACCATTGCACATTTCTACCCCTTTGGATTTACCGTTTGTTTCTTGATGAAGATTTTGGTGGATTTCAAACTCATTTTATGGAGTAGTATTCTTTGTGGAAAAAATTGTGATTTCAACATGCAAGGCATGATGGGACTGCAATCAAATGAGCTGTGGAACAGTGGTCTGCTAGAGGTCCAAACAGCAAAGTGGAACAGATGTCTCTGTCTCGATGTCTGTTGAATGTATAATGCATATCTATAGCTATAAACGTTGTGAATATCTAACAGATGTGTTGGTGCCCAGTGGGTGGAAAGTAACTGAAACAGCAGGAAATTCTTTTGAAAATGTTAAATGCACTTGAAAAGAAAATGGCTCCATCTTGCTGAGTTTGTTTTTCATCTAAATAGCCAAAAAGGAAATCCTGCAGTCAAAATATGAGCAGCAACTAATTTAAAGTTTACTTGCACGATGACTTACAAACAAAACATTCTCTGAGCATGACAGTGAAGATGAATACTTAGAGGAAGTATTAGCATCAAAAACAGAGAAAAGCCAATTTCTGAAATCTTGGGTGGAGGAAATAACTCCAGAAAAATGTAAAATAATTTAGCTTGCCTCACATTAAAGGGTTTTTTTTTAAACAAGTTCAAGTTTTTAACAAGAAAAACAATGTGTTTTTTTCCTGCACTCTGTTCAAATCTTTTTTTTTATTTTGCAAGTTAAACTTAGGTAAGATGTTAACGTTTGAAGCAGTTTCTTCCTCAGTGAAGCAGAGATGCACATCCGACTTCTCACAGAGGGTGCTGGCTGCATTGACATGGGGAGCTTTGCAATAACCAGGCTGTTCACATTTCTCAGGCCAGTGTGCAACCTGATGCAGATGGAAATCCTCTGGAACTCCAACACAAACTTTTTGGAGGAGGTTGTAAAGTTGCACAGCTAATTAACAAGCAACGTCGTTTTTTTTGTTTGTTTTGTTTTTGTTTAGTGCAGCAGATTAAGGTTATGAGAGACCTTTGGAGGCTGAATTATGGACCAAGGTGTTTACAGTCAGCGGTGGTAGATCAAAGAAGCATTAAAAAAGTCTAAGTGTTATGATTTGACAATAGAGGTAAAATGTACCTCCTTCATAATCTCTTGTGGTGTTTATACCTTTATATTCATCTCGCTAAAAGCCAGGAACACCGCCTACAGGTCAGGAAACCAGCCGGGATGCAGCACAGCCCAAAGGAACCTGACAAAGGGCATCAAGGAAGCCAAAGACAACTACAGACATGGATAGAAGGACACTTCAGGAACAACGACCCCTGCAGCGTGTGGAGAGGAATTTGGTGTCTGACGGACTACAACAGGTCAGTCAGCACAGGCCCCTCCCAGAAACACTAAAACTTATTCTCTTTTGAACATTTTTTGCAAAAATAAAACATGATTTTTACTTTCAACCACTGCAAAAAGTGTAGATCAGTATATAGACAGTGTTACAAACGCTCAGGACTTGGATGGCCATATGTTGATGAAGGGCCCAAATAAGTTAAAGGTTTTTTTTTGTTTTGTTTTTGAAATAAAGTTGAAAATGTAGCGCTAGACAATGATTATTGGATGGTGTGGGATTCAACTGGACTCAAGTGCAAACAAAGGAAATGAAGTTGAACCAAATAGAGAAGGTGGAAAGAAGGAAGTCAATGCAAGAAGAAAAATAAGTAAAACTGTATTCATAAAACTATGTCTAATCATTGTAAATTCAAAGCACAAAAAACAAACTAGACCTCTTCACCTAAATAGACCAGAACACCATCAGTGTTGGTGCACAAATTAAAAGCAGTGTTCTTTCCTATTTTATTTTATTTATCTATTTTTATTTATTTATTTTTTTTTAACTTGTCCTGTCCAACAGCTGGGCAGACAGATGAGAGCTGAAGGCCTCTTGTGTTGGACATATTTTGCTTTAACAACAGGGATTATTAATCTTCAGACAAACCAGAGGAATGTCTGAATAAACCCCTTTTGTAGTTGAGGCCAAACTTTATTAAATTCCATCATATTTGAAAATCTTTAATGTTGGACCGGATGGAAAAGGAAAGGAGGGAATAAGAGAGAGGGATGTTAGAGAGGGGGGGGGGGTAGGAGGGTGATAATAGGAGGGGGGGTAGAACCATGAAGCAGCATAAAGCAACAACTTTACTGGATGTTTATCATTACGGTAAGGTTCAAGTGTAAAACAAATCTCAGAGGGCGGGGCCTGTCCACACACACACTCAAATACTACAAACACACCTGCTAGCTGCAGAAATGTCCACCTGTCAACATGTACACAAAACATGTACACAATACAGATATTGTTCACACACGCACATGCATGCCTTCAAACTAACTGGTGTGAAATATTTCATTCATTCAATCATGCAGATTGAATGTGTGTTCTTTCCTATTTTAGCTGGATATTGTCAAATGATGTTTTGTGTGCATGCCAACAGCATGGCTTAGTTATAGGGCATCTTGGGAGCTGCCTCATTTTTGTTCACAGTCACTCATGGAAAATATTTCTGGCAGGACAAAAAGAAGAATAGGGGATACATAGACAAATATTTAAGTGCTGAGGTCTGATTACAAAATTCTTTTAAAACTACAGTGCATTTGCAGACTAATACCGCTAAAGCAAACATTACTGTGACTATGTTAACTCCCAAACTTGTTAGTAACACGTAAAAACAAACACATTTCGGCACAGTTATACGTTAGCTGCCTTACACAAAAATGTCTAAACTTGTTTACAACTCTTAAAAAAGAGCGCCATTACCCTTAATAAATCATTTTAACATCACTAAGCGCAACTAAAGTTAATCCAAATATAAGGCTCTCTGGATTTCAAGGTGCACTTTAAAAAAAATAAATAAATAAAAAGAAGGCTTTTCTGTCCGCCGTCTGGTTCAGAGAATCCGTGGTTTGAATCTTTAGGAAAATAGAAAACTCTCTCTATATAAATTTGTTTTGTTTACATGCTACCACTGGTCTTTTGTCAGACTGGACACATTTGGTTCACTTAAAGTAAACTAGAGTTCTTTTTTCCCGATAATCAGGAACACATTTTCAAAGCGGACCCTGGTCCGGGACCAGAATCTTTTGAGGTGGTCTTGATTCATTTCCAGTCGGATTGAGTTTCGGTTCGCTCTGAGTTTTCTCAGTCCGAATGTGCAAAGTTTAGGACTTCCATCATCTTTCTCTCGTTGCTTTGCCCGCCCTGGTATTTCCTGGTCAATGACTGAAGAGATCTTTAGTCGCGTGGTTTTGTTTACAAGCTTTGGTTGGAAAGCTAACTGTCTGGTTTAAAGGTAGTCTGAAAGCAGACCAAACACCTGGTTCAGGACTCGGTCCGGGCCAAGGAACTTTTCCCGTCTGAACACACCCCTAATACTGCATGCAGCAGTGTGGAACCTTTGCAGTTTTCTCAAAAGTATAATGTCTGGTTTAAACGCTCTGCTAACAGGAAACCAAAACCTCCAAGATTTAAATTCCAAAGAAGGGAAAAATCTAGAAGGAAACTTCTTCTTGCAATTAAGTGGGGAAACTTAGAATGCAGTGATCTGAGAAGTTTGGGTTCTCCGTCTCTGTGGTGTTCATCTGTCAAGTAGTAAACATAAGAAAGATTAAAGATGAGAAAAAATGTGGACATTAATGATGTTGAGGGATATAATCTGTGAAATATAGTGGTCTGGATTTCTATACTGTCAGACCCAGTTATGAAAGAGTCAGTCCTCAGTCTGCAGATGTGTAATGTTGTGTTATGGACGGCTCTGGTATAAAAACACAGACACTGCTTTAAGAACAAACACAAGGCTTGGGCTGGATGTCATATAGCTGCAGACGTTATTGTGTGACACCCCCCCACCCCCACCCCCCTTAACCC
Organism: Oryzias curvinotus; assembly: GCA_023969325.1. Classification (NCBI taxonomy): domain Eukaryota; kingdom Metazoa; phylum Chordata; class Actinopteri; order Beloniformes; family Adrianichthyidae; genus Oryzias; species Oryzias curvinotus. The sequence goes on along the minus strand of CM043710.1, from coordinate 2,399,039 downwards.
TTTGCTTGAGAGTTTCTTTCCGAACTCTCAGGAGCTCACAGTTTGACAGCAAAGCCCTGCAGAATACAAAAAAACAAGAGAGGGAGTAATGGAAAAAAATGAAGCACAGACACTGACAAATCAGCAGGAAACATCTTTTTCTTTTTTAATATACTGTTATTAGTCCCTATGGAGAAATTTGAGCTCAGCACACCAGACCAGGGGGGTTCATCCAGGTGAGGGTCAGGTGCCTTATTCAGGGCCAATGGCTGCATTTCCAGCGGACACAATCTCTGCTTATTAATACAACAGGGATCATTTTCATAGAGAAAAAACATGGCTAAATTGCTCTTGTTTTTTAAAGACCACCTTTGAGAGGCTGATGAAAGCTGAAGTTAGTTGCAGGTTATTCTGTCTTTACTTTACTCGTGTCATTGTGTTTTGTCAGCCATCAGCTATTTTGGCCAGGAGGAATAAAATGCAGAGTTTGTGAAGCCTGGGAAATGTTTCTGACAAAATAAAGGTGAAATAAGCGTAAGTACAGAAATATGCTCTTCTACTCTTTCAATTTAGCTAAAGGCATTATGTTAAGAGAAATAAAAGCACATCTCATGATTCAATAATGTGCAAATTAAGTTCAGATTGCAAGAAATGACAAGGAAAAGAAAGTGTAAAGAAACTTTAACCACATTTCAAATCAATTTTTTTTGACACAATATATTTTAACCCTTTTGCTATCCTATGGGGTCAAGGTGACCCCACCCTTCCATTGAGGTGTTCTCCTACCATGACAAAGGTGGATAAAGGTGGAGAGGATTTCATGTAATCCATGGACACCAGTGAAGATCACAAATCATTGAAGAAAAAAGGTTAAGAGCTCTGTCTAGTGGGTCTAGATGACCCCACTCCCAATGTTAAAGTGATAACACAAGGGTTAAAGATGAATAATCAGCATTAAGATGCTTTCAGTTTTTTTTAAGGGTTGTGAGAGTATGCTTATGCAACCCTTAGAAAAACTGAAGATCCACAAACACTTGCAGACCTTTTCCAAATAAATTAGAAGAGGATTGAAAAGTGTATTCATATTTATAATTCCATTAAAAAAATCAAACTTTCATAGAATATAGATTCAGGGGCCACTGCTGAATAATTTGTTGTCATGAAACCCCAAGATAGGATTTTTGAGAATTACAAAATGTGGAGAGATCACCATTTACTTGTCAGTTTTTGCAAACAGATAAAGACAGATTTCCATCACATCAATGAAAACAATGAAAATAAAGTATTTTTAAAACACATTCATCTTCAGCACTTGGTAGGAAATCCACTTTGACGTCTTCATCTTCATCACAAAGTCTAAGTTTAAACCAGTCGCAAACATTTGATGGAGAATGAATTCAATCAAATAAAGTTAAAGACTTGCTGAAGATGTTTCTGATCTGAGGAATTAGGTGAATTAGGCAGGCAGCTGTTAAAAAAACTTTAGCACAGAAAATGTCTGTCTGTGTCAAAAATGAATACACAATGAATCAGGATTTATGTAAAAACAAAATATAATACCGGTCTGTGAAAATATCCTCTGACATTAAACCGGTGTGCGGCCTGATTAATTTATCGTACTTCTTGACCTCTCATATGTCTAAGTTAGAGGCTGCACATTTTCTCACTTTTATACAATTAAACTACGACGTGGATGTACAATATTAAAACCTGCATTTTAGTATCATGACTCTGCCTGTATCTGCAGGTCCTATATTATAAGGCTGCACCAGTGATGCTACATAATCTCATCATCCTCTCCCTCCCTCTCACTCATGGTGCAGAAAGAATTAAACATAACAGGGTAAAATAACTTGGTAAAACACAGTAAAACAGCTACAACTGAACATATTTAGACAAAAACCTACACTTGTACCCAAATCTGTCCAGACAGGCCACCTGTAGTGGCACTCTCTCTGCGTGTCTTTCTCTTGTACCACCGTTTGAAGTCTGTCCAGCAACAGTTAGACGTGTTCTTCATCAACGTTTTATTCCAAAAAACTATATCGCTTTCAACTTTTTCAGGCTTTAATCAACAATGAGTCTCGCTAACAGCATCTCTGTGACGTAGTGTTATTTAATTGGAAGTTCAAACAATGATTATTTAAATTGACTATTAAATGAAAACAGTGCATTTGGCTCCAAAAATAACTATTAAATATAAACTATGAATTTGGCTCCGACACCACCATTCCTTGAAGCACCAAAGTTACACCTACTTAACTGAATTAAGTGAAAGTAAAATAACTGTCTGATGACTGCGTGTTATTTTTAAGTTGACTGAACTCAAAATAACTATTTATCTTAACTGAAGCAAACAATTAAGTTAGATCAATGTAAAAATGTTTATCTTTCCAACATCCATACGTGGTCTTTTCACCCTCTCACGGTGGAAAAAGTATTATCTGAGCTTCTTCATCCACTAAATCATCTTCAAATGGACACGTCATGCTGTATGAGGTTCCATTTGTGCCAAAACTATGAAAATATGTTTTTGCGTCCACTGTCTATGTCTTTGGTCCGTTGTCTATGTCTATTAAAAGAGTTCATTGAACATTGGTTCACACTGCAAAAAAAGAAAAGTTCATAGAACTTAAAATTGTAAGGCAACAAACTTCGGTAAAATTTTGAGTTAAGGTCCTAAACTTAACATTTTAAGTTTTGTGTTGGAGTTTGCAAACTGATTTATTTAAGTTCTTCAAACTCAGTTGTAAGTTGTATGCACTTAAAAGTTCAAGTTGGATTCACTTGTAGATGTAAGTTACAGTGATATAAAATGTCACATTATCCCAACTCTGAATCTTAACCTTTTCCAACTCAGGCTAAGTTACACAGACTTAATTTTTTAAGTTGTAACAACTGTTTATTTTAATTATTGGTGACTTTACTAATACTTGAAGTAACTTAAGATATAGTTTTATGAGAGCCTTTGGTTTTGACTGTCAGCTCGTTTGCACATTCCAACATGTCTCACTGTGCTTTAGCTTCACCACGTGTCCCAAATCTTTACAAGAACTTTGAGATACAGGTGAGCTATAACAGCTAACCCACACGTATGATTGAGGTCCAATCATTTAAATTGACCTTACTCTATAACTGCAACAACATGTGCCCCACTTCTGTTCACAGCTACCTAACTCATGGTGTTGGAATCAACACTTCCCATGAGTCTTAGTTGCCATGGGCGGGGCTAAGGCCCGGGTCACCATAACATTATTTACAAAATGGCTGAAGCCCTGGGGGGGTGGCGTGACCAAACTTTTTTCATTGATCTAACTTCATTATTTGCTTCAGTCAAAATAAATCATTTTTTAGTTAAGTCAGTTTAAAAATAACACGTAGTTTTCAGTTATTTTCCTTTCATTCAAATGAATTCAATTAAGTAGGTGTACCTTTGGTGCTGCTGTTAGATCGGCACCGCAAGGAATTATGGGATACCATTCCCTTTGCCTGTCTGGATGGATTTGATGTTAAGTGTGGGTTTTTGACCAAATGTGTTTAGCTGTTTAGCTGTTTTATTGTGTTTTGCCGAGTTATTTTGTCCTACTTTGCTTAAGGCTTTTCACCATGAATGAGAGTGAGGAAGAAGATGATGAGTTTAGGTAGCACCCCTACTTTGATGTGGGGTAATACTAACAAATGAGAAATGAAGAATGTCATTGTGTGTCATAGCTATATAGTTTGCTTTATTTTACTGTTACAAAAACATTATATATGCAGGCTCAAACTTAGACATATGAGAGTTCAAGAAGTACAATAAATTAAGATGGAAAAACGGTTAATTGAATTGGAGTACAATGATATTTAGTTAGATAAATATGTCAATTTGAGTTGTAAAAAAATGTTGAGTTGGATAGACGTAAGAAATTCAGTTGGAGAAGTGGAGAAGAAACCTGTATATATATATATATATATATATATATATATATATATATATATATATATATATATATATATATATATATATAGTTTAAAGTCAGGTGAGTTCAAACATGCTTTCTGGAATACTCTGGTTTGTGTCCGTAAACTAACCCACACACGAACATATATATCATTCATTCTACTGCTTACTCTTATTTAACTAATTAAAAAAGAGTTAAGACGCTTCTTGAAAAAAATCAGTGGACAATGCCAACTCCAAAAGTTGGCATTGTCCACTGATTAATTGAATTGGAGTAATATGACATTTAGTTAGATAAATATGTAAATTTGAGTTGTATAAACACTAATTAAGTTTTATAGACGTAAGAAATTAGGTTAAATAAATTTAACTCAATTACTTGTTACCAATAGAAGTAAATTATTTAAGTTGGCAAAATTGGATAAGATATATATATGCGTCACAATGAAAATGGAAACAAGATCAGAAACTCGTGCGTTTACTTTGTCTGTTCTTTTTCTCCAAGCAGAAACTCTTTCTTTTGATTATGCAGCCGTGCTACTTTTTTGATGGACGTATAATCTTCATACGCCGTCATTAGAATCTCAGACTCCGCCTCACTGAAGTGTCGCGCTCTCTTTTTTTTCTCCACGCGTTTCCATGGTGACTCCGGAAATCGGCGATCCATTGAGAATGTCTTTATGTACCTGACGTGCACGTGCGTTAACCCAGGGTTACCAAGTCGAGCGTAATTATGCTAACTCATATCCGGTCTTCGGAACAGACATACTCAGAGTAAGCAAGTTCAGGCGGATTTCAGCCAGAGTTCAGGCTTAAAGTCAGGGTAGTTTAAACATGCTTCCTGGAATACCCCCCTGCTTTTTGTAATACCCCCCATGACACTGCAGCCCAAATCATGACCAACGGTGGAGATTTCACACTTCAAAAAGCTCCTCACCAGTCTTGCGTCTTTGGGATAGTTATCGGAAAGCCCTCTTTTTCTCTGGTGCATCTTCTCTTGTCACATTTTGCCCTTTCATGAGACTTGCCATTGATCTGCTTGGATCAACTAGGAGCTGTTGTTGATGATGAAGATGATGATGACGATGACGTTTCTTGATGATGATGATGTTGATCTTGATGAGGATGATGATGTTGATGATTTTGTTGATTATGATGATGATGGTGCTGATGTCGATCTTTATGAGGATGATGATTATGATGATGATTTTGTTGATGATGATGTTGATGAGGATGATGATAATCTTCTAGCTAGTCTGAAGTCTTCCCCACATTGAACCAAATTGACCCCATTTTAATGACACCTGGGGAACCTGTGCAGGTGCTGTGTGTTTAGTTGGTCTAACTTCACTTCATGTCCTAAAAAAATGTGGACAGATTTTTCCATAGTTTTCAAATTTTCTGAAATCCTGTTTTAGTGCGTTTTATGAGCTGGAACCACAATTTTTTGTAAAAAAAAAAAAAAAAAAACACATACATACTAAAAATCAATAACGCAGCATGCCATATATCTGAAAGTTTCATTTTTGGAATGGAATTCTAGAAATGAATTCATTTTTTACAATGAGCAGTTGTCACATTAAAGAAACAGGCAGAAAAGGTTAATTGACAGAGTTTATTAGTTTAATGCAGTTAAAGTTAAGCAGCAGCAGCAATGTTCTTCTAGGTCAGGAGCACCTGTGGAAGCACATAGATTTAAATATTTATGTTTTACAGCTGCTGCATGTCTGTGTCTATACCTTGTCTGATTGTGGTGACTCACCTCTGTTTTCTGTCAGGAATGGTGCGCCAGCAAAAGAGGTCTCTAAGGGTACAAGGACCTTATATTGGTTCCAGGGAGGGAACCAAAATCATTGTGAAGTTAACAGGGGAGATTTAGATTAGTAATTTTATTATTGGAGTGAATTATTAAAATGTTTTAGGAACAGTTGGTGAATTCTAGTTTTTGCATGGAGAAATTATCTATTTTTATAGGGGTTGGGGAAACTTTGAATGTACATATTTTAATATTTTGTGTAAATAGATTTTCTGTGGGAACCTGGGTGGATGGTAGCTCCCAAAGGAAAAGTCCTATAAACATGGGAGTTGTAACCATTGGGAGGTTGTTGTTGGTTGGTGGTTAGAGCTTGGTTCATGACTGTGAAATGCCAACAGAAGAAATTGGAAAATAAAGTTTGAGCTAAACCCAAGTCCTGAGCCTGTGCTTCTGCCATGAGGATGGCCTCCGAGACTACGAGCTGAACGTGACAACTCTTTTTTTCTGGAAAGTTTCTGGAAAGTGGAATGTTTATTTCCTAATTATCTTTACTGAAAAAAAAAACATGGTATTTGTTGAAGATGAACTTTAAGCTGTTGGTGCACTTTTCTTTTCAGGCTTCCTGCAGTAAATTTGCTGCTGTGCTCCTGACATTGCTTACTTTCTGCATGACTTACGCTGCCTTTTTCACTTTAGATGGAAGAGGCTTCCTCCTGGAAACCCTACCACACAATCAATACTTGTTGGTCTTTTTTCTAATTGCACTCCTATGAACTTTAACATGTCACAAATGAACCTGTGTGCATTGACTCATTAAAAAAAAAGATCACTTGTTTCCCAGTGTCTGTGAGGTATAGTGAACTGACCTTGAACTAAAGCTGAAGTAACTCACTTGTGGAAAGATTGGCAGCTAATTTAGATACTGTAAGTTTTTAATTGTAAAATTTGCTTTCTCTTTGAAATGATGGACTTCAGACAGTTTAAAAATGGCTTTGTGACAGTTGTTGAATTGATTGTCAGAAACGGTTGCATCTTTTTGGCAATGTGTTAACACAACCTGATCTCTTCCATGTGTGCTTTTGCAGAAGCACCAAGCCTTGGAGATGAAATGGTTGATTTTTAGCATCTAGCAGCGCCTATCCCTATGACGCACAACAGTGAGTGTTTTTAGGGACAAAGATATTGAAGTGAACAGATGTTTTTGTTTGTACATTTACAGAGCTGATATGGCACTGGGAGAACAGCTGTGCAATCAATATAAGATTTCCAGTTTTGAAATGGATTTTGCCATGGAATACAATAAACAATGATTGACCGGTTATAATATTGGTAATCGCAGGGATTCAAACGTAGGATTTTGCTGAAAGACATGCACATCTGCCCTGTAACTTGGAAGTTTTGAAGTCTTACCACAGAGAAAAGTTTTAAGCTCACAGCATTTGATGCGAAAGATCTGCACACCAATACATTTGGCTTTGGGTGCCTGTGCAACGTTTAGGCACAGAAAGGTTTGGCTCACATTTTCTCTGGATAATTGAATGCTTTAATGTGGGTGTAAAAGGTAAGTGAGTGTATAATAATGTGCATCTGAATCCATTCCTAGCTAAGTGGAATGGTGGATTTTATGCAGTGGTGTTATATAAAGCATTGCATGCATTAGTTTCATAGAGGAGATGGTAATTCGTGAGATCATAGTTTCATCTCCCGGAGGCTTGAAAGGCTTCCAAAGCAAGTGAACTCATGCATACCTGTTTGATAATATTGCTGAAGAGTTCTTCAGGTGAGCGTCTGGAGGAGTTTTCTGCTCATCTACTTCAGCTTCTGAAAGTTACCTGATTATATTTTTTCGCTTTAATAAAAAAACACTAGAAACTCCTTGAAAACATATGAGATTTATCTGATCTATTTAAAACCCTGTTGAATGATGTTTCTTAAGGAGGCAGCAGGTGACAGTGGATCCTGAGAGGAAATGAAGCACGAAACTTAACAATGAATCATCTTTATATTAGTCACAGTTTGAGTCTTGAGTGGCAGTACAAGCATTTATGTAACTTGTGTAAAATTTGACATCAACACAGACAAAAATCCACTTTTATTGCAAGACTGGGACACCTGGCTCATCATATGTAATCCAGTAAACTAATGCCAAAAAGGGAAAAAGCCTCATGGCTTCTCTGCAATCTGGATGATGTGATGTCCTGTTATCTAAAGCTGGGGAAAAAAAGTTTAATATTCAACTAAATGTAGCCTTACACTATAAAAATGTGCTGATATTAACGAGAGAAACCATCAGCTGCAGAAACTGTTAAACCCGTCATATAGTCACGTCAGTTCAAAGCAAGGACGGATCATTAGGGCGTAAAAGCTAAGATCCTCTTCAGGACCAAGGTTTTCAGTGACCATAGATCTGGTCTTTCATTCATGTGATATGGATAAACAACAGTGAATGTGTATGTTTCTGCTTGACAGGGAAGAGTTTCAAAGTACAAATATGCCAAATACACCTGAGCAGGTACCTATAGTTGACAAAAGTCAGAGGAATTTTAGGTTAGAAGTTTGGGAAGATCTCATGAAGCTGAGATAAGCTTCATAAGAAGACAAACATTTTTTAGAAATAACTCAAATCTGAAAAAGGTTTCTTGATTGAGCTCAAATAAAGTATTGGAAACGGGTGTGTTTTGTGAACGCAGCTCATGTCTGAAGTAATATTCCATTTTGTGACAGACCAGCGTTTGCTGTAGTCATGTCTTTTCTCTTTCACTTTTCCAGCAATAACAGAGGCAGTGGCTCGATCCTTAGCTGCTGCTGTATGCTGCTTGATAGAGATCTGTGAGTTTCCAAACTCAGCACTCTGACTCTGACCGCAGTCAACACTTTTTGTTGTCAAATATCCAAGTTCAAATAAAGATAATCAAACCTAGTTAACATTGTCATTTTTATCAACTGCAAATGTGCACAGAACTTACGAGAATCTTTCTTATCAGCAGAAAACAATTATTAGAGTTATTAGAATTATTAATTTCAACTTAAGTCTTCCGAAAAGACATGCTATTAAAAATGGGAACACAAGAAGAGAAAACTTAAACAATGTGTCAAAATAAATGTGGTTCAGTAGTTTCAATGGAAAATCTGCAACGTCTTTTCCACAAATGCCTTATTTGAAGACCACAGTAGAAGTGCATTAAAGGAAGGTTATACTCTTGTTGGAGTTTGAAGAAAGAAAGCAAATATGTCATCTTTGTACAAGTCTTCAATATATCTGAGCTCCTTGTCCTTTTAGATCAAGGACACTTTCTTCATCATTCCTAGTTTAAATGAGTGATTGTGTGTTATTGGCATCCTCAGTGAAAGGTCAGGTCATTTGAGAGATTTCTTATAGACCCCTTTACCTTTGATGTGTGAGCTGCCCCTCCTGCTTAAGATGGAGCTCATTGACCTTCAGTACAACTCTGACCTCTAAGCCAACTTCAAGAAGGTGAGTGGAAAAGGAGACAAGCAGGAGCAGTTTTTCAGAGAATTACCTCCCAGATATCCTGATCTTTCCCAAATGTTCAAGCCGATCATGGGCCTGTTTGGGAGAACCTACCCACCACTCACAATAAGGTAGGAACATTAATATTTTACTAATTAGTACTACTAGTACTAAGGCTGCATGGTGGAGCAGGGTTAGTGCTCCTGCCTCACAGCAAGAAGGCCACTGGTTCAAGTCCCAGCTAGAGGACCTTAAACAGAACATCAATGGGGGGGCCTTTCTGTGTAGAGTTTGCATGTTCTCCCCATGCATGCGTGGGCTTTCTCCAGTATCTCCGGCTTCCTCCCACTGTCCAAAAACATGCTTCATAGGTGTATTGGTTACTCTAAATTGACCATAGGTGTGAATGTGAGCGTGCATGGGTGTGTGATTGAGACCCTAAGACCGACTGGCGTCCTATCCAGGGTGTCCCCTGCCTTTGCCTGCAAGTGGGTGGGATAGGCTCCAGCAGCTCTGTGACCCCGAAAGGGAAAAAAAAAAGGATTAGAAGATTTGGTCTAAATTTTAATGAAACACTTAAAGGTTCCTTTTGATATGATTAATAATAAATGAGTAGAACAACCATTTTCATCCATCATGGTTGCGGAGGAAAACCGCACGTGTGGTGCACAGGGAGAACATGCAAACTCCACACATAAACATCCCAGCCGGGATTTGAACCAAGGCCATGTCGATTTGAAGCCACCGTGCTGCCCACCATTTTCATTAGATTTATATTTATCACCCCAGAATTAAGACAATAGTAAAGATAGGTTGACCATGTCAACTTTTGTTTGACGCTGGACAAGAACAAGGAAACAATAAGTACACAAAAACTCCCCCGTCTGAGACAGGAAAGCTTTGACAAAATATATTGACGTTTTCATCAATGAATAAAAATGAAACAAAAATGCCCCACTTTCATTCATAACAACCGCTTTTGGAGAAAGGTGGTAGCAAATGCAAAGTGATCCAATCAGAACACAAAGTCCTGCAGCAAGAATGGACACAAAAACAAAAAGAATGGACATGCTTGGTTAACCAGCCCGAGAAGACGCAAGTTTCAATGAATTGCTTTTCTGCAATTTAAATAAAAACAAGTCTTCTCCAGGTAGAAAAAGAAGAGCAGATATATGGACAAATTTAACACAACCTTCAACAAGACGAAATACACTGCGTGGACAATTTAAAGTCACAAAATAACTTTTGAATCATGTTTTGGAACTGGGAGGAAGCCTGGAGAAAAGCCACACATTAATGACAAGGACATGGAAACTCCAAACTCTGAGATTGCTCCTAGGTGTGCATGTAAGTGACTGTGTGATTGTGTGGCCCTGCAACAGACAGGTGACCTGTTCAGGGTGTACCCCGCCTTCACCCAACAGTAGCTGGGCCAGGCTCCAGCGACTCCATGACCCCTAAAGGCGTTCTGAAGATGGATGAATAGAGTTTGGCATTTGACAGTCTCATTAACAGGTAAAGAAATGGTCAAAACGCATCACTTAATATGTCTTTCTTTATATTGGCGTTTGTTTTGAAGGTTTGAGAGCTTACAGAAAACTTTCTCACACTTTTAAAATACTGTTAACTGGAGCTGGTAATGACAGAAACTTGGAACATAACAAACACTAAACGTGAGTATTTTTTTCACTCATAATTACCAATTTTGTGTTTGCATTACTTTGAATGTACTAAAATGAGAAAGAAGTGCTGTAAAGATTTTCGTAAATCTTGTTAAAGAAGGCTTCCTTTTTATTTAAATGCAATTTTACAGATTTTAACTGAATACTTTACCTCACATTTATGTATTAGTGCAAAATTCACAAACCCTAGAATTTCACAGAAACCTACAATCCAAAAAGCAATAACAGTTTTATTTGCCATACACACTTTCCCTCCTATTTTAACAATATGGCTTCAAGTACAGCGGTTAGACTGCTGTCTGTTGGAATATTTGGTATTCAGGGCAGGTCAAAGTGCTGTGGTTAGAGGTGCTAGTTTAGAGGGTTTTAATCTTATGTTGCTGTTGCATTCCCCTGAAAAATAACCTCACTGCACCTGTCCAGCGGTGTGCTCGGGCTCTTATTGCAAATGAAATTCATTTCACATTTATCCTGCTAGCTGCCGTTGAGTCACAGTGATTTCAGAACGCTCTTAGAAAGCTGCCTGAGGTAAACCTAATATGTTCATGCCTGCAGAATGTGCCCTTGCATTTAAAAGCTTTAAAGCGTTGGGTTTGTGCTCCAGTCTCCGTCAGTAGTGACCGTAAATGCACTCATTTGTCTTCAAAAACAATTTCAAATTAAAAACTTATAGTAAACCTTGTATTAGTCATGTAAAACAACAAGAAAAGAAACCGTTACCCGGAGACTCACATGCTTTATTTTTCCTACTTTTCTAGAATAAGGTTTAATGTTTATTTACCATTTTGGTTAAAGTGAGTTTGTGGTGAAGAATCAGTTGAAACTTTAAAGATGATGGTGATGATCTTTGAATTTGAGCAATTCTTCTGGAAGATCAAGTATAACATTTCAAAGGCTTTAGTCTGAGCTCAGCTCTGTGCAGCTCAACATTCCCAGAGCTCCACACAGAGACTCTGCAGTGAAAGAGCACCTGAGTGCAGACTCACAGAGAAAACCACGTAAAACTGTAAAAAAAAACTGTATAAAAAAACCCTACACTGAACAAACACGCGCCGATCCCAGAGGAAGAAGACTACAATCCCAACATTGTTGTGTTGTTTTAGTCTGTTCTGCTTCCTGAGCAGCTTTTTTGCTGCCTTCACCTGGAAAGCCGCTCATGTGTTTCTGTGTTCTCCCTCGTGAGCAGAAGACTTTAGGTCATGGTTGGTCCCATTCTAGCGTTCAGTAAAGCTGCCTTGAGATAAATTGAGTCTATTCTTGCAGCAGGCATGATCTGCAAGTCCATTATCACAGTTTACCGCTGGTTCTTTATGACTAAAAGCCAGATTTTTCAAAACTATGACTTTAATCATTTTTGATTAAGCAGTTCATCACACAGTTTGTGTGATGCTGCCATTTCCTTTTCCTCAAATGCCAAACTTTTCTAGCAGCATTTTTATAAATCCATTTATTGCTAAGAATGGATATGTTTAAAAAAAGAAAAGAGAAAACACACACAGTCAAGATTCTTCAGATGAATGGAACTGTCTGAACTTATTGTTGGGAAGGCACGTTTACTGCTGTGACGTATAAAGAAACAGGCAGAGAAGCACGGAGGATGAAAAACGAGGAAACACAAAAAGAAGAGAAACTAAAAATCCTATCTAAAAAGCTACATGATGCATTTTAAAATCAAAGATGTCTTCCCAAATGTTTTCCCACAAGTTCATCAAATCATGCTGAATTTGGATGTCAAGACGTTTTCCTAGTATTGCTTTTATAATGTTCCTTATATAACTGTCTTGTAAAAAAAAAAAAGAAATTCTTCACATTTCAACTGTCTTCTACCCTCATGCATCAACAGGCATATGAGTTTGATGCAGTTTTTGTTTCAAAGTGGCCAGTGGTCACAAAAATGAACTTCTGCTCCTGATCCAAAGAGCTAAAAATGAGGGGTTAATAATCCAATTAAGTTGAAACAAAACATAATCCTCTTTAGTGCCATTTATTAGCCTTTTACTCAGACTTCTAGCACCCCATTAAGAGAATGTCTGAGGATTACGTTCACCTTGCATTAGTGCCAAGATTTGTCTCATGTTCAAACAGCCAGGGGCCTATTGTGCCAGCTGATTACACAGACTAACATAGACGGACTCAAATATCATTTGAATTGTCAGAACTGCATGGTCATTTTTGCTGTTCCTTTTGTTCGTGCTGTTTGTCAGGTGAAGGCTTGAAATGCATATTTTCGTGATCTAAAATTAGGAGTCTAAATGCCGCTTGGTTAATTACAGAACAGCAGACGAAGGTGTGTGGCATGTGTGAAGGTGACCCTTACCTTTGTGCCATAAGTCCACAGTGATTGGTGTGAAAGATCACAAAGCAAAAACCTGCATCCAAAAAGCCAAACAGAAAATTCTTTCAGTATTTTTCTTTGCATTCATCTTTCAGGGCTTAGCAGGATCTCATCGTTGGATCAACTTTTTACATTTTAGGGAACATAATCAAAGCACTTGGCAAAACAGCTCCAGTGGGGAAAATGTTTTGATGAAAAGCCAAAGCTGTTTCGTTCTTTTGACAACATTTTCGTGGTTCACCCTGTGTGCCTGAACGGGGGTCCTATTATTTAGCAAGCAAGCAGGCAGGGACCGTCTTTGTCACCAAAGTTCAAGGAAAACCTTGTGGGCAGAGCATTTGGGATCGTACTTTAAAAAGGAAATTTGAGCACGTTACATGAAGAACATAAGACAAAAGTCAGTGTGCTGATTTGTTGTGGTGACGTTTTTGTGGATTTGTGATCTGTAACTCGAGCTGTTCAACCCCATTCATTTTAGTTCATAACCAACGTTATGGTGCAAGATTAGCCAAATATCCAACCATGTACTTTTATTAGAAATCAAATTTCCCTTTTTGTTGTTTTCTTAAATGTATTCCAATGAAAGTCAGATCTGAGCTGATTTAAACACATCCTCCTTTGTTGTTTTCTTGGACTGATCTCCTGCTGACCGATGTTTGCTGCTTCTTTCAGCCCCGTGGAATACAGAGCAGCAACTGCACTTGATTTGATTTCTTTTATAATTTTCCATCTGATCCTTGCTATGTGCAATTTACACACAATGTGTGGTCTCAGCAGAAGCTGTAATGAACACGCATCATTAGATTGGTTGAAACAATAGCCAATAAAAAACATTCATCTTGTTCAGGAACAACTTTAGAAAAAACAAAGCAGAAAAACACAGATGGCAGAAAGCAAATTGACCGTGATCAATTCATTTTATTTATAATGGTACAGCCCACAGACTTTAGCTCTGCTTAATTGTTATGGAAGGACAAAGAGCCACATGTGGCTCAAAAGCCTCCGGTTGCAGGCCCCTGCTTTAGCTAGGCGGTGTATGAGCACCGTGTTCGGCAAAAGTCTTAGCAGTGTGAGTACTAAGATCAATGACTTTATCCAACTTTATTCACAGTCCAGACGTGGAGACATTCAAATCCAGCAGCAGCATTCAGGGAACAAGCAGAAAGAGTGGAAACGTTATGCCTCTATAACTTCTATTTAAACTTAAACATGTTTTTCACTTTGTTGTTTGTGGTTTAGCGGTTGAGAGCTGGACTGTATTCCAGCCGTCTGCAGGCAGACGTGGGCAAACACCGCGTGCACTCACCGGTTCAGACTCACCATGTAAATGACCCAACATCAGTTCATCCCTCACTTCAATTTCAATACTGCTTTGTGAACAACTGATGGGCATTTTCAACAATGAGGAATGTGCTTTTTTTGGCTCAAACCTGACAGACTAAAAATAATTCACTGAATGTTAAATGACCTCACAAATAAGCTATACAATTTGTAAAGCTGCTAAGCAGGAATTGCTGCTTTTGCTGCCTTTGTTGGAGTGGAATTGAAGACTATAATTTAGGACCACTGGTGTGTATTTGCTCATGTCCGCTCAGGATGTGCAGTAGTTGTGTTTTCTAATACAAGCTTTTGCACATCCATACAAAAAGAGCATCTTAGTGTCACTCTCTAGGCCCGGCGTCAGAGTTGTTGCCACTGTCTTGTTTCTGTTTCACACTCACTAAAATTGCCAAAAAATGGCCATTAGATCTTGGCTAAATAAATGAATAAATAAATAACAGCAGGGAATGAACAAACCGTATTAAAAGTACTTCAGCATCAGTGAGGCAAGAGCGCCGCAGCGACGAGCACATCGGCTCCGCCTCTCCTCTCTGCTGTTCCGGAGAGTCCATCGCCACATGGCGGCAGCCGTCGGCTCCAGACGACCTTAGAGAGGAAACACCCGAGCCAGTGCGATAAAAATGGTCCATCGCACTATTCCTTTAGCTCATGGAACCAAAACAGAGCCAGGTGAGAATATTCAGTACAAAGTGATGCTGCAGACTGTTTCCACGCAGACAGTTTATCACTTTCAGATTCGATCTCAGTGATTTTGTTTGTCAATTACCATTTTTATGTTTTTTAGGCCATTAAAGCACGGTTTGAGTTTCCTGCTAAACTCCTCTGGAGCAAGAGCCGCTATAGTACCTTAGAAAATAGCAGCTGAAATGTTCCAACTGGAACAAATTAACAACAGACTCTTTATCGACAATTGACTATTGGGTGTTGTTCGGATGAATGTCTCAGTATCTATGGTTTCAGGAGTGGAAAAAATAGTGTTTCAGCCGATGAACGATCATCTAAAATCTACAATGATCTGTGTGGTTTCAGTTGGACTGGCGACCTGGTCAGGGTGTACCCTTCCTTTTGCACAGCCGCCTCTCTCACCCTGAAATAGAAGAGACAGATACAAAAATGAGTGCTAAATAAACTGCGTTATCTTGTTTATGCTTAAATCTTGTTTATTCTTCCCAGA
Organism: Oryzias curvinotus; assembly: GCA_023969325.1. Lineage (NCBI taxonomy): Eukaryota > Metazoa > Chordata > Actinopteri > Beloniformes > Adrianichthyidae > Oryzias > Oryzias curvinotus. Next base: position 2,383,360 of record CM043710.1, on the reverse strand, counting down.
CTGTGCCAAAAAAGTTGTTTACTCAGTCTCTTGTCCATCACCAACACACCCAACAACTGCAGAGTATTTCTGGACTCTGATCTCTCTAGATGCCTGACATGTAAAGACCTTATGGGCAAAAATATTCTCATAAAAATGTAAACTTCTAAGTACTTCTGTAAAAAAATCCAGAGGCCAACTCTGAGGGCTTGAAGTGCATTTCAAAGTGTTCAAAGTCATGCAGTCATGACTGAGGGCCTTCATGTGCACATCAGCAGAAACATAAACATCTTTTTACAGCCTTTCAACAAAATAATAGAAGAAATAAGAACAAGAACAAATCTGAGGAAGTAATTCAAACAACACAACTGACAGCTGGTGCTGTGGAGGGGCACTCATCTGTTCTCACAGGTAGGTGTAACACGGCGTGTCCCTGTGTTGGGTTAGTGGTATGTCCCACCCACACACACATGAGCGCTGGACTCAGAACGTCTGACGTCAATGGTAGGATTCTGAAAATGAAGCCTAAAGTGGGTCAGGCATAAGGGCCTGACTTTCCTCTGCCCACCTAAACAACACTTTCAAATGATTATAATAATACACTCTAATAATAAAAATGCATAAATTTAAGCTCCGATAAAACCAAAGTGCTGGTTTGAAATGAAAAGGACCTCACATTTAACACAATTAACTTTTGGGTGGTAATGCTTTTCGAGTCAGAAAAAAAATAAAATGAGACAAAAATTCAAATGATTCTGATCTAAGATGGTTGAATGAAAGCTCACAGAATAATTTATGCTGTATAACATATAATTAGTCCAATCTGCTGCTATTCAAACTACAGCTGGAAAAATGTCTCACTGTCTGTTCGTGGGCTTTTCTTTTGCCGAAGCATTACCAAAAAATTCCAATTACAAATAAAAAAGCATCTTGACTGCAGAGTCTTTCTTAAAATTGTCAAACAAGCAAAAATTTCTTTTAACCAACTCTCCTTCCTGCTCTCTTCTATTTCTATTGTGCATTTGGCTTTGTTAGTATTCACTGTGTCTCTTTCCGTAAAAATGTGTGGCACATTGCGAGTATTTCTCCCCCCTCAGCTCATTTCTGCTCACAAAGAATGTCTCTGTTCAGAGGCTCTTTTAAGCAGAAAGCAAAGGCAAACGCACAAAGCACCAGTCATTAATTAGCTCACGCTGTTCTTCCAAAATTTGAACAGCATGACGAAATAATTGAAATGTTACAGTCGACCTGCACTTAAAAGGGGCAGCTCAAAGTCTTGCGTTTTTCATTTGAGAATTTTGCCTTTTTTTCTGGGTGAAATGACCTGAAAGCATCTATGCAGCAGCAGCCGTGATGGAAGGTCTGTTATTGCCCTTCCTTCTCCCTCTCAGCTTCGCCGGCTGTGTGGACTGCTCTTTGTTCAAGGAAAAAAAGATAATTGCAGTGGACCAATAGTTCCTGCAACAAAAGCCTAAAGCAATGCAGAACAGCTCTGTCCGTGTGATGTTCACTAAAAGTAGAGAATAATTTAGTCAATAAATATCTTGTGAGCAGCTTACAGAAATAGGTAGTGCAGTGGCATCATAAAAATGCCAAATTATATAAAATGTTTCATTTTTTCATTATATTCACTTTTCAATTCATGACCACTTAAAGGGCTTTTTTAGAAAAAAAAATAAAGTGTCTAATTTCTTCCATCTGCCAAGGAAAAAACTGTGAATCCAATTCAAAGAGCAAGTGAAAATGCAGGTAAGTTGGGCGAATCTATGTGTATTTTTTTCTCTTACTTCAGATTTTACAGCTTCCTTGAACTTTGAACGAGCTTTCGCCGTTAGAAGAGGCGTAATGTGATGGGCAGGAAGGATGAACACCGGTAAACAAATTCAGTCCACAGTTTAAAACTTGGGTTATGCTTTATAATAAGAGTCCTTAATAAACTGTAAGACATTAACAAGTCCTTAATGAACTATATTCCTCTGAAACAGTCATCCATCTCTTCTGGTATTGTCCTAAAGTTAAAGTGTTTTGGCAGAAGATGTGTGATTTCATTAATGATTAAATTGATTTTTGTTTGGTTTTATTCTGGAAAGATGTCTTATAACAAATACATCTAAAATAAAGAAATATACAAAAGGACTCTGGCTTACTTTTAAATCTCTTGCTCATTTTGGCTAAATCTCATATTCATAAATGTAAATTCTCTGGTTGAAAAACCTCTTTCATTCTTTACTGAGTTACATCTGTATATTAATAGTATTTGTAATTCAGAGAAGCAAAAAGCAATCAAAACCATGTCTGTATGTGATGGATTCAACATTTCCTCGTAGAGTTTAAACCCCTGGACTTATTATTATTTCTATTCTTGTTATTTTTATACATATGTGTATTTGATATTTGCAATTATGTTATCTTGTTGCATACCTGAAAGTGAATCCTAGTAAAATGGCATAATTTGCAATAAAAGTGTATTTAAAAATATATATATAATTTTAATTTTATGGTATTAATAAATATATTAACAGTTCCCATGTCAAGCTGGACTTACATTTTTTAAATCCAGCTGATATGACTCAACCTCCAGACTACACCCCCTGGATGATCGAGAGCCTTCATTGACAGTTTGAGTGTTTTGCAGCCTCCTAAACTGTGGACTATGTTTTACCACAAAGAACCACAAAGTATAGAATATGAACAATGAGCTTTATAGCACTAACAACAGCCACAAACATATAACAACTCTTCAACACATTACAACCACAATGTGAAAGAAGAGACACACGTACTGTCCTTTACAGATTGGGCCTTTGTGCCTTAGAACATTTTGAACTAAACAAATTTTAATAAACTTCAAAATGTTTGCACCCAGAATCTGCCCTTCCCAAGGGGCAGTAACTGTCCACAAGCAATTTATAAATGGCTTGTAAGGATAACCCCCTATTTGGTCACGCTTTAGATTGGGGGGGCTGCAAAACACTCAATAAACTGTTAATATATTTATTAAACCCATAAAAGCAATTTATAAATACCTGCTAATAAATGTCTTTCTAAGCATCTTAATACCACATTACTAATGCTAGTTGATTAAAGAATATGTTAATGTATTTATAAACAGCTTATTTAAACGTGTAAGACATTTACAAATGTTAATTAATGTACATATAAGCAGCTTACTAAAACCTTACTAGTGCTTGTTAATGTCTTATAAATAGTTTATTAAGGACTCTAATTATAAAGCGTTACTAAAACTTGGTTCTAAATACAAGTAGGTGAGTAAGTGCAAGTTTATCCGTGCAGCACAGAGTCTGAACCACGGGAACAGACACAGGCACGAATCCAAACAGATTGGAGTCAGCAATCTGCAGACGCTCAGGCCTGAGGAGATAACAGAACAAACAAAAGCCAGGAAGGAAGCCGGCTGAATTCAGACGTCCAGGGTGGGAAAAAAATTCCCAAAATCCAAAGAGGAAATTAAGTGCGAGCAAAACTGGAACACCTTGACAGGTTGACAGCAGGGAATGGACAGAGGGAAGTGAATAGCTTCAACGGTGGAGAGGAAAAGGCTCCAGCGGCAGCACAATCAGCGCTCCAGAGACAAATGGACTCTGGAGGTCCAAACAAAAGCTGTGATACTTCTGCAAAGGAGTGTGGGTTTAACTAATGTGGGGAAAGTCAAACCCATGCTTTCTTGAAAGTCTCCAAATTTCATCTAATATGTTACTGAAAATCGTTTGGATGCTGTTTTTTTTCCAGCTTGGGGTCACAGAAGGAAGACGCCTTTCTCAGCAGTCATCAGGTAAGAGGAAGTATTCAAGCTGCAAGTAAGGAAAACAACTGAGGTGTGGAATTTTTGAGGTAAGAGTCATTCATTCACATTTCCTGAATTTCTCAGGAACTGAAGGGGTCTTTTGTCTCCTAGAAAAGGTATTAAATCCTGAAACAATATGTGTTTTTTCAAAACAGATGCTCGGCTGCTCGCACGACCTGGAGCGGAGCGAGGCCCCTACCTGTTCAGCTCCTGCTGGGTGCTTTGAGGACCGGTTCGTGTGAGGACACCGCAGGGGCCTGGGCTCCGCTTTAGAGGCAAGCAGTGCTGTGTTTCAGTCTAAACACGCTCTTCATAATATCTTATGTGCTAAATATCCAAAGAAACAAAGAAGATCAAAGTCTTAAAAGAGGCCTAACCAGTACAAATAATAAATTCTAGAGGAAAACCACTTTTTCACTTGGAGTCATAGCCTTGCTTCAGAACAGGCTATACAGAATTGTTAGGTCTGGTGGGAAAAAATATTGTGAGAGGTATGCGTGTGTTCCTGGTACACTGCAGCAGAAAGAAAGCAGACACGGATGGAGACAAGAGAAGCCAAAAAAATGAGGTGCTAATGTTTTTTAAAGCCATCATATTCTGAAGTATGAAGATCAGGAAAGAGATATCGAACCGCTGAATTCATGATAAGACCTCCCAGTGGAAAAGGGAAAAGTCTCCACAGCCAGAGTTGATAAATTTTAATCGGAGCAGACCAGAAATGGATTCTATCAGATGGTTAGTGGTGAACGACGCCCCGTGGAGTGCATGTCAAGTGCACGTCCACTGCAGTCACAGGATTGTACCACACTCTCAGCGAGCTTCACTACACATTTTGTTCACATCTGTGAAAATTCCACGTAAAGGCCACAACTTTTCTCACTTTTTCCACCAATTTCCATCTGTGTAATGAGAGCAAAATGGCCGTAGTGGCTGTGTGACACGGCCTTTGGATGTGAGAAACATTCTCACGTCAGGGACTGAGCCCAGCTGTCCTGAGCGGCTGTTTTTTTCAGACTACGTCCAGAAAACAAACAGATTTTCAAAAATTAATGAAGCAAGACACATCAAAGACAGATGGTTTCAACAAAGATGCAATCTTCAAAACACAAATGTCCTTGTTTTCCCCCCATTTTTATTCAACATGACATTTTTTTTTCTGGAGTGTTTCAAGCCCTGCGTGTGAGTGCTTCCTTTGTATAGACTCTAAAAAGAACTTAAAACAGTGCAAAAGAAAATAATAATTACACCACAGTCCTATACTGGGCTTGGCATGCAAATTATTCATGATCTTTTTCAAAAAGACTAAATTATGAGCAGCTGAAGGCATCTGTGAATTCTGTCTCTCATAGGCGTCAGTCTGCTTAATCCGGATGTTTTTCATTTCAAAAGAAAAAGGGAAACTGTTGTTGATAAAAAAAAAAGAAGCTACAACTTAAAGGAGTTTATTAATAAGATGTTCTCTGTCAGAGTGAAGCATCTATTGGCAGAGACACTGGAGAACATGGCTTCATGAAGCAGCAGAGTAGGAAGACAGAGAGATCATAGTCTGTAACACACAAGGATACGGCGAGGACAGCAGTAAAGTCCAAACACCAGGGATTATGTGGCTGCTCCCCTGTGATTTCCTCCTGGCAGACCATGTCTTTGGCAGGAGGAAAACTGTATGGTGTCTCCAAGGAAACTCTTCATTTACAAGCCAGACAAATGATTGTATGTTCAGCATTCTGAACATACAAACACAGGGTGGATGTCTTATTTCCTTTTTTGCATTCATGCTTGTGAAGTTGGCTTTTTTTTTTAAAGAAAGTAATCTTTTCGTATCATTTCATGGTGTGGAACAGATCATTTAGGGACACTTCAGAGCAGACGGCTACAGATTTATAGAAATGGCTGCTCATGACATAATGACATCAATCCAGTCAAAATGTCAGGAGTCTATAAAGCACAGAAAAATCTGGTGCGAACATCTTTTATGAAGCCAACATTCATTTTTAGCTTTCAACCTGCTAATCCATTTCATAGAAAAAAAGTCATTTTAGGGGGAAAAAATCCTCAAATTCACTTTATTGCTTATTGAAATCCTCCTGCAGTGGGCAAATGTCACTGCTCCCCTGAGTTTTATTGGTATATAAATCAGTCGGCATCCTCTGACGACCTCCGACAGTCTCTTACATTCAACCACGTATCAAAGACTGGAAACTATCCGAGGAGCGATTGTTCCGGACCGAAAGGAAAGCCGGCAGACGCCAAAGTTCTACTTTACATTGTGATAAAAGCAAATTAAGCTGCACATCAGTTAACCTTTCTCTTTTCTTAGAAAAGTTTGGAGCCCACCAATGCTGCACAAAAAAATGCATTTTCGAGTTTCAAATTCAAAAATGTTCCTAAATAGAAATTTTCCACCGGAAGAAAATTTTCCTAATTCCTCTCTGTTGACTCAAACACAACCTATTTCAATGTTTAAGGAGAAGACGTAGGTCTGCATGCTAAGCACACATTACCATGCGCAGCAGCACTCGCAGAGCAGCAGTACTTGCAGCGCTGGAATATTCAGAGGCTGGCACCTGGAGAAAGCCATCAAAGAACACATATGCCTCACAGCCAGCTTCTGTGAAGTGATCATGTCTCTGAGAAGAGAAGAGGATTCGAGCTTTTTTTTCCCCAGCCCCCCTCCCCTGTAAGGTTTCACTTATATCAACTGCAGTTAATAGGATTTTATGTTGGCACTCTTTTTACTGCCTGGGCTAGTCTGCTTACATGACTTTTTAATCAAATATAAGCTTTGCTCAGGCATTGTTTTAAATGCAGCTTACTTAGCACTTTATAAGCTTTTTGCCCTGTTCAGCTGCAAAAACCTTCACTTTCCTAATTTCACAGTTATTTTTCCTGTTTTCCCGGTCGCTTGTAAGACATCTGACTTCAACTCGGGTGCACCCAAAGGGACTTTGCTCGTAAGGGTCATAACACAAACGGCTAATGCGGAAAATGTTCCATTAACATATGTTGTGTAGCACGTGCAAAACTACCAGGGAAAAGCATTCTAAAGCTGTTTAAATCTGCATCAGGCATGTGGCTAACAGCTCCGATGCCCGGTTTAACCGATGCTGGTTAGGGAACAAATATCTGCAGAGATAACGTCTGCATTTACAAATAAAGTCACAGGCTTACAAGCTGCTCAAGGCAACAAAACCATATCAGTCATAAATATTTGCTGACAATCACACTCTTGGGATCATGTAATCACTTTTTGGCATGCACTGTTTCATAACAATCCACCTCTAGGTATTTAAACATGCATGGAAAAGGCTGTCATAAAAAGAGAAGAAAGAGGCAGAAGAGAATACTTTTTCACCTGGAAGATGCAACAAACTTGAGTATGTATTTAGTTGATCATAACTTTATTATATAAAAAAAACAGGAAAGGAGACCACAAGGGTCTGGAAAGATGGCAGGAAGGAGACAGACAGTTGCATCCATGCCAATAGGATCTCCAAAACAGAGACATGGAAGGCAAAGAAGTAAAATTGCCCATTTCCTGAGTCCTTTGAAAGGCGTCCAAGTCCCTGGAAGCAGCAAGCTGGTTCTGGGAGCAGCAAAGGAAACATTTTCAAGCAGATGTTATCACAGTCTGAAGTGATTTATAACGATGTGGCACTTTCTTTAGAATGTGACAAGAGCATTAGTGGGAAAACGCAGGGCCAGAACGAAGCAGAGGGCAAAAAAATTAAAGTTCATTTCGGGCACTTTAAACAGCCGGTTACTCTTTTTTCTTTAAAGTGCAAACCTGTAGCAGACTGCAAGTATGAAGTATTATTTCATACAGGTTTTGTAAAAATCACATAAATCCTTCATTCTAGTGGACACTATACATTTCTGTTATTGCATTTTCATCCACTTGTCAAATAAAGCCGTCTTTCATCAAAACATAAGAAGGGCAATCGTGCCTCTAGAGCAAACACATAAATAATTGAACGCTCAAAACTCATAAATCATGACAAAAAAACAAATATTATTTCGGTTAACCCAGGTGACCTGTACTTGGTTTACTCTACTTTCACCTGAAAATAGCTGCCTTAAGCTCCATTAGAGGGAGAAATTGATGGATGGATGAGTGGTTGGATCAAAATATTGTTGATATTCTAGATTCAGTATTTAGAATTGTATCAATAACAGAAATTAACTCAATTGTTATGCTTGTAATAACATCAGATTGAAGTGATGAATTATGGTTATCCACGTCAAAATTCAACAAAATGACGTGAATGTAATCAGATGATCAGGGAATATTTCAGTGCACATTTTTCTCGTTAAATTTGCTAAAATTGCAGAAAACAAATTAATTTTAAGTTTAGATAACAGTCGCTGAACACCCTATAAATAAAAGGTGAAAAGGGATCCTTCTTGGCTTTAGGCTGAATAGAAATCGTGGATTCTTATGGAGAGAATAAAGATTTATTTTCCTTTGGTAAATTGTGAGGTTATAACAGTATGAATGAATGGAATAAAAAAAGGTATATGTATCAGAATGTGCAGCAGTTATGACAAAAACAACATCCCATCAAACTAGCTGTCACATAACAGGCAGACGGCTGGATCCAAATGCAGCAGGTTTATTAGGTCAGCTAGAAGTCCACAGAGCTAAATCAGGGTCAGGCAGGCAGGGGTCGATAACAGGCATGAGAGCATCAGAGGAGAGACAGTAGTCAGGATCCAGGTGAGAGTCGGGGAAGGCGGCAGGCAGCAGGCGGCAGGCAGCAGGCAGCAGGCGGCAGGCGGCAGGCGGCAGGCTAACAAATAGGGATGGGTATCGTTAAGGTTTTAACGGTACTACTACTCTTATCGATACTGCTTATCAATCCGGTACTCTTATCGGTACTCTTATCGATACTTTTTGAGGACGAAAAATAAATAAATAAATAACAAATTAAGAACATAAAGTGTTTTATTTCCTCATTGTGCAACAACACTGTTTTTTTTAACAAAACATTTTACTTTATACATGATAATGTTCCAGACAGGATATTTATTTATTTATTTAATCTAATTATTTTCATTCTTTATGAGCGTGATGTTTCCTTTGATCTTTTGTCCATTTTCCACAACCTTGAATAGACTTTTCTGTCTGTCAAACACCAGAGTTAGGATTGAGTGAGATGATGGAAGCAAATTCACTTTGATGCAGACTCCTTTCTATTTATTTATTTTTCTTTAAATCCAGTAAAGCCAATAAATTATATAAATGTTACGGATAACAACTATCATTAGTCATTGATTATTATTAAGTTTTAGGAAGCAGCTGATAGTTTGTTGCGGGCCTGGAATCATGAGCGTTGAATCTAAGCCCCTCCTCTCTACCTTTATGTTTTGTGTAGAACACGCCACCCCAGCCTGTTCTACACAAACAGCGCAACATACGGTCATCGTAGCAGCAAGGTGACAGGATGGTGGGGGCTCCTTGACGCAAACTTCATTAATTTTACGCAGAAATGGGTGCTCTCCGCTTCAACGAGAATACCGAAATTAATATCATCATAAATTAACGAAAATTGACTGACTTGGTGAGTTAAACATGGCAGATGACGCTTGTGGGACACAAAAAAAAAAAAAAAAGAAAAAGGAACGTCTCCAGTACCGATAGCAGAACCGTTAAGGTCAGATCTTAACGATACTGCGGTCTTGAAGAATGTGGCCCCGGGGCTGGTTCAACACCGGGGCACGGTACCCATCCCTACTAACGAAGTCAGAAACAGAGTCAGGAAACAGAAACTCAGATTCAGATACACCGCTCAGTAATGAAGGCAGAGTGGCACAAACAATATTTTGCACTGAGTGAGGCTCAGTACAGTGCTTAAGTATGCTGTAAGTGATTGAAAATGCGAGTCAGGTGTGTGGCATCCACAAACTGTGAGCCGGGGTTGCTGGGAGATGTAGTGCATTCAGTACTCTGGAGATGGTTCACGCTGGTGACCAGAGGGGAAGACAGAGCTCTGACATCTGACACTAGCACTTATTGGAAGTCTGGTTGTGCCCCTGTGAACCCACCTCCAGAACCTCTACATTGTTAGATGAGACCACACAAACGTAACATGACAATGACGCTCCAGCACTGCAGCTCCACGGCCTCCGATAGGTTATCGACCTTCACACCAACCAAGAAACTGGAAATAATTTAAACTGAAACGAAGTTGTTTTGCTGGTTGATACTGCAAAGACATTTTCATGCACTGAGGCATGCACAAGAAAAAAAAAAAAAAAACAGCAAAAATTAGACCAAGACACAAAACAAATAAAACCTGATTGTCTTTTATTTACACCTGAAAAGGATTGATGCTGCACAACAGCAAGTGTTTTTTTTATATAACACCAAAGCATATAATTAGATGTTTGAGTTTTATTGTCCCTTATTGCTGCCATCATGCAGAAATAAATTTAGCTGACGAACATCCAAGACTGAAAACAGAAACGGTTTTGACAAAATTATGTCCTTTGGTCCACAGTCTGAAAATTTGTGGATAAATCACCAGAACATTAGTGGGTCGACAGATTACAGGATGTGATGACCTGCCAGACGCAGTGGAGGGAAGTGAGGGGCATGGTGAAGAAGGTGTATACATATAGATAGAATATGGATGGATGGATGGATGGATGATGGATGGATGGATGGATGGATGGATGATGGATGGATGGATGGATGGATGGATGATGGATGGATGGATGATGGATGGATGGATGGATGGATGGATGGATGATGGATGGATGGATGGATGGATGATGGATGGATGGATGGATGGATGGATGGATGGATGGATGGATGGATGGGTGGATGGATGGATGGATGGATGGATGGATGGATGGATGAAGAATGGATGGATGGATGGATGATAGACGGACGGACGGACGGACGGACGGACGGACAGACAGACAGACAGACAGATAGATAGATAGACTAAGATGTCCTGGAAAAGGAACCGCTGTAGAAAAAAAACTAAACTAATAAAAGCTGCTTTTTTGAAAAACTTTTTTTTTGGTAAGAACAAAGTCTAAGTTTAAGACATTTTTCTTAAACTTCTTTTGCTACTATCACCTCTACCCAAAATCATGGTGTACATTCATCTGTAAACCACCCCCCCCCCCCATTACATTAAAGAGGGACAATTACTCTTTTGTAGAGCCTCAAAAGTCTGATTACTCAGGATCTGGGCAAGTTGCCAGACATTGGCTGATTTAGAGACTCTTAGGACAACTTCAATTGGCCTTGATGGTTAATTTAGAGGAGCATACAGAGGAGAGTCTGGCAGTAGAGGCCCAGACCATCTTATGGAAAACAAAACGCAACTTCATCGGACTAAAAAGGATGAGGTGGAAATCTGACGGGTATCATTTGGTTCCTGTCAGCACAAAAAATGGGTCCTGGGACTAAAATCCCAGAGGAGGATTGGTTTTCGGTCTGAAGAAAGTCTGCAGAGGTGAACGTCGAGCGAGCTGCATGAGTGAGCTTTTGCTTCAACAAGTACACCACATTCTAAATTGGAGTCTGCAGATGGAATACTTTATATTTGTTGCTTGGGAATCTGCTTGTTTTACTCAAACTTTGGCTCATATCATCATAAGTTAAACCGGAATAACTGTAAAAAACCTTCAGGGTTTGTGGTTTGACAGCTTTGCTTTTCTTCATCTAAAACAGGGGGTGTCCAAATTCAGGCTTCAAGGGCCGGCCTCCTGCTCGTTTTCCAGAAACCCTGCCTTATCGGCTGCTTATTGGCTGGATCAGGTGTGTTAGCCAATATGGAGCTTCAATGGCAGGTTGGTGGGATAGTGTGTAGTACACCGCCCCTCGAGCCCTGGATCTAACCCTGACACCCCTGATCTAACTGGACCAGCGCTGACGTAAACCTCAGGCTGCTGGTCGGATCTGTGAAAAGCTTGGTGATGAGCAGATCAGATTGAGGGATGTCCGAGGTAGGCTCAGGATTTAACAAAGGTGTTTTTCTGATTCTTTGCTGGAGGACTTACAGAATGAGCAGAAGGTTGACAGCAGACAGAACGGACAGGTAACGACAGGTTCAAAAAGAGAGGTTTAGGTAGTTGTAGAAACTTAGCAAATACAACAGAAATTTCATTTAACCCTTGTGCTATCCTATGACCCCCCCTCTTACATTGATGTGTTCTTCCTACCATGACAAAGGTGGATAAAGGTGGAGAGGAGTTCATGTAATCCATGGACACCAGTGAAGATCACAAATCATTGAAGAAAAAAGGTTCAGAGCTCTGTCTAGTGGGTCTAGATGACCCCACTCCCAATGTGTTAAAGTGCCTAGGATAGCACAAGGGTTACAGACCCATTCCAATCCAATTGTTTTTGGCTTTTAGCATTTTCTAGTGGTATTTTTCTCATGATGGAGAATAAATATGAGAAAATTAAAGATTAAAACTGCATTTCTGAGTATTTCTTTATCTAAATTATTGTGAATCAGGAGCAGACAAAACGTAATTTGAAAAAAGATCGTAGTAAAGTCTACAATCAGCGGGCCTAGAGCTTTTTGCTCCGCTCCATTCTGATGCATCCACTTGCAGAAAAATGGATCCATGAACGTCTTTGCTTTCCTTGTCTGAGCTGGAATCTGGATCTAAACTGGACGGCTGGATGACTCCAATAGGGCTCGCCAATTTTTTGTTGCACTGCTAATGTTAGGTTGGGGGTGTGAGGGGCTGTAAGCTAGTGGGACAGCATTTAAATAAAGGCTTGATAGGAAACAAGGAAGAAGAGAGGACTTCATGAGGAACGGAGATTTGTCTTTCACAAAGTAGGCCATGCAGGTGCTGCTGAGGTCCAGCTACACAGAGGTCGAACTTCATGCGCCTGAGACCTAAAGTGGCCTGACAATTTAACAAACATAATGCTGTAGAAATCATGCAGAATGCCTTTTGAACATGAGCAAAGCACATTCTGATGTGGCACAGCAGACTACAGCTATGGCATCCCTCAGTTTACAAGCAACATACACATCCAGGGAGAGCTGCTCCACAAGCTCCCTCCTTCATTCAAAGTCTTTGGAACGGCCTAAAACCTGCGAATTTGCGCCCCCGCAGCTGCACGCGGTCCTGTCTTTGAGAAGAAGCCGCAAATGTATGTGAAGGAGGGGTGGTGGGCGCAAGCAGCATGGAGCGCAGCCTCGATTGGACAACACCTGGATCATCGCGTGCTGTTGGGTTAATAATGGCTGTGCTTTTCCAGACGCTCAAAGCGCTTTTTACAATGTGTCCGTTATTCATTCATACTTGGGGATGGTAACTACTGATGCAGCCACAGCTGCCCTGGGGCAGGCTGACAGAGGCGTGGCTGCCAGTTTGCGCCTACAGCCCCTCTGACCATCACCAGGACATTCACACACCAGCGGAGCCACACTGGAGGCAGGGAGGGTGAAGTACCTTGCCCCTCAATCATCAACCGCCTGAGCCACCACCGCCCCCTTGCTCAGCTCATGCTCATGATATCATTATTTATTTACTATTGTAGACATTTTTAGTACGCATCTTTATTTTCCATTTATTTTCCGCTTTTTGAAATCATAAACTATAATTTATACTATACTATATTATACTATAGTTGTTTATGAAAGGATTGAGGATTTTGGAGGATTTTTACTGTTGGTGTTGCACAAAATTAGGAAAATGCCAAATATTTTGGAGAAATCCCAGTGATGAGTTCTATGATTTTGTTCTAAGACCTAAAAATGATATTCACAATAACAGGTTTTTAAAAAAATCAATTCCCTCTGATATGTTTCAAAAAGACACACACACAGGACCAAAGACACACACACAGGACCAAAGACACACACACAGGACCAAAGACACACACAGAGGACCAAAGACACACACACAGGACCAAAGACACACACACAGGACATCACACACCAAGAAATAAAACTTATTGATAAAAATGATGCCAGGAGTTCAGCTCTAACAAAATGGACAACAAAAACAAAGTAAACGTAATGATTTGATTTGTTATTTCTTATTATTAATATTTCCAGGCTTTCTTTGTTTTGTTCTGCAGAATGTTCATATTTGTATGATTTCGATATAATATATTTTTATGGAGAGCAAAATATTATGCGTTATTTATGGTTTGACTTGATTTATTCTTAATTATATTCCTGTCTGTTTTTATTCATATCCATGTTCAAAAAGTTAAGTTTTAAAGGTTTAAAAGTTTAGCTTTAGTGTGTTCAGTAAATGTTTATCTTGTTCGGCCCGCAACCTAAAGCGTGTTTTGGATTTAGGCCCCCTGTGCGACTGAGTTTGACCCCCCTGTAATACGAGTTTCGAAAATTCACGCATTTTTTGTGTAAAACGGCCAAATAAAGATAGGGAACACAAAAGGATGTTGTCACATTTGTATGGGGGGGTTATTCGGAGTACGTTAGTATAGAACCGCCACTGCTTTGTCCTCATTGAGACAGAAATAACTGGACTGAAACAGGTGCATTGGAACATGACTGGGATGAAAATATGTCCACTCATGTCATATTTAAACCTATTCTCATACCATATTTAATCATGTAAAATAATTAAAAAAAACTTTTTCAGAAATTGTACATTTCCAATCTTTTCTGACACACTTGTTCCTGGTTCTCTATATTTAGCTGTTATTTCACAATTACATGTTTATGAAATTTACTTTTTTTTACAGTCAGTCTATAACTAATGTTAGTCACAAAATAATAACAGTTTCAGTACAGTACTGGGTTGTTCTAGTGGACCTTAGAAAAACATTGTAACTTTCATTTACTGTTTTAGGAATTTGTAAAGACTCATTTTGCAGCAAAAAAGAGAAAAGGAAAAAAAAAACCTTTTTATCTTACATGTAATGTAGCACATCAAAACTTCCCATCTTTTTAGTTTCCTTTAGGACATTTAAAGTTGTTTGCTGAGATTCACATAGCGCGACATTTTTATGATAATTCACCTGCATTTCAAAGGCTTCTACTTTGAAAGCCTACATTCTTCTAATGAAGCTGATTAAAGGGTTTGAAGTTGTTTCAAACATAATTAGGATTTTCAGGCTTAACAAAAGACATTTCAAATAAAAGCTTCCATGAAAATGGATTTGACCTCTAATCAGCCTCTCATACTCCTTATTAGCAGATGTCACACGTCTTGGTGAGAAAATATCCGACTGAAACACAGCAACAAACATCAACAGAACAGCTGTTTAATGTAACTGAGGAGATGATTAAAGGGAAAAAAACTCTGACTGATGGTTCATTTGTTAATATAATGAAGACAGTTTTTGTACAAACCACGACATGTTTGCTATGTGTTAGTGGATGACTCTTTTTGCTTTTCTGCTGGACAGGTCATGCAGATAAAATTAAAGTCAGAAGAAGAGAGGTCGATCTCTGATTGAAAGGTTGTAGGTTCAGTTCCTGCTCTGCTACTGCATGGCTCTACTGTCACGTGTGAAGGAATGGGACTGTAATGCGCTTTGCGTCTTGTTAAAGTCCGCTCTGATCATCTTTTGATCTATTTTCAAAGCAGTCCCAGAGGTCTTTTAATTATGATTAGCCAAAATCAAATAACCTGTGTCCTTTTCTAGGACATAGTTCATCAGAAATCCGCCTCTGAGTTGTGGGCGGGGAGTAAGCCTGCTCTCATTTCACATCATCCCTTTGTTTACATGCTCTCCTGCTGGTTTACAGACTCTCACAACTCCGAAAATAATGTTAGCGGTGCAACAAAAATGGCGGGTAATATAGGAGCTATATATAGGTGTACATTTTTGATACCAGCTCACACAAGGAAAAGGAAGATATACATGGTTCTAGTCGTCTGCAAGTGGATGCATCAGAATGGAGTAGTTTGTACGCAGCAACTAAACCTTTTTTTTCCATCTGCTCCTGATTTACCGCTATTTAAACAAAGAAACACCCAGAACTGCAATTTTTATCTTAATTTTCTTTTTTTACGTCCTCCCTCATGAGAAAATGGCAAAAGAACATTTCAAAAACGTATGATAGATTAAAGAAGTGTTCTTCATTTACAACAGTTGCTCAAAAAGGCTGCTTCAGTGCATCTAAACGGACTTCTTTCAGAATTTCATTTACATTTCTATAGAATTACATCAGTTTGCAGCAATGCTGAGTCCACAGCTATGTGATGGTTTGTGGGCATGTATCCCCAGGCCGTTTTTCTGATTCTACATCTAAGAAGTTTGTCTGTTTTTAAAAAGCTTTGAAGCTTTAATTCAGCTGATCTGAGCTGTTCTTAGATCTGTCATTCAGCTTCCTCAGCAGTCATCCTCACAACTTCTCAGAGCAGAAATCTCAATTTGTGTTTTCCTACTTTCTAAATGGATCTTTCTAATCACACAAGTTTGTCTGAGAGATCACAGTCACATTATTTTTGGATGTTTCAAAGTCAAAGCACAGTCTTTTCGGTTTGGGTCACACTATCAGGACCATTGTTTTCACTTTCCAGAAAGGATCCCTGAAGTCACCACACAGCTAGCTGCTAAAGCACCATTCCCATTTTCAAGCTTCAGAAGACAAGGAAACCTTTCATCTTTGTCATTTTATTTCTTTCAAATTATAATTAACACACTAATTAAGCAGACTCTAAGGGAGGCAGCAGATAGAGATTATCTTCCAAATGCAATGACGGGTCTTGGAAAAGAGCAAGGTTGTTGAATTCCCAAGAGGAAACAGAAATGTCTGTGATGTCAAAACTCCATTTCATCCACTTCTGGATGGTGCTGTATCACTGGAGGCTCAGATTTAATGTTTATTGGCCTTCTTGACCCCACCCAATCTGAAATAAGTTTTTCCAAAAGCAATGTCACACTGAATTCACAGCTGTAACAGAAGTGCCAGTGATCATAAGAAGGAGTTTGAAGGTTTGTGACAGTGAGTTCGAGATGCATTACTGTGATTTAAAGACACACTCCAATGAATATTTGCCTTTTGGTGTTTTTAACATGTTCTTTTAGCATTTTTTCATGATGGAGGACATATTTAAAGAAAATTAAGCTCAGAACTGCATTTCTGAGTATTTCGTTACTAAAATCATTGTAAATCAGGAGCAGACGACAAAAATGCTGTTTGAAAAAGCTTGTAGTTGTTACGTCCAAACAATGGGCCAACCGCAACCTCCCTGCTCCTCTGATGCATCCACTGTCAGACAAATAGATCGATGAACGTCTATGTTTTCATCGTCTAAACTGATATCTGGATCAAAACTGTACTCCTGGACAGCTCCAGTATCGCTCGCCATTTTTGTTGCACAGCTAATGTTAGGTTGGAGTTGTGGGTGGCTGTAAGCTAGCGCGAGAGTGTAAACATCTATGGGAAATCAGTGCAGGCTTGGTGTTAAGTTCATGGACTTTTATTTTTCTACATTCCAGATGGTTTTGCCGGCCTTCCTCCATCCCATTCTCCACCTGGACTGGTACTATGTTGAGGACTGGCCTCAACCACCATCAGCGTCTCTGCTCTGGGGTTTCTCCATCCATTTTTAAGGTCTATTATTCGCATTCCTGAGATCTCTCTGTAGTGTTATTAACTCCTGCTGTTCTGCAGACACTATGTCTGAGACAATGACACAGTTCTTTCATTTTGGCTAAAACTGGCATAATTGTGGTAAAAAGACACTGGGAAAATCTGTCATCTGCTTGAAGTTGCTGCGCTCGAGTCGGTCTTCCAACACAGGCAACATCGCCTTGTTTCCGTGGAAACTCAGCTGCTGCTGCATCTTCTTGTCTTGTCGGAGTTTGTTTTCCAGCTTCCGAACTTGTGAATCATGGATTCATTGATCTTGAATTTTCTGGCAGCTGCTCCATTCCCATGTTCCTCTGCGTAGCTGATAGCTTGCAGTTTAAACTGTGCTTCATAATCGGGTCTCTTTGCATTTCCAGGATTTCCAAAATGACATTGTTCTGCATTATGCACATATCTGCACCTTTGTACTATGTGGGTGGAGTAGGTGTCTTCTGTCACGTCCTCACTCGTCTCCGCACCGTTCTCATGCTGTTCTCTCCTGGATCCTCTTTACTGAAGTCACACAACAACACATTAGGGCCGCTCCGTACATTTTGGAGAAAATTTAAGACTTTTAATTGCGCCTTATAGTCAACGGTATATAGAAAATACGATAAAAGGCAGAGAGCCGCATGCAGCTCAAGAGCCGCTCTTGTTTCTGGCAAGAGTGTGGCGCGAGACTTAAACTGGAGTTTGACAACCAGCTTGTTTTTTTCCAGTCAAGCTTGAGCTCGACTCATATCATATCACAGCAGAAATGTTTGACAGTTCTTCTTAAAGTAGCTCTTCTGACAGATAACTTCACTCACAACATCACCAGTACTATTTATCGAGCTGAAGAATCTGTCGCTTAGAAGCCATTTGATGCTGTTAAATGACTGAAATCTAATCTTTCTGTCCAAATAAAGGATTTGGGATTAATCCTAAAACCAAAGGCTCTCCTTGATATAAATAAAATTCCATCATTTTACATCGGGCTGATAAACCTGAGAGCATTAAATCTGCCCTTTGATGTGCATTTATTGGATAATGGACCCTGACAACAAAAGGACGTTGGAGACATGGGTTAAAGTCTGTGCTACCTCGGATGTTAAGAGTCGTGCTGAAGCATCTGAGCTGAGCAGGTAACTAAACATAGAGGTCATTTCAGTGCTAATCAGCCTTATATTTTTATTTCAGATTAAGCTTAAAGAAGTATATAACTATAGACACTAAGTCCTGAAAACTAATGCTCCTCTGTGCCACTGGGAATTTTCTGTCCCTTTTATCAGGCTGATCCCTCACCACAACACCGAGATCTGCTGGTTTTCTGACAGGCTGAAGGTCAAGTAGGAACAAAAAGTGTTGGAATGAACAGAAACAGGGTTTATTTTGACCACAGATGCAGTCGTCAGGCTGGAGAGCTAATTAATAAACATCCACTTTTGAGACGGGGGCCAGACTCTGACATCACTGACTGCTCCCAAAAATCAATCCGCTACGATCAAACCCATCGACTCCAATCACCAGTAACGCTCTCGCTAATAGAAATATAGATGAAGCATCCTGTTGTGCAGTAAACAAAAGTCATAATTTCTTGTTTTCGTCGATCTTTGTTCTGGCGACAGCCTCCAGGAAAGCTCTGCTTCCAATGGAGGTCAGCGCCTAAAGAGCTCCTGTTAGCCGTGAACTTTGCCTCCTCTGTTTAGGCCTGCCCTCTCCTCCTTCCAGTGACCAGGGTTTTCCACAAGCAGCTTTATTGAATTAAAGCCACTCCGGTAACTTCAATTTCCATGAAAACAATCTGCTCAAAAGCTGCAGATTTGCTGCAAACTATCTGATTGTAAATGACAGTGGAGCAGCATGCAGTGGAGGTCAAGCACAAAGTTAGAAAAACATGAGGGGAAAGTGGAATGTGGAGGTGATGGGTTAGCAAATGGAAAGAGTTTGATGAAAGAAAGAAAGAAAAAGAAACAAAGAGAGGGAAGCTACTCTGGCTAACAACTCAATGCTGTTACATTACACTGTTGTTTCAATCCTGATTCGCAGGAATTATGATTTCTATAATAAGTTAATTAGGAAACTACATGGCTAATAAAAACCACTTTTTTTGTCCATATTTGCTTGAAATGCTTCGAGAGAGAAAGGAGAGCTTTGGTGTTATTTTGTGGGGGAAAACTGACTTCATCACATTCTTTCTCTGACCAAAACCTCACAATAACACAAAATTCAACAAAAATACAGCATGTTAAAATTATCTCAAATTTATTTCCAAAAAATATATAAACAATACAATTTCTGAAAATAATCAAAAGACATTTCAGAAAGAATGTGCATGTCTGTTGAAGAACGTCAGATCTCATCCGCTCTGGTTCATCTCGACTTTAAGTCTTGCGTCTTCGTTTTCCCGTCAGGGGCGTCCCGTCGTCTCCTCTGGAGATGGACCTCCTCTTTTGGACCGGGCTCCTCTCCGTGTCTCTGTATGCATCCAGAGAGGAACAAAAATAAACGGACATATGATCCAAATATAAAACTGAAGCAGGATCTCACTGTCAAACTGGGTAGTCTGAACGATTTGCTGTGATGTCCTTTTCTTTGTTGCATTTGCGCACAACACACATCTAACACAACGGCTTGTGTCCTTCATCACACAATCCATGGTAGAAAAGCTTACCACAATTCTCTACTAACCCCTACTAACTCAGCTGTATTGCCCAGAGGGAGATCTTATAATTTCTTGCTGCTTATGCCTGAAGCTACAGTAACAGCCTGCACTTTTTTTTCTGCCATCTTACAAAAATACATAACAAACCTGCAAACAAAGAAAATGGACTTGTTCAATCAGCTGAAACATTAAAATATTCTCTGATCGGACATTTACACACAATTATGACTTCATGCCTCCCCGTCCCAAAGGAAGTTGAGTGAGTTCCCAAATGTAATTATAGTGCGCATGGGAAATGGAAATGAAAATGCCTTCTAATTTGCTTTCAGCTGCTGCGAGGTAAACACAAGTTCATAGTCAATTAACACTAAAAGCCCTTTTATAGCATCTTCTGCAGTGGATATAAAGGGAGGAAAATATGAAAACTGTCAATGTGAAGTAAACATTAGAGAAAAAATGGAGTTTCAGCAGGTTTAGTACTTTATACATTTGCTTTCCAGATTCAGATTCTATTTTAATATAGTCTTTCCACCGAAATATTTTTATTTTTAGTATCTATTTACAGACCCACTACTGTTTTTAGCATGTCCTTGTGGCATTTTTCTGATGATGGAGAACATATGTTAAGAAAATGAAGCGGAAAACTGCATTTCTGAGGGTTTCTTTGATCCAAATGTTGTGAAACAGGAGACGTAAAAATGCAGTTTGAAAAAGATTGTATTTGTTACGTAGAAAATGTGCTGGACACGCCACAAGCACCCTGTCCCACACTCTCAGCAATGCGGAGGTGGAAGGGAGGCGGGGTTTGCTCTGCGCCAACGGTCCGCCCATAACTCAGACGTGCATTTCTCAGGAACTCCTGCCG
Organism: Oryzias curvinotus; assembly: GCA_023969325.1. Classification (NCBI taxonomy): domain Eukaryota; kingdom Metazoa; phylum Chordata; class Actinopteri; order Beloniformes; family Adrianichthyidae; genus Oryzias; species Oryzias curvinotus. Next base: position 2,362,529 of record CM043710.1, on the reverse strand, counting down.
CTCTGCAGAAACTAGGTCCAAGAGCCATGACACAGTTCTTTCATTTTGGCATCCTCATAATGAAAAGACCACTGGGAACGCCTCTACAACAGATTAAAAGACGACCGAGTGAGACTTTAATTTCTCTTGCTTCTTCCTTTCATTTTTACTTCTGAATCGTTTCACAGCCTCCGACTGGCCAGTCAATATTTCTCAAAAAGCTGTTTCCTCATCTTCCTGTTATTCTTCTTGCAACCCCAGGTGATCTCCACAGATCAGGAGATGGAGCTTCCTCAGAGCAGAACTATTGACACTCATCTCTCTGTTCTCCTTTAAAAAGGTTAAAAAAGAAAAGGAACTTCAACACCACTGACTCACAGTTAGCATACCTTGAACAACCCTGAATGAACACATAAAGAAACACTGATCAATGGTGTTTATTTACTGACTGCACAGAAAAAGAACTTTTGAGCATATAGGATTCAAGTCTCGTGGAGAACTGGCAGTAAGCGGCTCAAGGATGGAGTCAAAGGCAAAAATCTTCTCTCACAGATGGTTCCAATGGAGGAGACATTCCAAGCACAACTTCTACAGGCTTTTACATTTTTACGTCGGCCTGACCTGAAGGGGCACTTAAAGGAATCATGGCGGGGGGGGGGGGGGGGGGGGTCAACATTTAGTGAGAACAGTAAATGGAAATAATCCAAAGTGAGGGATGATGAAATGATGTCAAGAAAAAAATCAGTAGAGGCCTGTAAAGGCAGGATCCAGGGACCTGCTAGGTGACAGAATCAACTTGAGAAAATGCCACAAAAAAAATAAAGAGGGTGTAGGGTGTGTGTGTGGGGGGGGGTTCCACAAGTCAGCCTTGCGTGAGAAGATGACATTCCATTTAGTGGCAGATTTATTCATTTATCTATTAGTGTTATGAAAACGTAAAGAGGGCCAGGAAACTACTTTAGGAAAAATTAAGCAAACCGTGACGAAATGTGCAGAAATATGTGACTTCAGTCAGTAAATGAAGCCTTAGAATGAAACATGCTTACATCACAAGTGCAATTACAAACTAGCTGTAGTATTTGTAGTGAAGCAAAGGTGATTATAATGAATGAAATTGTTTTCAGAGTTCAGTCATGATAATCTTAAGTTTGCTTAAAGTTTGATGCATTTGTACGGAGCCCTCCAGGTGCCAGTGGATAATAATCATTTAAAAAAAAAAATCTTTTTTTTATTTGGTGATTTTTTTATTTTTTAACTATCCACTGGCACCTGGAGGTCTCCGTACGTTTGTATTGGCAACAAATGAATTGAACATATTCTAGTTGATTTGATGTGGTGACTCCTGAGGGGAGCAGCTAAATAAAAGGAAAAACAATCGTGTTTTCTAAAGCAATTTAAGGGGAGCTGTAAGATATTTTGGAGTTCCCTCGACCTGTAACTTTTATTGTGCCCTTTAAGGCCTTAGGTGTAGAATAATCCTATTTTCAAAAGCAAATAAAAGAGAAAACTTGCTTTTGGTGAAGCTTGTGGGCTTCCATCTTGGGTTTTTAGTTACTGGCAGAATTTGGACTCAGCTTGTTAAAACAGAGATCGAATGAGGAACCACTGACTGACTGACTATTTACTGATACATTTTTTTTAAGGGAAACAAAGTTTGACGTGAGCGTCGCTAAATACCCAGACCGGCCCTGGCGGTTCTGGTTAGATAAACGTCAACATCAACAGTTTTTCATGGAACCTAAACTAAATCAGCTTAGAGATGCAAATTGCAAGAACGCTGCTGGAAGAGGAGCCTTGGGCCAAAGCGGGAGAACCGGCTGAAGTGGGATGCTGGGGATTTGCTGGGGGATCATTTTGCAAAATTCTGACTGGGCTACGAATTACTGAAGCGACTGGGAGAAAGAGCACACATTCCAGGGAAAACCACAAGGTGGCTTAAGATAATGAGGGCCGATTTGAGGCTTATGCTGCTGTGAGGCGAGTCAGGGGGGCCTGAAATGAAAATCACGAACCACCATTTCCAAAACTCCAGGGACAAATCCCCCCCTCCATGTATCCAAAGTTCTGACAGCTCCAGCTTTATTCCACTGGTTAGAAAATTTGTCAAACTGTCTCCTAGAAAGAGGCACCCAAGCATCAGGACAGCAGAACAACCTGTGACACCAGAATAGGATGAGGCCTCATCACAGCATTACCTCAGCATGTTAGGAATGGTTTTCCTTCAACACAATCCATCTTTAGGAGGGATCAGTGCAACTTGATCAGCATCACTACATGTCCAATATTATTCTCTATTAGGAGCAAAGGTACAACTTTAAATGTCTAAGATCTCAACAAACACACTTATAGAACAGGAGGTAGTGTAACTTAGCACAGGACACACTGAACTAACCAAACTCTGCTTTTCTCCTAAATCCAAGTTTGATCTTCAGAAGTGGTTGATGGCACAAAAGCTCTGTGTGGTGCCGAATCGCGGCTCGGTAAACAAGATGATCGCAGAGCGGCTAAAGGGCGAGACGCCACGCTGACAGTCTGTCGATCCCCGACACATTTAGAAACGATTTAGCAAGAATGTAGCAATGACTGAACAAACAATCACAGAACGTTTTTTATAAAAAAAAAAAAAAAAAAAGTAATAACTACAAAACTTACTTAAACTTTCTGGGAGATTCTGGACCAAAAATATCGGAAATGGAACTGGAAGAGGAGAAAGAAAGAAGGAAAAGAAGGTGAGACACAGAAGGAAAAGACTTTATTTGCAGATGTTAACCGATTTGTAAATAAGCAGCTTCAAAACACAAAGAGAGGATTTGCTCCAGACTTAATGGCTCTGTTCAACCTGTGAATTTTTTTTCTTCTTCTTTTTTATCTGCATCAAACAACCTCTGCATACAAATACCAAAGAGAAGCGTTTCTGTTTGCTTCCTGCATCAGAGCACACAACAAAGCAAACACTTCCAAACAGCTGAATATATGCATCTGTCCAAAGTGTACAACACTGTAGATTCAGACAGAAATTTGCATTCAAAATGCCACATTTGTCCCGTAGTTATTTTATTATGTTTGTGCATTTTTCTTTATAAAGTCTCCATGACAAAATATTGAATAAATAAAACCTTTAGACTGCAATCGTACTGTAGGAAAATAAGTGACGGACAAACATAAGTGCATTCCTATTTAAAATGTGGTCGAATTTCATGAACTAAAGAAGCATAAATCTGATACTAAATAACAAACTAGAATGAAACCAATAGATAAGAAATTCTTTTCTACATGGGAACTAATGAAAATGCCAAAGTTAATAAGTCGATTTTGTTTCCTCATGAAAGGGAATAAAAAAAAGCTAAAGTTTTCTTCGGCTCCGTTGTCTGAGCCCTCGCTGGAACTGAATGATTCAGAGCCGACGTGAGGGCAGACGCCGTCTGAGCAAAAGTAACAAGTAGTGTCTCTTCCTATTTTCTTCTGCTTCAGTCCCTTCTGTAGCCACGAGACGGAAAACTCTCTGAACATCCTGCTGCTTCTGCTGGAATTCAGCCTGAGAGGTAATCAAAGTGACACAAACACAGATGCACTGAGGTCCATTTACTTCATGTATGGCTCTAATTTGTCCAACGCAGCTTTTACAAAGACTTGATGTGTGGAATATCCTTCTGCGTTGCTAAGCTGAACCAATATGATGCATTTGCTGCAGTGTTGGTTCCATCCAGCTGATGCATTTCTGCTCTCTGGGTCCTCTAAACACAAATATTCTGCATTTTACAGCTGGCTGACCCAAAAGACTTTTGCTTCACTTGACCTTTAGCAGTAGCGCACAGTAGAAATACTTATTTTGCTGTTTGAATGAATAAAACATGGAGCAGTCCAGATGAGTATGTCCAACAATGACCCATTTTATTAAAACAATATTCACGTCACACACCAAAAGGATGAGGTGTGAAATTGAATATCTCTGCCTTCCGTCTGACAGATGAGCGCCACACCTGAACCGCAGGTGAGGACACACACGTTGACTGACAGGTGAACTGATGTGGACACACCTGGAGATATTTCCGGGATGGGTTCCGATGAGAACTAAAAACCCAAACCGTGCAAAAAAAAAACCGTGGACCACTCAGGCCAAACCTCTGGATTTTAAAGAGCAATTTCAGTTATTTAATAAGGAATAGAATAAAACTACAAGACTGCCTTTCACCTGCAGTTCTTCATATAGTCTAAGGTAAAAATGAAAGAATTTAGGAAATGTCCCACTCTGATCATCTGTTGGAAAATCCTTCCCAGTGGTCTTTCAACAATAATGATGCCGTTTATAGCCAAAATCTAAAAACCCGTGTCATTTGTTACAACGAATTCATCAGAAAATTGAGGCCAAGACTTTTGGTGGGGAGTAAGTCTGCACTCATATCCCATCATCCCTTTGTTTACACTTTCTCTCACTCGCTTACAGCCCCTCACAACCCCAACCTATTAGTGGTGCAACAAAAATAGCATACAATATCAGAGCTATCCAGCCGTACAGTTTAGATCCAGATTCCAGCTCAGACAAATGAAATGAAGACGCTCATTGGTCTATTTGTCTGCAGGTGGATGCATCAAATTAAAGCGGAGCAGGAAAGTCGTGGCTTCCGTCACAAATACGATCTTGTTCCAACAGCATTGTTTAGTCTGCTCCTGATTAATCACGATTTGAGTAGATACATTCTCAAAAATGACATTTAAAGCTTTATTTACCTTATACATGTCCTCCCTTATCAGAAAAATACCACAAGAACATGTTAAAAAGACAGAAAACACCATTTTCATCATCAGAGTGGATCTTTAAGCTCAAATTCTCCCACTAGACTCTCTTCAACATGTAGAAATGTCAGCTAGTGCATAAAATACCAAACTTGTCATAATATTTATTTAATTTCTAACTGAGACTAGGAGTTTCAAAGGAATTGATGGTTCCAGCCCTGCATGCATGTGATGTGAGGTATGCCAAAAAGGCTGCACACATTCAACTCCTCGGTTTTTTATGCCTGATCTTTAGGATTGGAGACGTTCTTCTATAAGAGCAGACCTCCACCTCCACGGTGGGGGAAGAAAACGTAGGTTTGGAGTTAGAAAGAACATACTTCTGGCCAAAAGACGAGCTTTTCAGTGTGAACATGCAGCGTGCCATGGGCAAACAGGCGCGCTGCAGTAACAGCGTCTCCCCTCAGCAGCTTAGACCTTATGTAACGGCATGGAAGAAAGGTGTGAAGGAACGGCTGAAGCCAAAGCTAAAGGAAAACACGTACGCCTGACTGGAGGAGTTCATGGAGCCTTTGGGGAGACTCTCTACATTCATTTTAAATCAGTTCTAGCTTCCCAGTTAAAACTTCCCGTGGATCCAAACACACAGTTTGCTGTCAGTAACGTAGAAAGAGTCCAATGAAAAATGTGCCTTTGCTGCAGGACGAGAAAAACAATCGATTCATTTTCTGACAGAGCTGTGAAGTTTGGTCTGCAGCTGGGGAATGATTATTACTCTCTATCTTTGATCTTTGTAATTAAACTGAGAGCAATATCTGAGCTCAGCCCCAATTATGACAGGACTCCACTCCTGCTTTATTACCGGAGGAAAAGATCTGTCTCTTCACTCGTTTGTATAAGTGAGCAAAATAATGAGAACAGATTAATATCTGCTACTTTTATTCATTCATTCACAAGTTGAAGGTACAAAACCTGCTTTAAACAGTTCAATACATGAGTGTTTTATTGAGCTAATAACTGTAACTGACCACGACTACATATGGATTATCCAATAACTGAACTTCAGTGGAATTAAATAGGTAAAAGTCATAAATTAGACATAAAGATTTGCAACTACTGTCTTTGAATTCACACACATGATTATTTTATTCCTAGTCAAGTACAAAATGTATGAAAGTTTCTTTGCCTTTGTTTTTTTATTACAAAGGTTCTTTTTTTTATGGTGTTGTGGAGGAGCTTGTCTGGTTTGTCACTTCGCTTTCAGACTCGATGTTCATAATTACACTCCAGCCCCATAATCATGCAGAACACGTGTGATTTCACACAGGCTTACTGTCAGTTAATCAGGAAGGGTTTGTGTGTTCATCAAGTTCCACCTTACCTGCTGATGGACACATCGCTTAAAGTGGGGCTGGATGACAGCTCAAAGCCCGCAGCACATGTGTTCTCATCCACTTCCTCACCCTCCACCTTCACCACCACCACCACGCCATTTTTGGGTTCTGCTGCTCCAGCTGGGCAGGCCAAGCAAGGACAACATCACAGCACTTAGGGAAAACCAATCATTAAAGAACTGAGCAAATTCATGTCTCAGCACCACTTAGACAGATGTGTGATGACAACAAACAGCCTTTGGAGAAAGATAATGCAGCTTTTGTTTAAATCTTCTAGGATTTTGCAGAAAAACCCATAAAACCCATTAATAGAAACATTTACAAACCTTTGTTTAATTAAAAACAAAAGTGTCTTTTTTGCAGATTTGTGCATTTATTAAGCAGTCTGCAGCACATGCGCATCAATGCAGAATCTGACAGTCAGGATAACTTTATACGGTCGTGGAATCCAAAAAAATAACAAAGGTTGTGTAGTTTAAGCATCTGGGCACTGCTGTTAATAGTGTTAAAAAAATTAGAAAATACAAATATAATATGCGGCTGAATTGTGAAAAGTTAAGATGCTAAGGTCTTTGAATCACCTCTATTACTGAAGTTACCAAATAAATTAAAGTTATCTGGATTTTACTAACCAAAAAATGTTTAATCATTTCACTAAATAAGCTAGACATTTTCTTTAAGTAAAATGGGAGACTTCTAAAAAGGTCAAAAACATGCTAAACTAAACATTTAATGCCAAAGGCAAGGAAAATGTAACATTCTTTAACAGTCTGGATAATTGTGAACAAGGTTAAAAAGACCATAATATCTGAACTGACAAAAGCTAAATTAGGTTTATAAAAAAAAAAGCTTTTCAATGCAGTGTTCAGTGATAATGCACCGAGCCAATAATAATACCTGTATTTGCTAAAGTGTACTGTTAAAGGGTTAAGTGTCTCATTTATTACTGCTGCAGAAATGTGCTGAACAACAGTAAAAAAGAGGCTTCCCCAATGGAAAATAAAGAGTAACAGGAAACCAGTAGAATCTCAGAAGTGAGCCAAGGATTTATATTGCAATAGAAGCTAGAAAAAAATTCACATGGAACAGTATTCCTTTTTTATTTAAACTGTCTACCTTGCTAGATTTTCTATTGCTACAATTTCAAGAAGATATGGTAATTGTTGACAGAAGTTGTGAAAACCAACAGTTCTAACAGGAATGTCCAAGAAAAGCTGAACAAGTTGATCCCTGAACTGCGTAGACTATGAAAGACGAATATTTTTGCCCAAAAATACTTGCATGTATGAGCAGAAAGAGGATTCAAACAATAACAACTCACATATCCCGTCTCATAAACGCATAACAGGTCTTTTAAATGCTTGTATTATTGCATGTGTTTGTCTCAGCTGCCGTCTTGGCAGAAGGACGTCTGCATTGCAGTTAAGCTACACAACTTGGAATGAGCGGGAAAATGTTAGCGAGACCAGCAACCTCTAATCACAAATACAGTCTGAGTGTTGAATTGAGCACAAATCACCTGACAAGTAACAATTAAATTATTTCGACACTCGAAAAAGCAAAACGCAAGTTCAAGCATTTTAACCATAACATTTCTTCTAGACTCTTTGCTGAAAATGAATACACACACATGTTGGAAATAACAACTATGCACAAGAGTTCCAGCAGTAACACTCTCTTTCACATGCAGCAGGGAGTTATTAGGGCTAGCTTACTTTAGCTGCTCCCTGGAGGGAATGAAACTGATTTAACACGTGTTATTGCTCATCTTCCACATCCAGTCCAGTCTGTTAACCTGATTTAGCCCTGTGGTTCTCCTCCCTCTGATGAGCTTTGTATTGGTCTTTAAAGGCCTCAAACATAGGAGATCGGTTAGAAAAACTGTGTCCGATCTTTTTTTTGTTTGTTTTCTTAAATCCTTTGGAGATGCTTTTCATGAAGGCCTGTTGCCTGATCTTTAAACGACTCCCACTTGTTAGGAGAGGTGACTTGTGGCTAAATATACCTGAGGAGTGCGATTCCTGAACAGCTTCTCTCCTCTCCGACCCTCCGGGAGCATCACCAGGCTGCCTGCCGGACCCCAGGCGACCTCGGACCTGAGCAATTAGCCTGGAGAAGTCGCTGCTGTGCTGCTTCCCTGCAGACACAGAATCACACATGCTAAACTGTCCTGAATAAATACAAGGGAATCAAATCGATGGTCTAAATGGCAAAACACAATACAGCAACAGCTGACCCACACATGGGCTGACTTTAACCTTAATGCTGTGTGGTTTCATCCCAACAACAAAACAGGATCTTATTAAAAAGAAAGGTTATATTATTGTTGCTGAGATTCTCTAAACCAAAAGCTATCAATGTACAACGAAGAAAAAAAACCCATTCAGACAAAGCTACAACCTGTGTTCATAAAGAAAAACGCCATCATGGAACGGCGAGCAGAAAACAAGATCCACTTTCCCAATTTATGGAGGGTGTTTTCCCACAGCGCCCTGTGTCGCCGATGCCAGTAGATGAGCCTCAGGCACCTGTCAAAGATGTCTCCCAGGCAATTTCCAGGTGAATTTCTACAGCCATGTTTTACTGGAAAGAGACCCTGGGGCAATACTAAACACAACTAGAAGGATCAGATGGGTTTTTTCTAGGAGCGTCATGGCCTTGACGTTCAGAGGAGGGAGACCATGAAGATGGAGTTCTGCACAGATCCAGTTGGATCCCACGAGCCTGACCAGAATTAGAACAATGTTTTGCACGTTTTGCTTTTGGAAGTCGGCCTCTATTTATCCTGTTGTCAACATGTAATCTCGCTTCAAATCTCATATCAAACTTGTTTATACAAATCTGACACAACAGCTATTAAAAAAGAAAAATAGGGCCCTGCATCCATCAAAGAGCCAATTTATTTTACATTTGGATACTTGTTTCATTTCTTTTGTGTTTTATAAACCCTGACCGATGATTGGAGTTTCAGCTGAGGTCCAAGGAAAACAACTGGGGAGGACGGCTGTGAGGAGCGGGATGACGACATTATCCTCACAAATCTGTCATTAAAAGCTAGATCTCATCCACTCACGGAAAGATTGGCCACTTCAGTATTTTGTTAAACATTTACGCTTGCTTTAATTAAACTCTAATTGTGCAGAGCACAGTAGATACTGTTGAATAAAAGGATGGTTTATTTTTTTTTTTCCCCCATCTTGGTAGAAAGCAGCCGGTTCTGCGGTAGCAGTCAGATGTGATATCAGCTGCTGGTGGATTCAGTGTGCATGTGTACACTCTGCTTCACATTCCTATCTGTTCAGACACTGCTCCACATGCTGGCAGAGTGAGTCATCCACACCCTTCTCCGATAAATCAAGAGGTTATCACAGCAGAGCAGCTATTTTTAGCGCTCACCTCCTGTGAGTCACATCCATTTCTCCACCAGGTTTAAAGTTAGCTCCAGAAAGTCATTTCTAACAAGCTTTTCATTTGGATCACTTCCACTCTGAACTACGGTGAATCCTCTAGTGCTGCTGTTCTGGCTTCAGAGGTGGGAAAAGCATGAATATTGCAACACTGTGGGCCCTCTTAGCTCACAGCATCATACTGTTGAGTCCTTTAATTGAACCCTATACATGAAGCAGCCGTTTGCAGGCTGAAAACGAAAAAGTCAAGCTGTAAAGATAATATAATTGCCCTATTATGAAGATGCACAGGTTTTAGCATCCCAGCTCATATATTAGTACAGGATTGTGAGAGGATGCTTGAAGTACATTCACCTAAAAGCACACCTGAAAACAGCAAATCACATCCTCTAACACAACCCTGCAGACATTTAGAGCAAATTAAAAATGAATAAATGGTTCAATAACTGTAAGTTGATGTCAAAGTGACAGTAAAAATTTTTGGAATGCATTCTTTTTTTAAATTTTTTTTTCTTCTTTTTTTTTTAACTTGTTCTGCCCAACAGCTGAGCAAACAGATTAGAGCTGAAGGCCTTTTGTGTTGGACAGGTTTACCATCACAACAAGAGGTTATAGAACTTCCAAAAACCAGAGTGTACATTTGTATAAACCTCTTTTTGTTTTTTTATTATTTTTTATTTATTTTTTACATTTAGTGTGTGTAGTGAGGGAGAGGGGAAGAATGTGTGTGTGTGTGTGTGGGGGGGGGGGGGGGTAAAAAGAAAAGAGGTGAGAAGGTGGGGGATACAAGCACTGATTTGAATAAGTTATTATTTGAAGCTGTACCAATTATACCAGATCAGCTGAGATGACAAATATTACATCAAAGGTGAAAATCTGACACGAAGATGAGTGGAAGACATCTGTCCATCAACACACTGTGGGTTAGGAGGGGGGGATGAAGCAGACAGGGAGCAGTGTGGCAGTGTGCACGTGCTCATGCACGTGGGGGTGGAGATACATGCATGCTGCCGAAGTGAACCGTGTGTTCATAAGGGGAACCAGATCCTCCCCAGCCCAACCAGCCAGACCAGGAGAGGGGAGGAGAGACCCCCAGGCCAGGAGCCCCCCCGGTGACAGAACCCAAGCAGCCCGAGAGAGGGGGGAGGAGGGGACCGCCCACACACCCAGCCTGGCGCAGAGAAGGCCCGCTTACAGGGGCCCCCCTGGCGCAGAGAGGCATAGGTGAACCCGGCGTCTGGGCCCCCAGGCCATAGGACAGGCGTGCTTAGCCGTACCAGGCGGGAGCCATGGGGGCCACCGGGCGCCGGACACAGAGACGCGGGCCAAGGACGAGGCCAGGGCCCCGAGGACCCATGAGCCGCCCACCACCCAGCTGGCACCCGTCTCCGCAAGCCACCCCCCCAGCAACCCCCAGATCACCGTGCAACCACAGCCCCCCCCCCCCCCCACACACACACATACTCAATCAACCCTCCTCACCCGCCATATTATCTGACCCCTCCTCCCATACCCCCCCCCAATGCCCTCCCCAATGCATTCTAAATATTAAGAGCCCACCTGACCAAACGTTGTGGTTGATGAAACTGCCTTATTTCTTTTTAAATATGACTTCTAAAACCTTGTTTTCAACACCGTGAGTGATATTGATTTTCAAGATGATTGCAGATTAAAGTCGAGTGTATTTTGGGCTGTCTTTAAAGCAGGTAAAGGGGTTGTTATCCAAGATAAAAAGGAAAGAAAAGCACCATCAGTGGCGTCAGAACAAATCAATGCACTTCTGCAAATGCAGACACATCTCAAAGGATGGAAAATAAGAAGTTACAACTTCAAAGTTTGTGAATGCTACATTTCCTGGAGGAAATCCTGATCAAATATAAGCCGCTTTTTCCAGTTCCAGGTGTGAGAAAAAGCCCATTATTGTTCAGCCCACCAGCAAGCAGTTTAAAGAGCAGGACTTAAGAACAAAAACCAAAAAAACCCTGTTTATTTAAAGATGAAATAAACAAAAAAGTGTTTGTTTCTGAAATAAAACTAAATAAAAAGAAAGTGTTGCCCGTTAAACTGTTTGTATTGAACTCAATTCAATTTTATGTATCTAGCCCAATATTACAACTCGGTTGTCCCATTATTGTACAGTAGATAGGCTGCAGTTTTCCACAGAAACAGGAACAAGAAGTTGAAAACAGATAAAAAGCACAAAAACACAAAGTGTGAGGACATAAACAAACACACACACACAAAGTTTACCAGTGTCATTGGCGGATTCCTATAGTGATACATTAATGACACATGGATGTGAAACTAAAGACTTCATTTGCGTTAGTTTCAAAAATGCAAAAGAAAATCAACAGAACTGTGGACTGTTTTAGAAAATGTATAATGTAAATTTGATTTTAGGCTATATATACTATAGCTATATATACTATAGCCTTTAGCCAGGCTTCCACGGCGTGCGTTAGTTTCTGATGATGCACACTTTGTCCGCCATGAACCCTTACTTATTCCCATTGTGTTTCCTTAATAGAGTTTGGAAACCTGAAAATATAAAGCTACTCATTTAATCAGCAATGTATGTTTAGGTCAGCCGAGCGTTAGCATTACCTGTCCTACGGGAAATTCCATTAGACGTTAGCATCAAGCGAGCGGAATTTGGCTTTGCTGCTGTTATCCGTTAGGTCATCAGTAAAGGAAAGGCATAAAAGTTCGATTTCTACTTTTATGGATCAACATTGATTTTTTGAAGCTTGGATCAGATCGATTAATCGACTTTATTAACCCAGTCCTTAAATTGCCCACATTCTACAAAAAAAAAAAAAAAAAAAAAAATTCAGAAATGTCCAATTATGTTGTTCTTATCTAAATACAGAGTAGAAGAAAAGATAGTATAGTTATTGAAAGTGGATGGATGTGCAGAATGCAGAAAGGCACAAAAAGCACTTACTATAGTTTGAATGCATCGCCTCAATCTCCTCCTCAGACTGATTCTTGGAGAAAACCATGACCTTCAAGAGAACATTTTAAAAACAGTTGTGACTTTGTTTGACCTAGCAGTTGTTCACATGGTGTGCTATGATAGCAGCCTTTGCATACATCCTGAATTTCTTAACCATACAAAGCTTTTGGGCAGCTATAAAAGAGCTAAACCACTTTCAGCTTGTTATCAGTCATTACAGATACACATCACAAAAAACGGGGTTCACTTCACAAGAAAAGTGCAGAGCTCTCCACCAGTGAAAAGTACCTACAGGTTTTATTTTTCCTTGAAGTTGACTTCTCATCTTCTCGTTGGCCTCCACTTCTTTTGCAATCTCTTCAACTGTTGACAAAAAAGGGAGAAAGGTGTGACATAATGAATGGAAGCAAAAGTGTTATTTTCACCAGGCTTTTTTTTCTTTTCGTTTTTTAACAAAGCACCTGATCAGCTGACGGCAGGTTATTTGGTGTATTCTTCAGAGCTTTGTAAACACACAATGTTCTTGTGACTGTGCATGTGTGGCTGATGAAAACAGCCCAAGTGCACCTGAAGTTGCTGGTTGCTCAGAACAAGATGTACTTTTAGTAACTTTCAGGTACTTTGTCTAGCAGCATACACTTGTGGTTTCCAATGTACGTTCAAAAAAACATCATAGAAACAGCACCTACATGAACTATGCCGCTGGGTTATTCCTAGCGGTTTCTTGAACATGTAGAAATATCAATACAGAATACAATTCACCACCTGATTTTGGATTGAGGGAGTCACACTCTGCATTGAACAAATGGGCAAAATCCTGGTGCCTCCTGATGAGCTGGTCCCGAGAACCCTGCACTGACAGTTGGCACTCCTTCAGCCTCCTCCTCAGCTCCTGCATTGAAAGTAGGTTGTACACCAGCTTTGCCATCGGACGCCTGGCTTTGCCAAGTGAGCTGAAAAAGACAAATTGACTGTTTATGTTGGGAATTCACCAGGTAATTCCTGAGGCGGATTTCTATGCTAAGTTCCACAATCAATCACCAACACTCCAGAATGCCGTGATGTGTAAAGCACAAGGGCGACTGTGTGAAGCTGATCCATCATACCACAGCACGTAAACACATTAGATCAGAAAATATTGCAATGTGAGTTTGTCAAAACAACTCGACTCGACAAAACATCAGGTGTTGGTGCTGCCACACAAAAACACATCAGTGCTGCATAGAACTCTTTAATAGATGACAAATTCAGAATCTTCTAACTTTCCCATCTTTGACAGAATAAACAGGAAGAAAAATGATGGAAACATTTGTTGTAGCAAATGTGTAAAATTAAGAATCGTTCTCAGCAAAGAACTGGTAATTAACATGAAATGGTTTGACAACTCTGTTGGGTGACGGGACCAAAGAGGATTACAGCAATGCACACGTTTCCTTACTCAAATGCTTGTATTGGAATTGGTTATATTGCATGTTGATTTCAAAACCAAAGTGATACCATACTGAGAAGATGACCTTTAAGGCTGTCTGTGCTTTCAATCAGACAGTAGCTGGACTGCCTGATGTGCCCGAAGCCACCCATCAACACAACATTTAGATCATACGCACTTGTAACTTTTTTATTTCACAATTTCATAGACAACATAGAGCTCCCTGAAAAGCAGAGGACATTTTCTTTGGTTAAACAAGGACAGGATATAAACTGTTTTCGGAAATGAAAGAAAAAGCTCTAGAGGCTTAGAATTAAAAAAAAAAGAAACTATTTAGACTTTTGATGTCAGCTTTCAATTAGATCCCAGCTTGTAATTTCACATCAATTCCGTATCGACATCAGCCTTTTCTTTCTTTGGTGAAACAGCAAGCTTCAGGTAACTCAAATATTATCCTACAGACTGGACTAATGTAACTATTCTGCTAGAGTTTTACCCCAAACCAGGAGAACTGATCACATAATCCTGATTTCAAGTCCGCACAGATTCTTTTTTTCTCCAAAGTGTTGCTCCTACTTCATAAGTAACTCAACGGTTTGGGGTCCAAACGGACTTCAGATCCTATGGTGTGTAAACTCAACAGATCATTCAAAAGCAATCAGCTGATAGAACCTCTGGTCAGAACTTAATAGGATGAAACTGCATGTAGCCTCAAATCTGGCCACAGGTTAGTTGTGGTCTTCGTGTAATTTTTCTCTGTACAGTTCTTTAAACTACCGCACGATTGTCCCCTTTACAAATAAACCTGGCTCAGCTTTTCCTTCTTCTTCTTTTGCCTGAAGAGGTAATAATGAAGCAACAAAGAGCCTCAGCTAGTTTGAGTCCAGCTAAACTAAGAAAACAAAAAGTGATTAAACACGCAAACGCATTGGAAAGACTTTGTGTAATGCTATGCGAGGGCACTGAGGGTCAAACCCCTAAAATCAGGCAGCTTTTCTCCCACTCTGCTTGATGCACTCCCTCATACTTGAACAGCAAAAGCTGAAACTCTGATGCTCATCCCAAAAAGGCAGTGAAAAATGCACATACCAGGTTTTTAAGGCTTTAAAGCCAATACACCAACTTTTATTGAGCCGTCACTTCATTCTAAAGAGCTAACATTGATTAAACAACAGTACAGTGTGCTCATTTAGGTGATGTATCGTTAGGGTTCCTTACCTCCGCAGGCTCTCCTTCTTCTCTCCTCGGGTAAGACAGGAGTCCAGATGCTTGTTGATAAAGTGTTGTGACACACTTACAGAACAAACTGGACATTCCACTAAAAAAAGCAGATAAATATGCCATCACCTATTTCATCGATGCATATACTACAGAAAACCTTTTTTGTTGCTGCACCTGATGGGAAAAAAAAACTAAGCCTGTTAAAAAAAGAACACTTTGGACACTACAGAAAACATCATATTCCCTTTCCTCAGTATTCAACCAAGTGAATAGATCATTTTTGCCATGTAGATCAGGTAATCCATTGAAAGCTTTTATGATGAGATTATAGCACATTACATCTTCTGAGGATCTTGACCTCTTTTCCATTCTGGTGCTGCGGGAGCTACACAACTGATCTAACAGCGATGAAAGACAGATAAAATGTCTTGAAGATGCATTGCTTTTAGCCTAAAGGTAAAAGAACTTCACCTTTGATTACAGGCTTAACATCCTTTGATGGTGAGGGATTTGTCATGTGAAACCGAGTGCTGTGTGAAGCCATGTCCTCGTGTTTCACTGCACTGAAAGTCCGAGTGGAGGAGTCTTCCACATCCATTGGTTCTTCCTTTATAACCACTGATGTCTGAGGCTGTCCTGTTTGAACGTTCCCTGAATTGCCAGGTTGTGCGGTCTGTAATTCCCTTGACTGAACATCTTGATGGGCTTCTCTGCTGGACGGCGATTTAACCTTCTTCTGGAAAAAGTGGCTTAAAATGGAGCTGGTGGCTTTCTGGCCTTTCTCTCTGGGAGTCTGACACTTCGCCACTGATGCTGGTGTCTTTGGTGATATTGGAGGCGAGTCAAAATTAGCTTTTATTAGCTGTTGCCTAGAAAACAAATACAAAAAAACAACATGTCAGTGAGGGTATGAAAGTAAAAGCAGTGACAAAACCAGAGGAGCAGACAGTTGGGATAGAAAACGATTAGGCTCTTGGTGAAACCAAACACACAGAAATTCTTTTAACTTTTTTAGGGTTTAAGTAAAAGACAAGTCTAAAATGATTAACTGCTAAATAACAAACTAAATTATTGAAACTGCTCCCAACCATCAACAGCAGAGCAAAAGCAAATGTCATCTTAAAAAAAGGGGGAAAAAGTACACCTCCGCTAATAAAAGAATGTGTTGGTTTGGTTAAGGCCAAATCCAAATTCCTCCGTTATCCCCTTAATTGTAGGGCGTTTGGAGGGATAACTGGAGTCCAAAATAGTTTTTTGAAGGGGAAACCTAAGCGACAGAGGGCTCTGTATCCCTCCACAGAGAGGGTATTCTGCGTCGCACTGTGCTGCGGAGGAATAACGCATTTTGTCATAGAAGTTTACATGTAAATGTCAGTAATGACTTTTTGTTTTGGTGTGGCCTTTTAAAGTTATAAAACTGATGTTGTTATGCATTTTCCGAGTGCTGGCAGCTACGCGCTAACGTAGCTCACTGGCTAGTCATACTAAAACATTTGGGCTGTGAGTGTGTGTGTGTGTGTGTGTGTGTGTTTTTGAGCGCTGTGTAACAGAAAACTGGTTCCAAGTCTGTAAGCACTAGACCTGCACAATAAATGAAAAATGTACCATAATCATGGCATCAACTTGTGCGATATGTATATTACAAGACGGTATACATTGCGATAAATGGTTACCTTCACACCCAGTGCTCCCCTGAATGCATAACAGTCACTAAAAAGTAAATTATAGTCCATATCTGTTTTGACCAATACTATGACGGATAATTGTTCTTTGGTGTGTGTGAAAAACACGTCCTTACCTGCTTGCTACTGAAATAACTTGCAGTGTAGATTAAGTTACATTGACTTTTATTTAAATAAAACAGTTGAAGTGAAAATGACTTATTTGTTGGTTTGTTTAGCTGTATGTTCATGCATCATAAGTCATATCGTCATTGAAATATCAATCACTTATATTGCACATCACCAGTTTTCCTCATATCGTGCAGCCATAGTAAGCACAAGAATCCACACAAGACACACCAGATTTTTGAGAAAATTAAAGGATTTTAGGTCCACCTTATAATAATAAAAAAAAAAAAAAGGTATATAGAATAACTTCCTGAGACTTATCACATACTAAATGTGGCATGTTTTGTTTTTTTGAGCAAAACACACCCTGTTGCTAACTGACAACCTTAGAACTTTAATCTAGAAGAGAATGGATGGACAAAGTAAACATTGCCGTAACTCTGTAGATATTTTTCCCTAGTTTATTGAGTAGAACTGTTTGCAAAAGTATCTAAAGCATGCCTTAAAAAAAGTGAAATAAAAGAGTTTTCAATCCTTTAAAATTTACTGTGCTGTAAGTACCATCAACTGCTGACATTGAAAAGAACCTTTTGACCTTTAACTGCAATAAAGTTAAGTTACAATTAAGTTAGCCTGCATCTTTTTAAAGTGGCTAAAAAAGGAAACACTTTAGCTGCAGACAGTCTTGAAGAGCACATGGCAAACACAGCTAGGCGATGGCTGGGCAATAAAACGGAACTAATGAGGTGTGTCATGTACTGCTTTCCATTTTTAAAATGTATGTGTGCGCACTAGTCTGTTCCCGTTAAAGCGGGTCATTGGAGGTGTTTTCCCACCACAGAATGTGGATAGCATAGAAAGTTTGCACAAAAAACACCTCATCTTCCTGACAAATTTGTATGGGCTTTTATTGCAGCATCCATCTGGAACCCAGCATACAGATGGGGACAAATATTCATAATCTCAGCAAAAAATGATGGAAGACACTGAAACAAGAGTAAAAACATTGTGTTTATTTCACTTTTCTTTAGCCTTACTCCTGCTTAACATCTGTATGATCAATTAAAAATCCAGTGTTGCTAATAATTACTGAAAACATCTGAACACATTTAAATATTCAATCATGTTTTTATCGTTTTTGAATGATCCACTTGAGAAAAATAATCTTCTAGTGCTTTCATATCAAATGGTTCTCAACATCAACTCTTCCTAAACTGCAAAGATGGCATTAGCTCAAAGAGCATATCAAGCCATGTGCTGTATGTAGAGGCAAAGGGCAGACGCTGAAAGCCCCATTTCCACTTGGAAGCAAAAACTCAAATTCACTCTGACAGCACACGGAGCAAGAAAAAAAAAAAAAAAAAAGAAATGGATATAAAAACCATATAGAACCATCTGCAGTTTGGTCCACTGAACTGATTCACACCACCTCTGAAAATTGAGAACCAAGAAACCACCACCTTTAAACAACATTATTTGTAAGGAGAAATTTGACTTCATAAAAACAACTCACATATTATGTATTTTTAGAACAAACCACATTAGAAACTAGAGTTTTGCTTTTTTTTTTTTCAAACAATCAATCAAACAGTAATTATGGTCAAAAGAATTGTTTGGCCTACAATTCTGTTTATTTTGAGTTGAGCACATCAAGAATGTGGGGGGCCGCTTTTGGAAATTCCAGTTTTGATAAACCTGCTGCGATGCCGGTCTCAGTGTGGGAACGTGTCCTTTATTCAGCCAAGTTATGCAAACGCTGTTCTGCTGTCCTTCTGACCACTCCGAACTTTTTTCTACTCGCTGGAAATAGTAGGAAATATTTTTCAAAGTAGAAGCGTTCAGCACATTGAAGCCCCTGTCCTTTCTACTCAGGAACGGACTTTCTTTCTCTCACTGGCTTAACCCCTTCATGCCAGCATGTATTTTAAATTATATAAAAAAAATATTTAGTGGTTTTTTTTCCATTCAAGGTGATGCTCAGTTAAGTGGAGTCCTTGATACAGCGATATACAGTGTGAAGGGGTTAAAGTTATGAACAAAGTTTGATCCGTCACATTCCCAGCCTTCTACTCTGCATGTGTGGCCTATTTAGCGTTAATGACCTGTTAAAAGTTCTGCCTGCTGATCTGCCAGCCTGTGATTACAGTTCTAGACACAATTAATCCTTTCTGGAAGTACAATTCAGTTGGAAGTGAGCTTTTGCGCTTGAACAGAGCAGAGTGCAAGTCCCGTGTTCCACATGTGTTATTGTTACACCAGTCGACAGCAAGCGTTTTGGCTTTTCAGTGAAGCAGCGAGAAGATAAGGCTGTTTCTGACTTATTGTTCAGTTGAAGCCACTCAAGCTTACAGATCTGATGAAGTTACCCACCAGAAAAAAAAACGGCCTAAAAGTAGGGCTGCATGATATGAGGAAAAACTCGCGATATTAGTGATCAATAATGTGATGAAGATATAACTTGTGATATATGAACAAATAGCAAAACAACCAAAAACATAATTTCCATTTTATTGAAACCGTTTAATTTAGATAACGGTTAATCCTGCATCTACATAGGAGGCGAACATCTAACATAAAAGGGCTCCATCCGATAGGTCAACTACATGATTGCATAAGGGGATTTATGTGTTTCATTAAATACTTCAAGCTGCCAAAAGGTTGTTTTAGCAGATTTAAAGGAAACCGCTTATTGCCATTATTGCTGTCTCTGGCCATATGTGCACTGCACAGTTTGATGTTGCGATAATGGTAAATTTGCGATATATTGCGTAGGCCTAGCCTGAAACCTCAGAGAACCTGTTATTGTTCATATAAATTAGACAAACATATAATTTAAGTAAAAAAGTACAATTTTATCAAACACATCAAAGTCACAGAGTAAAAGAACAGTAATCTTCCGGCGGTGGATAACAGACATGAAGTCAGTCGGATCCAAATGGAGTTTTCTCTGGTTCATGGTTCATGTCTTCATGTCTTCATGCCTGCAGTTCTGCTCATTTTCACTCACTCCTTGAAAAACCCCTCCACACTGATTGCAGGCATTAAAAGTGTTCAACCATCAAGCAGATGACAAAAAAAAGGGTGTAGTTCTATTACTGAGCAAATCTGAACCATAACGAGCAGTCTAGCTGTCTGATAACGGCTTTGTCTGCCTCCGGCATTACAGCACCCCCCCACCCCATTGGCTCCAACTGCATATCACTTTCTAGATGAGTTCAAATGGAGGGAGGGGGGCATGAATTATCATGAACCATTTCTATGAATCACCCTGAAACCCAGCAGAGACAGGACTTGATTGTACCTTTTTCCCACAACAGCACTACGAAAGACAGACAGACAGAGCTGGGTAATGTAGGAGCTAGGTCTGCACAATAAATCGCAAAATTATCGTTATTGCAATATCAGGCTTATTCCTTTATGCATTTGACCAATCGGATGGACTCCTGTTATGTTAGATGTTCGCCTCCTATGTAGACGAGGGTCATTTGGAGTGTAATTTAAGGTATGTTGACTCTTGTTTAAACTGTTGCATTGAAATGAAATTAAGTATTCGTTCATGTATCGCAAGATATATCGTCATCGCAATATTAATCACTAATATCGCAAATCGCAATTTTTCCTCATATCCTGCAGCCCTAATAGTAACTATTCTTTTCTGGATAATTTATCTTTTTTTGTATTTTATTTTCTGTTTTAAAGATGTCAATTGAAAAACAATGTGAATGAAAACACTGAAATAATTCAGTTTAGTGAAAAAGTAGACTTCAAATGTTCAAAGTTCTGGATAATGCCTTAATCACATCTGCCTTCACGAATGAATACGGACGGTCTGCGGGCAAAAAATCTCCTGGCAAGCTGTGGGCCACAGGTCAAAGCGAATACTTAAATAATACATAAGGCATAAATAGATGAGACAAAGACATGACGTATGGATTTCTACTTTTTCA
This sequence comes from Oryzias curvinotus, assembly GCA_023969325.1. Classification (NCBI taxonomy): domain Eukaryota; kingdom Metazoa; phylum Chordata; class Actinopteri; order Beloniformes; family Adrianichthyidae; genus Oryzias; species Oryzias curvinotus. Next base: position 2,341,672 of record CM043710.1, on the reverse strand, counting down.
AGCCAAAGTTCACTGCACAAAGGGGGACACAAAATATCAAAAGACTGTTCTCCTCCTGGCCACCTCTTTTACAACTCGCTGCCATCCGAGAAGAGAAACAGGACCCAGAGAGCCAGGACCGATGGACTTAAAAACCATTTTCACCCATGGTCCATCCGGCGTCTTAATGATACTTTGTGAACACTCAGAGTCACCCTTTTCATACCAACATTTGTATGCTTTTGTGGGGTTTTTTATTTTTTTTACGTTGTTTTACTTTCATAAAAGTTCTGATCTTATTGCACTTCAGCATGTTGGCTGCTTTCAATTTCAGCATGCTCCCGGAAGCATGACGACAATAAAGGATTCCAAAAATACTTCACGACACTTACCACACGCAATCGGTACATTCCCTTTTCATGATGTTCCTTCAGGTGGCCGTATGAGCTTCAAGGGAACAAGACACATTTTTTCTCCCTATAAGATCCGGCCGCATTTGTCTCCGACCCTCTACAGGCCCAGACAACCCAAAACCCCGCAGTACCCGTTCGGGTCAACTCCCAGTACGAGTGCATGTGACAAAGTCGTAAATCACAACTGTTTTGAGCTTTGTCATCTTCTAGTGTGGTAGTTTGGCACTGCATTATGCACCTTACTATGTAATGTTGCATTGAATTCATTGTGGCCAGACTTCAATAGTTTTTTTAACGTAGAACTTCGAACTGAGTTAAAATCATAAGCAGGTTTTAAATGGAGAATCCTCTTTTCTTTTGTCTTACTATGCAAACTAAATCTTCAAAATAGGCTTTTACATGAACATTGATAAAAAAAGGTGAATTTTGTTAACTTGGGATTAATCACAAGATAACTACTAATGATTGCAATTAGAAACTTGACGAGATTGACAACTCTAATACTCCTATTGTATGTTAAATATTAATAGCTAAATCATAAGGGTAAAGGTTAACTTTTTGATTTTCTTTTACCTTCTGGCAGTCTTAGTTGTGTGTGTGTTATGTTGTTTAATTTACATGTATCAAATATTTATCATTTTTCCCTGTCATGTTTTATGAAATCCCTTCACGTGTTTAAATACTTTACGTATTAAAAAATGTAAATGATTGATGGCAGCCTGCGGGCCACATCCAGGCTGGCAGAAAAGAGACAATCACTCAAACATTACTAACTAGAAAAACATTAACCTGTCATAATTTAAGTGTGAATGCTGTGGGCTGCAGCTGGTTGGTGAAAATGCTGAAGCAATTTGCTAAATGCTAAAATGGTTGAGGAAGTTGACATTTGCTTGAGCATAAAAAGACATTTAAAAAGCCAATAAAATGCTTAAACCTTGACGCGTTCTTGATAAATTAGCAGTCTTGTTTCTATTCAGACTATTACAGCCGCTTGATGTGAATTGTGATGATAAACACTGCAGTCTGTCCTGAAGGGAGCTTGGTGGCTCAGAATTAAAATTTGTTCCGGATTATCGGGGGAAACTAACTCTGGATCACTTTAAGCGGGCCAAATGTGTCCAGTCTGAATCCATCTCCAGATTGAATAGGCTCCGTGCCAGGAGCAGAACAACGGCACCAAGACGACCACCATAGCCGGTCGTCACGTGATGTAAAAAACACGCTCAGAAAGAAGCAACAGATGAGCCACGGACAACGGTAAAGCAACGACTGTTGTGTTATCAAACAGACAAGAAGGGACCAAGTCCTTACTAGTTAGAACGTGTACTTTAACACAGCAGAAAACTCTTCCATGTTTTTCTGTGTCTCTTTACGTGCACACGCCTGGTACGGCTGTGACATGCTCCTAAACGTTATTTTGTATTTCTTTAACAGAATTCTCAACAAAAAAAAACACTATAACACCACAACAATCGACAATCTATATGTCATTAACACTTATCAGCGTATCTTTTAGGTGTTTTTTTGCCAGAAACCACCCTGCAGCATTTCTCCACCGGACCAAAAGAGCAAGTAAAACGTTTTGTAGCTTATGTTGATACAGACGCTTGGTCAGTGAGGTATAAAGTTTGAATCAGTGGACTATCCCGACAAGGACCACAAAGTGCAGGACTTTCATTATTGCTGCCTGAAGTTGCTTTGCCCCACCCTCGTAATTCATGTGGTTTCATTTACAAGCTTGGTTCGAAACAGCAAAGTCTGCTTGACGACAATCCGAATGCAGACCAAACACAAGGTTCAGGACTCGATCTGGACCAAATTCAGCGAACTGGGTCTGGACTAGGGTTGGGTGATGTCCCTTAAATTGGCAGTTGACGATGTTTGCAGTCAACCATCGGGATGGACGATGATATGTGGGGGGGGTAATTTTTCATTATTATATAATTATTATTTGTTATTTTACTTTATTACTTTATTTATTTTATTTCCCAAATAATGACTCATCCGCGATGATCCAGTATAAACTGAGGGAAGTGACTTTAAAAAAAGTAAAACAAACAGAACAGAATAGAAGTGGTCCGCTCCTCCTGCACTTGATCAGTCAGGTGGACCAGTGGAGCAGCGACCGCGTCTCTAGCAGAGCAGACGGACTTACAGCTGTGAGGGGAAGGGGGGGGTGCTTTGTTACGTGTGGGAGACTTAGGACTGTGATCCGTCCCGCCGCTCTACGTGAGCGAGCTACCGATCTCAGGAGAACTGGGTCTCCCGGTAAAAGTGTGTGTCGGGAGAGCCAGCACACACACAGCGGCTGAGGAGCGCTGTTAGCTTCAAAGCAGAAATGTCGCTCAGTCCTTAAAAAAACGTTCAAACAATCATGTGGATTTGTGTTTCCAGTCATGTCTCAACAAAATAAAGGCTGATGTTATTCCCACATATTAACGTGCAGCCAAGATGCAGATTGCAGCGTTTCCCGCATGGATACATTTTATGTTCATGCTAATGTTGTTAGCCCGTGTTGTTAGCATACTGCTAATACAGGCTTCTTTCCGGCTCCGTTCAACAGAAAAAGCACTGACCACACGGATTACAATTAAAATGATGAGCGAACAGGCGCTTCAAAATAACCGTCACATTAATAAAAGCACGTTTAGGAGATCATCTAGTATATTACCGAGCTGCCATATCTATCTATGTAGCCGCTCGGCGGAACTAATCTCTTCCGGTTTTTACTGCGCATGTGCGAATGATTTATTCCGACCGAAAGTGTGACCCATGGGAACGTTTTTTATAATCTAAAATAGTTTTTCTGGGCTCATGTACACGGTTGGATTCTAATCCGACCAATGATCCCATCAAGATATTTTGTTCATGTAACCGTGGCTTATGGTGTCGACTCGCAGCGTGGTGGGGGCGTGGCATCACGATGGTGCTTCTCCATCGTGATGTCAGTCACCCATCACGATGGACATCGTCCATCGGCACAACCCTAGTCTGGACTAGGGCTGGGCGATATGGCCTAAAAATAAAATCTCCCATTTTATCAATACGTATCAATCTCCCATTTTATCAATATAGAAGACCACTTGAAGCTAATTTTGCTTTTATGTAATCAAACGCAAGACAAATGTAACCCTTTCTGGGAAGAATAATAAATATATATGAACACACTCTTGGAATCAAAGTCCCAGCTGTGTTTTAGGTCACACTTTGTAGTCTAGACTAAAAGGAGACAAACGTTCACCTTGAGAGTAGCACCATTTCCTAAAGGATTAACAATACAGCTCATATCTGGGGTCTAAGGTTTTAATTAACTTAATAAACCCCGTCTTCTCCACGGTATATATGGGTACCATCTCTTTGGCTATATGCAAAGCCGCTTCGATGATTGTTGTCCACCGTGCCCCTTTCCTAGGGATGGGTATCGAACCCCGGTGTTGAACCTGCCCCGGGGCAACATTCTTCAAGACCGCAGTATCGTTAAGATCTGACCTCAACGGTTCTGCTATCGGTACTGGAGAAGTCGAATTTTTTTGTGTCCCACAAGATATGAACTAGAGCTGTGACGGTGTGGGGGTTTTGATCACCGAGGTGATGATGCAGCAGGAGTTACGGAGTGAAGGAGGACAGTAATAAAAGGCTTCCCCCAGGTGTTGGAATAGGTTTGTGGTGCTGCTGCCTTTGACTCCGATGGGCTTTAGGTAAATGTTGCAGCGTGGGGTCTCTGTCTCCACGTCCGTGGCAGCAAACCCAGACCAGTTCCACACAGCAGATGATGTGATTCCTTTCTGGGAACACACTTCCCACTCTCACCGGTAGCCATACTGTCGCTTGCTGTTTCGTGTGTGCTATGTTGTTGTTTGTCGCTTGCCATACCGCTGTGTGAAACTAACGCTACGGAAGCTCTGGGGAGCCAAAAATGCACCATTACACAAAAACTCGATTTAGTTATTTTTTAAATCGCCCGTAACAAAAAATTCAAATCAATTAATTCAAGCGATTTTTCGCCCAGGCCTAGTCCAGACCAAATGATTTTTCCAGTCTGAATACACCCTTAGATTAAAAAGGATGGTAGGGTTTATAGTATATTAGCTTGGAATTCTCCAAATTTGTAAACACTTAAAAGGACCTGTATTTTATAGGGCAAAATTGGTTGACAAGCATGATATTGTTATTTCTCATCTGAAAAAGGTAATTTCTCTTTCAAAAGACTAAAAAATGTTACAGGAATGCTTCTACTTGAATGATGGTATACCTCTTAGGGATGTTAAAGTGTGGGTGACATGGCCTATTTTAATAAGCCAAAATATAGTAAATAGTCTCTATTTCATGTTGCGATTGTTTTTAATATTTTTCGAAAAAGAATAAATAGCGAAAAACGCGATATAAACAACGAGGACGGCCGCCGGCTTCACGCATTCCGCCGAATTCGCGCCGCCCTGTTTGTGACGTAACGAAAGGCAGACAACATGGCTAGCTGAACAGAAAGATGAAGAGGAAAGTTGCAGAGATTATCATGATGATGAGTCACTTTTTCAACCGTATCGATTCGAACCCTTTTGCGAAAGTGAGGAGGATATAGCAGAAAGTAGTAGGTCTAGCGATCTCTTGAAAATGGTGGGGATTGCGTTCGGTTTCAATACTTTTTTATATCTGACATGCATTCCCATATCTTTCATGAGCTGATGTGTTTCTTCAAAACAGTCTGCCTCAAAATTGTTCACTGCATAAAGTTGACGAAGCAGTTGGCACTAGAGGTAAGATCGGGCCTAAAAAATTCGGCCCGACCCGACACAGGCCCGCGGGCATTAAAGCCGAACTCGGACCGAACCCGACCAATTAACTTGATTTGCAGGACCGAGCCCGAAGCAAACCCGAAATTTCAATTTAACCCATAGGATTTTTGGCAGAAAAAAACCCGCCAGATTTCTTAAAGGTAAAATAATCTACATATTTTTATGATGATGAAAGCTATTTTCTTTCTAACAGAGAATAGTCGCTGCAGCCGCGCGCCTATAAGCTCGCTGTTGTGGCATAGAGTTCAGCTGGAAGCGCGGCGCATAGGTTCCTCCCTACATGACAAATGCATTTGATCAATGAAATAACGCTGGAACACAGAATAAGAGGCCAGACAGAGAGAGTGACAGAGAGATCTGGATGATAAGCACTCGCTTCATTACGCGGAGAAATACTGCAGCCGCGGCGGTGCGCGTTTGCCTTTTCAGTTTCGTGTGTGTGTGGGTGTGTGCGCTAAGGGAACGTTCTCCCTCTGAGTAAGAAGAAGCTGGCTGTGCCTTTCGGTTCGTGCGGTAACCGTTCTGACATACAGGATTAATAAAGAGCTGTTGGACAACCGCCGCCTAAGGAGCTTCTTTGCAGACATTACAATATATTTATTAAAAAAGTCCGCGAGAGAGAAGCCCGGCCCGAACCGACCCGAACGTAATGACTGTCATTTAGAGCCCGACCGGACCCGAAATTCAGGTCCGGTCGGGCTCGGACTCGGGCTCGGGCTTAAGATCTTACCTCTAGTTGGCACCCAATTCGCCCTCGTTCGCTGAACTTGTTTTGTCCATTGTTTCAGCAGCGTTTCTTGTTTTGGGAATTTATACACAGATACACTTTCACTAGAAGTATTGCTACATCCAGCTGCCACACAACGACTTGGCATGTTGATGATTAACAGATTTAAACACGAGAGAAACGAAGACTACCTGTTTTGTTTACCTGCTGTCCGAAGCGGAACTACGAAACTCAATGCCTTTCGTGACGTCACAGGTCATATCGAGTTCACTTCCAGCCTGCGCTCTTAGCGGCAAATTCAAATCTCTGATTCCTTCGAACGATGTCTATTATTCATATGCTTCGGATTTTTTTCGACGCTAACTATTGGTATCAATAGAATCAGCGTTTAAAGGGCTTTTTTATTTGACAAAGTTGTTCAAAGCATGGCATCCACACTTTAATGTTCACTGTCTCCCGTCATTTGGTTGATGACACTATCCAGTGACCCCAGCCTTTGCAAAAGCTCGGCTTCAACAAGAGAGACTTTTGAAAATCTTGTCCATCTAAATGTGTTATTGGACAGTCCTGGTATGTGTGGTCACAGGATATACGCCTTAAAAGCTATTGTATCCTGTTAACCAAAATAAAGAGGCTTGGTGAACTAAAAAAAAAAAGGCAAAAAGGATTTTAACGCAAAAAGAAAAACATTATGTTGGAAAAGAAACGGCATGTAATTGCTAAATGAATCTAAAGGAAGTGGATGGTATATCTTGGAATGTCAGCTCTCACTTTTACCAAAGTGCACTAAAAGAAGAAACGACCACATGGTAAGCCATAACTGTTGCAGTATAAAAATGTACCACTTTGACAGCAGGTAATGGTGTGCAAAAGAAAAGTGCTTTTAGCTAATGGCAGGAAATAAGGGCCATCTAAAAAAAAAAAAAAAAAACATTCAAAGCAGCATTTTCACACAGAGTGACTTACTGATGGATGCAATTCTGTTTGCATGTGTTAAAGCAAAAAATCACCAACAACATAGGTATAATCATCTCCAACTAACAAAAGTACCTGTAGAACCAAACATCTGAAACAGTCAGCGTAGAGAAAAGGCAATAATCAAAGCTCGTGCGAAGTTCATTCTAAATGAAAACAATACTTGATGATGGGGCCCCTCACTAAAAAGCTCTTTTCCAAGCCTCAGTGCTAAACAACAGGAAATTAAAAAGTGGAGAACAGAGGAACAGAGTAATCAACTCATTCATAACAGCGATGGCAATCAGAGGGCCTGCAGTACTGAGTGCTGCTGCAGAGGTGATGGATGAAGGAGGCAATATTGTGGCCTTCTGACCAATAACAGGGCTCAGCCTGTCTTTGATGGTAAAGCTCAATCAACATACCAACAAACAGGTTCCTTTAACAAAGACCATATCCACTAACTCCAAAAGTGTCTTTCTGAAGCAGCTGTTACTGGTCAATTCTACCAAATCCACACACCCAAGTAAAGAAAAACAATCCAAGTAAAACCTTTTCAGTGCTTATAGGAGAGTAACTGTTGATTCAAAAATTGGAGGAAAAAATAAAAAGCTCAGCTCTGTTGCCTTAAATAAGACCAAAAACATCTGAAAGCAGGTCTTTAAGCCAGTTGCCATGCCCTGCGTGTTACCTTGCAACTTGAAAGTTCACAGTCAGCTCATCCAGTAAGCGGTTGTTCCTTAGGTCTTGTTCCGTCATCGGCTGTAGGACAGCAAAGGGTAACATGAGGAAAGTCTGCCTTAAATACAAATGCAAATACCACCACTTTCCACAAGTTCCTCATCAGAAACGTAAGTTGGAATGTGAAATAACGACATGCAGGAATGTGCTCACTGAAGTCACACTCATACTTACTGTGTTGCAGACTGGACATTGCAGCTTATAGGAAAGGAATTTGCGGATGCACAGAGAGCAAACTACAATGAAACACAAACGTTATTCATTTGACATTTTATCTGTTAACACACTTCACACTGCAGGTGTGTCTTGAGGCTAGTGTGGCCACCTCAAGGGACATCATGAAAATGGAACGCACCATCATTGTGCGTGTGGTAAATGCATCATAAAGATTTAATAAGGCTAATGTAAGTTATACACACACGTATGACAAGCAGGTCGTGCGGTGTCCTTACGCTGCACTCCAGTCATTAGCAGGGTGCTGGTACTGGCCCCACAGACCACAAGAAAGTGCTGTGATACGCAAGTGCACGTAGGAAACATGCAGGATGACCACACAAACTACTCTCTGTCCGATTTCTTTATTTTAACAGTCAAGGGATTTGCAGGGAGCGCACACTTAACCCGTGAACAGCCTTCATGGGCCCCCTGTGCAGTGTGCAGGTTTTGAAAAATGAAAAATCCACACGACAAGCCTGCATCTCACCTACTTCACTCTTACTTATTCTTGTGTGTTGTTTAAATGTTCACTACAACCCGTCACGCACAGAATGCCTGTAGAAAAACATGTGCATGTGTTGCCCTACAGGTTCGCCAAGTGGCCTACGACCTAGATATTTCCTGCAGGCCACCTGTGGGCTCCGTACAGGTTTGCAGATTTTTTTACCCGTAGACAGCCTCTATCCACTCGCGGTTAAAGCTTTAAGAAATGGATTTGCACTTCCCCTCCTCTAAAAAAAGGGGTCGGGAACCTTTTTGGCCGAGAGAGCCATAAACGCCACATTTTTTTAAATGTAAATCTGTGAGAGCCATACAATATGTTTAAAACTAAAAATACAGGTGAATGTGTGCATTTTATGTCATTTCAACACTTTTAAAGTACAATAAGTCTGTGGATTCTTTGTAATAACATTGTTATTGTAGTGAAGTAGTGGAGTTGGACTGGGTGGCTGTTGGGTCGCGTTCTAAGTTCCAGGGTTCATTGAACGCATCAAGCAGAAATGCTGATTGGCCCTCAGTTCTGTCGCTCAGCCTGTCGTTGGGGGGTTTGGACCAATGGGGGTTCAGCTATGGGCTGAATAAGGGAAACAGGAGGGCTGGTGCTGGAGCGGGGGAAGAAAAAGGTGGGGGGAGTGGAGAGACTCAGGAGTCGCTGAATAAGTTGTACGGCGTTTGTTACGGCCTGCAGTAACCAGAATTAAGAACCCTAATGAAGAACCCGTGGCCGTGGTGCAGCGGTAGGGCGGTCGACCCATGACCGTAATATTGCAGGTTCGATTCCCGCCCTGCATGCCCATGACTCAAAGTGTCCTTGGGCAAGAAAGTGAACCCCACCTTGCCTCTGGTGGTGGGCAGGCGCCTGTGTTTGACAGCAGTGTGTGAATGTGTGTGTGATGGGGTGAATGTGTGTGTGACTGTAAAGCGCTTTGGGCCTTGTAGATAGAAAAGTGCTATATAAGTATACGCCATTTACCATTCAAAAGAGGTTAGGTCTCTGTGCCTCAGTGTGGGAAAGAGACGCTACATGATGCTGTTGCTAATAAATGATGAGTATTTCTTAGTTTTAGCTTCATGCAGGCGTTGAGACTTCCCTCCGTTAAATGTGATCGTAGGTTGGTCTGAATGTTCTTTAGAAATGCACACGTGGAGCCAAACATTGTCAGTACAGCAATACTCACACGCTGCAGTGTGTGGTATGTGACGGGCAGCATGTTCTAGGTTTTGACAATCAGTGCACCGTTTTCACCTGGCTGCCTGAGTCCACTACCCCTACCCTCTTCCTTCTCAAAGACAGGAGCATCTGCAGGGTTTCAGGCTCGTACAAACTCTGTGATATAACAGATAAGAGTAAACTGACAGTGGTGCAGATTTTTTTCTCCAAGCAGCGCTACTACTGCGCCCCCCTGGCATCGCATCCCGCCCGAGAAGGACTGGTCTAATGAAACTTTTTTTTTATAATTAAAGATTTGTCTGCGAGCCAGATGTGGCCATCAAAAGAGCCAGATATGGTTCCCTACCCCTGGTGTAAAGTCTGACACTATTTAACTTTACGGGTGAAGAATTAGGCTGGAGCACATGAGAGACATGCAGTCCCAGTACAGGACCTAGAGGTGCCCCTGTTCAGAGGCCTTGATCCGTACCAGGACAACTTCAAATAACAACACAAAGCATTCCTGAACTTCAAGTGAAAACCTTTGGCAAACATGCATTCCAAAGGTTTTCTGATTATTACTTACAGTTGTGTGAACATTTGGTCATCATGGAGATGTTGACATAGTCAAAGCAGATAGGACAACGAAGCAAGGAGTCCACATTCTGTGGGTGAGAAATGCATTTTTAATATAGATATTGAATGATACAATCAGTGGAATTAATAAAAGAACTAAAGAAACAGATTATGAAGAAGAAAATAAATTAAACATTATGTTTTTTTAATATATTAACATAAAACCCCAATACCAAAAGTTAACGAGGGTCTGTAAGTATTGATTTGGGCAACAACTTATGTTGTACACATAAACACTAGCACAAAAAAGCTCTAGGAGCCATATTGACTAATCTGATCCTGATGGTGTCGTTATGTCATCTTTGGTGTCAATTGTAATTACAGGTTGATTATCTGACCTCAGACAGGTGCCTTTCTGCCAAAAGAGCAAAACATTTTTGACCATGAATTGATTCCCGTATGGAAGATGTAAATTATAAATTATCTGCAACTTAGATCGGAATGCAAATACTTTCCTGTTCCTTCTCGTAAAGGAAAACAACAGTATAGACAATTTAGCGCGTCAGCCGGGTCAATCTGGCATCACACACCTCAGTGGCTTCAAGTTCCTGACTTAAGTCCTATAAGCGCTGGTCCAAACTAATAAGTTGTCACATTCTGCATTGTTTCTTTTATCTACCCAGATGAAAAGTCCTTTGTATTTACATCATTTATGGAAGTCTAATCTAGGAAACAGGTTAAAAAAAAAAAACATGACAATTTGCATCGTTATAAAAGAAGTTTTCATTTAGTTGCAGCAATTATTTCTAAAAGTGGATCATTTCTCATGTTTAACCAACTTTGACAAGACTGCATAAGAAACATTACATCTGCAGCCAAAAAGTTTCCATCAATAAGAATTTCAATTATTACAAATTTCAAACTGACATGAGCAACAGACTCTGCCTTTGAAAAAAATACAAAGAAATGAAAAGAAGCCATACAACTTCACCTTTATTGAAAGACAGAATGTAGTTCAAATTATTAAACTATTTTATGGCCAAAAAGACCATTTTATTCCACTCCAGAGAAATCTGAAAATGGTGCGTCTTGGCAGGCCTGTAATAAACGGCATAAAGTTGCCAAGTTCCCTTTAAAGGAAACTTGGCTGTGAGTTTAGCAGCGTTTTGGGTAGACATGTGAAAGTGGTTGGATTTCTTGAATTACATAATACCAAATATGTCTGTGTTGACTGTGTTAAATGCAGCGAAGTCCCAAAAGTGAAAAGCTGGTGTGAATATGCTGATGCAGTGTCCTTGATGTCCAAACTCCCGTCCTTAAGGCATCCCAGCAGTCTGATAGTTTCAGCTAACAGCAGCCGCTCCCTGTGTGTGACAAATGCTGTGCTTGCACATCATTTTCTCATGCTTTAAAATGTTTCAATGCTTAGATTGAAACTATATTATACTTAGGAGGAAGTCTGTCCCACTACTTAGTGATGGAAATGTCCAATCCATCAAGAGCTTAGAGCAAGGGAACATCCGGCGTTTGATCACAAAATAAGGCCAAGTATTATCCAGCACCGTAGAGCCTGAACTTTCAAAGATGCTCCATTTGTAAACCTTTCTAGTAGCCTTGTAGCTCCTCTCCACACTCGCTGCAAGTTAGTATAAATGACCAGAGGGAGGCTTTTCAAAGACTTGCTTTCAACAAATCCTGTATTTGTCAGTGAGTTGTTTGATCAACATGAAGTACTAAAAGGTTTTTTTTAATCATCAGTCCCCAGGCAGGTAACTCAAAGCCATAGTAAAACATGAAAGAGACACTCTAAAACAGTAAATCTGAGGTTTGGCTGAGTCAGTGCTGCAGGACTGCTTTGCTTTCAGACAGTCTTTGAGGTAACGTCTCAGTCTTTCAAGTTAAAATTGTCGGCCAATACTTCCTATATAATGTAGAGGTTTCACTTCATTTGCTCTTTCGGTGAACTCCGTCAATCCTTCAGAGACATCCCAAAAGTCCCCAATAATCTAATTCAAAACATTTTCAGCAGTTGTGGTTGAACTACCAACCCTTAACTAGAGACTGTAAAATCAGTGAAAAAATGTGCAGAAATAGTTATTCTCCAAATGTTTTAAAGAGCCAATATCTCCCGTTATTCAGGAAACCCGTTCCAAAATTCCAAAGCAGATTTTTCCGGAAGGTTTTCTTAAAAGGTGATTGTGATTTGAGGTACATTTAACAACAGCAGGCCTGAAATATCCCTGAAGCATCTGTTAGTTTGTGTCCAATTTTTTAGTGGAAATGAAAACTGGATTTAAGCCTAGATTAAAACAATATATATAAATGCTTTTATGTAGGATGTGTCATGTGACATCCTACTCTAGTGGATAAATTATGGACGGGAACCTCTGAGATAAAACTGACCATCCTTCTGGAAAAATATCAGTGTGTTTACAAATAACAATCCCGTTTTTTCCTAGCTTATTCATGAGTTCAGGCTGCCATTCCAAGCTTTTAAGAATATTAAAATTATTGGATACACAACAAGAATCTGTATTAACTCATGCTAAATGCCAAAATTTTAAAATACCAACAAATTGCTTTTTGCATGAGCTTTTTTAGGTCTTTCCTGAATAATTTATATCCCAACAGACTGTGTAACCCTCCTTTTCATATACTAGCATTTTTTCTTGCCTAATTGTATACTACTTGTACTGTATTATTAGCCAAAATGTTCAAACTGATGTCTAATACACAAATTATAATAATTACAATAATTAAGGGGTATTTTATAACCATTAATTTTATTCTTTGGTAAGATTTTTTATATCCTTAAGTAACAGTGCAACACGTAGAGTTGCTGCTCTGAAGGAAAGTGCTAATGATGTTTGTCTGCAAAAGTTTAAAAACCTTATATTATATGCGCGCTGAAAGAAGTGGCATAATTGTTCTTTATTTAAGAACAACGCACGCGACAGCATGGCTACCGGTGAGAGTGGGCAGTTTGTTCCCAAGAAAGAAATAAAATCATCTGTTGTGTGGAACTGGTGTGGCTTTACTGTCACAGACGTGGAGGAAGAGTTCCCACGCTGCAACATTTACCTAAAGGAGCTCATCGGAGTCAAAGGCTCTCACGCGCGGTCGAGTGGCACGCGCTCAGTCCTCTGTACACATGTACGCGCCCTAACACACACGCGACCTGACACACACACATACTCATTCTACAACGCCTGTATAGTTAGTTCATTAGTTAGATAGTTAGTTGTTACTGTTATTTGTTAATAAAGAATACTACGTTGTAAGTATTGCTTGTATATTCAGTTGCGACGCGGCCACCGTAGGATTTTCTTTTCGGAGGAGGCGGGTGGGGGGGGGGGGGGTAACCGCGACTCCTGCTGCTTCATCATCCTCTCCGTGGAGAAGACAGGGTTTATTAATTTATTTAAAACTTTAGACCCAGATATGAGCTGTATTGATAACTTTTTAGAAAATGCTGCTACTCTCAAGGTGAATGTTTGTCTCATTTTAGTCTAGACTACAAAGTGTGACTTAAAACACAGCTGGGACTTGAAGTAAGTTACCTTTTTATTTTGGACAAGTGAAAACAAGTGTAGAATAACTAAATAAGAAAAAAACTAGACAAAAATTATATAAAACAAGAAAAATTATATAAAACGCAACAAAATTATATAAACACAAGTCCAAAAGAGAGTGAGAAGAAGAAAAATTTTATACTTAACTTTAATTCCAAGAGTGTTTTTATTTATTTCTTATTCATCCCAGAAATGGGGGTTACATTTGTCTTGCATTTGATTAAATAAAAGCAACATTTGCTTTAAGTTGTCTGCCATTTGTACTTATTGCTTTCCTTGGGGGGAAAAAAATCGGGGAAAAATCGGAAATCGAATAAAAAAAAATAAAATCGGAGATTTTATTTTTAGGCCATATCGCCCAGCCCTAATTTATATACTGGATTCTAAACAACGGAGAGAAAATGAGTCATAACAACAGAAAATGTCATTTTTGGCTTGCCTTATTTACATTTTTAATTCAAGCAACTATGTTGCAGGAAGATGATCTTCCTTGGCTGATGTACTTTCATTTTGAACAACGTATCTGCGGCAGTCAAAAAGCAGAAATTCTTCTTTTTGTAACACCATGATTCCACACAACTCCTGGCCTGTGGTTAGTTTACGCAAACCGTAATGGTTACCAGAACATAAATACTATGGGTTGTAACGATTAATCCACTTTATTGATCTATAATTTTTACAATCCAAACAGATGGATCTGTCTGAGACAAGCTCCCAATGGAATCAACCGATGCTGTGATCAAAGTGTTTCAAAGTTAAATAAAACTCAGTACCAGGTATTTCTCTCTGAGTCACACTGGTCGACGTTTTGTTCTGGATCTATTAGGTCAGTGAATCAATATCAACTATGGATCAGATCAGCAACCACAAATTATGATATGAATTGAATCGTTGAAATAAATCATTACAGCTACATAAGTAATAAAAGGTGGGCTGAGGTTTTAAGGCTCCTGCTGGGTTTTGGCTGGAGAGAAGAAGCAGACTCAAAAACTGGATGACAACCTTCTTCAAGTTCTCTCCGTCCTCACCTCAAGCGCCAATCTCCAACATCCTGGGCAGGATCAATGATCAAGCGGGTTTAAAAAATGGATTACAGTGTGCAAACTTTTGTACAACGATACACAAATAAAATAAGCCCTTGTTTGCGTAATAATATAAATTGGCGTTAGTGTACTTAGAACCACAGTCGACCTTACCAACTATTAAGCACCGAAATGTCTATTTTTTCCTTGAATCTGCTGCTAAAATGACACAGTTGTTTGTGAGTGAGCGTAAGTTTTTTTGATCCACAGTTGTATAAACTTGTTTTTTCCAACGGCAAGTCAATGCCTCTAGTCTAGCTTGTTGTTGTAGCTAAATAGTCAGCATCTAAACATACCCGGTTTACTTTAAGCACCACAACAAAAGCGATATCTTACTTTCAGACATGCGAGACTTGCTGGTAGATCCGCTTCGATGTGATGAGCCATACTACAGAACTAACGTTCATTTGTCGTGTCTGTTTGTGTTGAAATTAGCTAAAAGGCGTTTGTTTCTCTTCTGCAGTCCCGCTCTAAAGCGCGACAGTGACGTCACAGCGGAACTTCCGTGGTGCGTTCGGTGCCGTCCGGTTTCTAGGATACATAAAAACGACTCGCTGTCATCAGTATTTTATTCAATTTTGTTTGAAAGTTTACTTTTTCTAAAACGATCATACGTTTTATACACCATTGATGAAAATTAACCTTTATTTTAAACCAACTATCATTACAGTATGCTGGGAAAATAATCAACAGCCCCCCCCCACACACACACACACCCTACCCCGAAATGTAATGCCGTAATGAGCTATTCCGATTAAAATCGTGTTTTTTTATTGTTTTTAACATGTTCTTGTGCCATTTTTCATAGTGAGTGACGTTTAAAGAAAATGAAGCTTAAAATTGCATTTCTGAGTGTTTCTTCATTCAAATCGGTGTGAATGAAGAGCAGACGGATAAAAGGTCACTTGTCTGTGTGATGCAGGACAAATGAGCGATGTAGACTAGATTCGCTACACTAGCTTCTTGCATACACAAAGTTGGCCTCCATATTGGAAAGGGTCAGATGCCGGCTCACTGCTGTGTTACTATTGCACAAACAGAGCTAGAAAACAAGGATTTGACTTTCCACATGTAAATCAGTACTGTCAGCTAATAAAGGAGAATTTATAGAAAACATTTTAGGAAGAGCTGAGTGAGTTTACTCTCAGAATAGTGGATGTTAAGGCTGATCTTGTAATCTATTGAAAATCAAGGGTAAAATTAGACTTCACGGTATTTCCACCTTTTTTTGGCAGGACCACTTATCTTTTTTTTTTTGTTTTTTGGAGGCCGACCTGTTGAATTGAAGCCTATTACAAAGCTGAAGGAAAGACATTGACTAGAATTTCCGCTGTAGTGGTGAGCAAAGACCGCCGGGTGCATGTACCCTGCAGCGGTGCATTGCAGCCGGCTCCATAACCCCTGGCTGCTATCTGCTCGACAGCAAACGCCACCTGGACCTGCCGCACCATGGCCGTGGAGTGAAGTGCTCCCTGGGTCTTATTTTTGTGATGATCAGAGTTTTTTTCTTATTAAAATTAGACCAAAATGAAGCCTTTTATGGTCATTTTACTGCATCTGCTAAGCCATGTCTCACTGTTTACTGCCCTTTCCAATATGCCGTCACTCTTTACGCACATGGAGCAATGGTAACAGGGTAGCCTAGCATCTCTAGCCTGTATGACTCATTTTGCAGAAAACTCAACAGCGGGTCACAAGTTTCCGGCTCAGTTCTATTCTGATGCATCCACTTGCAGACAAATAGATCCATGTACGTCTTTGTTTTCCTCGTCTGAGTAACCATCTGACTCAAAAATGTACGGCTGGATAGTTTCACTATTGCTCGCCATTTTTGTTACACCAGTAATGTTAGCTTGGTGGTGTGAGGGGCTGTGGGCTAGCAGAAGCACATGTAAACAGATGGATGATGGGAAATGGGGACAGGCTTTCTCTGCATCAATGACCCGCCCACATTTAAGAGGTGAAATTCTGATGAACTCCTGCAGCTCTGCAGAAACTATGTCCTAGAATGTTGGGCAAAATAAACAACATTATTAATACTTAAAAGACCACTGGAAATGTTTTTAAAAAATAGTTAAAAAGATGATCCGAGTGGAACTTTAAAACTTTTGAGAACATGCAGTACAGTATGGTGCGTGAGTGAGTGGCCTATTCATTCAAACCATGATTACAAAAAAAATAGCTTTACTATTTGGTCCTATTGGGAGGACTTGGTTCAAGTAAAAAAATAGCTATCTTAAGTTATTTGACTTTTTGGCCTAATTAGATGTTTTTTTTGTAGCTTTTTCTGTACAGCGTACTGAGACAGTCATGCTTGTTTTTTAGTTCAATATAAATAAACGGAAATGAATTGGTTGGCAGCCCATCACAGAGCTAAACAGGGGCTAATGAGGCAAACAACCATGCATTGTCACGCTCAATTTAGAATCATCAGTCAGCATGATAAGCCAACAAACTGGACTAGCCAGAGAAAAATCACAGGAAGACCATGCAAACCCCAGACTGATAGCGCTTGTTGACATTTAAATAAGATGTCTTTTTATCAAAAATGCAATTTCTTTAATGATTGTTTGGTGTATTTTCAAAACTAATTTTTAAAAGATATGTAAATGAATTACACGTGTAAGCAAGACTCAAACTCTGGACAAGGATAGATTGTAATGGATTGTAGTGCATTTAGGTAAAAAGATTTAATTCATACCTCAAATGAATTGTGATATTTTTTCCAGGACATTTACACTCTGTTAAATTTCTGGGTTACATTTTGTACAAAAACCTAAATCCTTTCACCTCTTTCTTTGTGTCACACTCACTTCACATTAAAATAATTCAGCATTGCTGAAAACACAGGGAAATATAAAAACTAAATAAAAACCAATAAAGCAAACCAGAGCATGTACAGCATTACAGCAATTAATAAGAAAACACAAAGTTATTGTCATCCCCAAGGACACCCTGCTCTCCTTTTAAAGTCCATCCACAGCCAGCAGATTTAGGGTCACAAATCTTGTTGAAATAAGCAAAGTCAACCTTTAAACAGCTTTTTAGATGAGAATAAAACAAGAACACAACGTCCGCATGCAAAATAACAGACAGTAAACTAGTCTTCTTTGTCAACCAGACAGCAACTTTAGCCGCTCGCAAACATGAAATTCTGTGTTTTTCACATAAAATACAATTAGACTAAGAGCAAAATGACAAAAGAAAAACAGGAACAGTGTGTGTCTGCATGCATATTTTGTTCAAGTGGAATTCAAAAAGAAGTGTATTCATGTTTCAGAATGTGACAAATAAAGAACTCGGTAAAATCATTGCTTAAAATTCATAGAAAAGAGAATTAACAACAGAGATTTATCTTTACGTGTGTGCAAACACACACATGCAGGGAAAAATCCTTGCTGTCTGTTTTACGTTAGGTGGTGTCAGCTGGAGTTTGACCAGCTTCTGTCATTTTCCAGCACTCTGCCGGGACATTCTGATGGGTTTGGACAGCAGGAGTGTTTAATCATGTGATACTCAGCCAGGCAGGAGAGTACATGGCTGTGTTAGCAGGATGACTTGATGAATTGAATGCCTGTGAGACTCGGTTTGACCAGAATCTCATTACAGATTAAACCCATTACTGGTATTTTTCCTTCCATTTGTTAAATCCATGGAATTTTTTTTAAAGTTCTTTTTGGTGCAGACCTGGATTACTGATCTGATGTGGTCAATAATTACCTATGATTCTCTTTTTGGATTCAATCTGTGATTTATTTTCTGGTAGACTTATTTCTCCTCACATGGAGAAAACATTATCATAATGCAGATGAAGAAATGTGTGGTCAGGAGCAGAATTTGGGAAAAATGGCTCAGGAATACCTCAGCTCAATTTAAAGGAAATTCATGAAAATGTAAAAATTTAAAAAGTTTAAAACTTTTGTTGAACATGTTTTTAGTTTTCATGAATTTCCTTTCTATTATTTTTTTAAATAATCAAGTTGAGTTTGTGCTCAAGCCCTCTATTGTTTTACACACACAAACACACCATAAGAATGAGTCACAGAACATTTTCAGTGCAGAACTTTAAAAGATACACCGTCAAGATGAACTCAAAATGTTATTTTCTGAATTAAAGAGAACAAATGTACGTTTTTTAACTTGAAAGCACTGTGGAGAGCAAAGAAACTGGACGAAATGACACAGTAACGGTGAAGAAACAACCATAAATGCCTTTCTCAGGTTAAATTGCTGGAATGAATCATTGCTTCATTCACACTCTTGGCTTTAATAACGTTCGGTTTATCATGAAGAAGTCAAGGTATTTTGTGAACACGCTAATGAGCTTGCATTCTTCTCATTTGGTGCAGCAAAAAGGATTATTTTCCATCGGAATGACAACATCTCTAAAATAAAATGTCAAGTGAGTAAAACACATCTTCCAAGGTTGCCAAACTCTCAAATCTCATCAGAGAAATCCACTAAGAAAAATACAAAATAGGACAAAAGGTCATGGTTTGACCTACTGCTGTTTTTTCTTAACACATTAAAACGTAGGTGTTTTGAAGGACACTGGGAGATGCTATCCGTTACATTACATTTTTTGACCAACAGGCTGGGAATCATTGTAGCTCTTTGACTGTCTGTTTTAAAGGGGAAAGTGGGTCTTCGTGGTGAGCAAACCCCACACATGCAGGGCTTTTTATTCTGCCGGTCCATGAATCTAACAACTCAGAGTTTAACCTCACCTGCCTTCATGTTTAGTTTGCAGGGTGAACTGATTCCATCTTCGTGATACCGTGTGTTAGAGCTGTCTTTTGCTTTGCCAAATTGTTATCTATTCTTCAGTGGTATACAGTATCTGTACCTAATGAGACCCTTAGCAGTGAGTCATGTAGCCCTGTGTTGCCCTGTGCACCAGGCCGGACCTGTCTAGCATTTTAACAAAGGCTGTTGCAGTGGGGAATTAATGGAATGATGAAGTGAGACATGTGTGCAGCATTAGAGAATGGCTTTACAGCCCTGTCCTTAAAGGTACTGGAAACAGAGCCGTGTGTGAGGACTCCGTTCCAAATAAATGCTCCACTTTCAAACTGAGGTGTTTTGCATTCAGAAACAGAAGGCACCAGCTGGCTGCACAGACATCTAAGGGTTTGGTCTGCTGACACTACAGCTCAGGTATCAAAAACAAGTCCTGACCAAGTATAAGGAGCATGTTTTCTTTCCCTGGACAAGCATTTTTGTTTTTCTATTATTCATAGGAGTATTTGGTTTGCCTGTAGAAATCATTCATTACTTTTGTATTCTTTCTCATTGCTTTTGCTGAATTATACAAAAATAATCTCAGTTAAAAAAAAGGCAGTAAATTTACACTGTGGAGTAAATCTGTAAAAGCCTCTTTGGACAAAAATACTGAGCCATTTATGAGATTTCACTAACATGTGGGCCGTCGGTGTGACTCAGTGGTACAGCTGTGTCGGTGCATTGCTGCATATTCGCTTTTAGTAATTTATACAGAAGTAACACCAGGTCAGATCAGTTCCTCTCCAGTGGAATTCACACATTTAAGCAGGTCAGAAATAGGTGACGGAGGTCCTGCAAGACTATTTGAATCAGTTTTGTAGCAAGAACTACCATTTAGGAGATGCGCTCAGTTGTGTCTCTCTGATCTTTGAGTTCAATTAAATAAAAGTAAATAAAAATATGATTAGAAAGAAGAAAAAAGGAAAAACATCTACAAAAGATATGCCAAACGCATGTCTAAGTAGATGTGTGAGTATTCATGACTGCATAAATAACTGAGAAGGTATTGATTAAAAAATTGTGATCACTGCTGCAAATACATTTAGGAATATACAATAGGTGTAAATGTGAGTGGGTCGGGTTAGGTGGCCCTGCAATGGACTGGCAAGCCATCCAGGGTTTATCTTGCCTTCACCCCCAACAGTAGCTGGGATAGGCTCCAGCAACCCTGTGACACTGAAAGGGACTTTAGTGGGTTTAGAAAATGGATGGATAGACTTTGTTGAAACACGCTTAGACTAGATGAAAGTAGGTGGGCTTTTATTTATTTATTTTTGTTATTTGTGGTGTCAGAAGTCAGAGCTCCCCCTCTGGTCAGCAGCGGGAACTATCTCTAGACTTCTAATCACACTACATCTCCCAGCAACTCCAGTGCACACTTCCTGGATGCCTGGCACCTGACTTTTTATTCATTCATCAACCACAGCATACTCAAGCTCTGCACTGAGTGAAGCTCAGAGTGAAGTATTGTTTGTGCCGCTCTGCCTGCATTACCGAGTGTTACTTCTGGACCTGATCGTCTGTTTCCTGGCCCTGTTTTGTCTCTGACTCCATTTGCTGCCCTGAATCTCGCCTGGATCCTGACTACCCCTGTTACTTCTCTGATGCACCCATTCTCATTACTAACCCCTGCCTGCCCGACCCTGATTTATCTTTGTGGACTTTTATCTGAGCTAATAAACCTGCTGCAATTGGAACCAGCCATCTGCCTGTTCTTGTGACAGATACTACAGTACTTAAAAATAAACTTGTTTGTTGTGCATTGCTTCACCCTCTTCGGGTTGAAGTTCGGTGTGTTTACAACTCCTGTTAAAAAAAAACAAAATAAATAAAACAAAAGAAAATGACAGCGCATGGATCATGAATGTAAATGTTGCAGGAATGGAACTTGTACTTGCAAACCACTTTCTGGAAAATAAATAATAATAAAAAAGAAAATGTATAGTTGAAAAGTATTTGTATAAATATTGGTAATTGTAATATTATCCTTCTGATTCATATTATTATCACTAGTTGTCCTCATATAGATGGATATTTATAATGAATAGTCACCTATACTTTCACCTGAATTTCAGTTTTGACCAATTGCGTTCTCTAAATTGTTTTAGCCCTTTTTGTTTGTATGTAGAAAAATAGAATACAAAATTAAAAAGAGATATGTTGAAAAGTCACTAAAACACCATGAATCCAGATGAAGTTGTTGGTTTTTATTAAAAAAAAATTTTTTTTTACAATTATGTTCTTTTTTTGTTGTTGAAATTTTCTTTGTTAAATCTCTCTCTTTTTTTTAAATAATTTCCTTTGTGACATTTTTTAGCTTGGTATCCTGCTCCTTTTTTCATGAGGTATGTTTTCCCTGTTCTTTTCATTACCAACATGGATAATGACAATTAGAATCTATACAGCCATGCCACAGTGGAAAGCCCCATTCTTGCCAGGCAGGGTTGGGCCTGGTTAGTTCTTGGATAGACACCACCTGGGGGGCTATCAGGTGCTGGAAGTTACTGCAACCACGCGGAGGTACTCTTCATTCTCTCCACGTGCCAGTCCCAAAAACAGAGGGCTGGGCCAGGAGGGGCATCTACTGCAAAACTAAGGCCAAACTTCATGTGCAAATTGTGGGGTATTTGTTGTGGCATCCCCTGAAGGGGGCAGCTAAAAGGAAGGACATTATCTGTGCTTGTGTATTTTTGTTTTCTCCTCATACAACAGAACCTTTGATTTTCCTGCATCATTGTTTAATCTAAGCTCATGTACTTGCTTTCCATTCTGCATTTACACTCTGGATCATCTTCAACTGGATTTGTGTTTTTTACCTTCATTTTAGAGAAAGCAAATACTTGCCTCGTGAATAAACAGAAAGTATTGACTTTTTTCTGCTATAGTGTGCAGTCAGCCTTTTCTTTTGCATATGTTATGGTGGATGAAGTGAGCTGTCCTGTAGCCGTTGCTCTACTGTTACAGTTTCCCCAGAGGAAAAGATGTTATGTGTTTTTGAAATGTCTCATTTGTAGGCAAAGAATCCATAGGCTTCAGAACGATCATTTTTATCGCCTTCACATTTTTTGCTAGACTCATTTGTTTGTCTTTGTATGAATCTGTGTTGTGGCTGAACACAGACTAAAAGTTCAAGACATGTTGTTATTATTGGCTTCTACATGGGGAGCGCTTGTAAAGTGGCAGTCAAATAATAACAGCAATATTTTTGGTTAGTTAGCCTGTTTTAGGAGGAAAAACATATTTCCCCTTTTAATTTATGTATTTATGTTACTTTATCAACTAAATATTTAGCTAGCAAGCTAAACATTTAACTTAAAGTTCAAACTTTTTTTTTTACAATTAAATGTTTAGTTTACAAAATAAATGCTTGTAAACTAGATAATCAATTTTAGAAAATTGAACATTTAGTTTCTAAATTAAATATTTAGATTTGACCTAAATATTTATTTTGCAAACTAAACATTTAAGCCTCTTAACTAAAGTCCAAATTTAGCTTTTTAACTAAATGTTTTGTTTGGAGATACATTTTTAACTCCTAACTAAATAATAAGTTAACATGCAAAGGAACTTGCCAATAAGGATAAATAGACTACCAAATTAAAAGCAGGATTTTGCTCCTTCTCTGTCGTCCATCATTTTCTTGTGATATACTGAATCAAGACATGTCCAACCTGCTGGCTGAAAATATTGGTGAGCCCTTTTAACTTCTATTATTTTTGGTAAACAGGCTTCTTAACTCTAATGCTATCCTAGGTACTTTAACATTGGGAGTGGGGTCATCTAGACCCACTAGACAGAGCTCTGAACCTTTGTTCTTCAATGATTTGTGATCTTCACTGGTGTCCATGGATTACATTGAATTCTCTCCACCTTTATCCACCTTTGTCATGGTAGGGAGAACACGTCCATGTAAGGGTGGGGTCATAGGATAGAACAAGGGTTAAGAGGGCATCGCTGCACTTTCGAGACCTGTCAGTACAGCCTGCTCTGCGGCTCGAGCCGCGGTCGGAGCCCCCGTTTGAGGAGAGGCTGGCGGCAGAGTCCAGCAGAGGCTGTGCTGACAGGCTCTGCCTAAAACAGGCTAAATAAAAAAAATTAATTTCAATCTTTCACTTTACAAATGGAACCCCATACTTGCAGTGCTGAAACTGATCCATTCATCCATCCATCCATCCATCCATCCATCCATCCATCAACCATCCATCCATCCATCCATCCATCAACCCATCCATCCATCCATCCATCCATCCATCAACCATCCATCCATCCATCCATCATTCCATCCATTCATCCATCCATCCATCCATCCATCCATCAACCATCCATCCATCCATCCATCCATCCATCCATCCATCCATCCATCCATCCTTCCATCCAACTTATATTCCCATTCTGGCCTGTGCAGGATGACATCTGGAGCCTATCTCAGCTACTTCCGAGCACACTGCCACTCACTCCTGTAGGGCAATTTGAGACCTTTACCAGTCCATCAAACTAGATTAAAATCTCACACAAATATACACAGATGTATAAGCCATACAACCCTTAAATGCTGAAAAAGAAGAAATGTTTCTTTTACCCAGAAGTATAACTGTCAGGCAGGAGCGAAGCTCGAAAATGTTAAATGGGGGAGGGAGGGTGGCAAAACACCCGAGTGGAAGGTCATTAGAAATTCAAGTTACCGGTATTTCTAACAGTTTTATTATTATTGTTATCTTTGAAAGATTTTGCTTTTTGTTATATTTGCAATGCTTAAAGAAGCTTGTGTTGATGATTTCTTATTGTTTGTTAATAATGACACTGTAGCTCCGCCCCTGCTGTTAAGTCAATTCTGATGGTCTGCTTGCCAAAAACCATTGGATCCACCAAAAAAACCAATGAAGATCAACTGGTTTAAACATTTTTTAATCTGCCTTGCAGATTTCAGCAAGCACCAACAAGTTTTCCAAGCTTTGATGTCAAATTTGTGTGGTTTTGCTTATGATCATGGAATCATATCAGAAGTAATGTGCATTGATCTTACATGTTACCTATCCCACGTCATGTTTTGCACGAGCAGTTGGGCGTAGATGAAAGCCACTAGCAGCATGACTGGTAGGCAACACAGTGTCCTCAAGCTTAATTGATGATGTTTGCAGCGCTTCCCAGCTGCACCCCTGCACTTCAAAGATGCAGGCTAAGCCGCAAATGTCAATGAATTTAGAGGTCTATTGATTTTCTTCCCCTTGAGGGAGCAATGCACAGCGCCATTTAATTCATAAACGCATAGAAACAGATACAATGTTCCTGCCATTAAGTAGGGTTACAGACTTTGCATGAAGCTGCTTCACATGAAATTTAAATTTACTAACCTGCATAACAGATCTCTTTGGCTCAGACATGCTGAGAGATCAATACACGGAAATGTGAAAAGGCCCAAATGTATCATGATTTTAGTTTGAACAGCAGCTGTTGGTCTGATCTGCTCCAACTTTTCTGATGAGGGAATCACTAGTTTATTCACATTTACCAACTCAAAAGCCTTTTTGCGAACAAAACTCTTATTGCACGTGCCCAAAACTGCTGCAATGACAATTGAGTTTAGGTAAATAAACTGGGCTTCTTATTATAACTTTGCAAAATGAAACATAAACAAAACTTTTCTAGATTGATTTATGAGAACAGATTCTTCTGGACCATTTTGCTTTGAAACTCAATAAATAATACGGAGGGCAGGCATAATGTGAATGAACCGACACTGAATCCTCTTTGGCTCATCAGCGTGTCTCTGGGGGTTTAGCTCAACAGCATCACAGCTTCTCCGTTAATTTTTTTGATGTGAGGAAGACAGAGAAAGATGGATCAAATGAGAAGTTATGGTAATTTTGTTTCGCTATGACTCTCGGAGAAAGATTATGCAAAATTTATACATTTGCTCTCATTTGTGAATTAGTTATCGAAGAATAAAAGCCAAATTTGACCTCTGGAGAAGATTTATGCAACTTGTGTTTGTTATCCGGCTGAAGCATCTGTTTGTGAAGAGAACTGTACCTGATCCCTGGAAAGAAGAAAACTGTGTCAGTGGAAGGGTCAGAGTGCTTGCTGATGGGTCATTAATCTTGTTAAAGTTTTTTTCTTGTTTTCACTTGTTCAATATAAATATTGGTTTAGCTATTTGACCGTTTGGGATTACATTTTTATGTGCACCAGGAAATATACATTTGTTGGATTCACACATCATATAGTAAATACAATGAACCAGGGCTGCATGGTGGAGCCTCAGCGTGCGAAGGCCCTGGTTCAAATGCTGGCTGGGGTGTTTTTGTATGCATGTTCTCCTCTTTCGTGTGTTTTCTCTGGGCACTTCGGCTTCCTCCCACAGTCGAAAGACGTGCTTTGTGGATTAATTGGCGTCTCTAAATTGCCCCGAGGTGTACATGTGAGTGCGTGGCCCGGCTACAGGCTGGTGACCTGTTCTGGCAGTAGTCTGCCTTCACCCAACACTAGCTTCGCTGGCTCCAGCAACACAGTGACCACAAAAAGGATTCAGTGGGATCTGAAGAGGGACATTTTAAATAATATTTTCCAACAGATTGCACACTGAATGCCCATCCCCTGTTTAGCCTAAACAACGTTGGATTTGAGAAGATCCTTTCCGATCCATCAGTGGTAGACTTGAATGTAAAATGTGAGTTCAGTTACTCATGATAAACAGGATTTCCCAAGTGGAACAAATGGAATTTGTTTGTGCACTGTCAGCACGCTCTGATGATGTGACGCTTTTTCTAAAGGACTAGACAGCCAGTAAGTAGTATTAACTGAAAAGATGATGCATTCACTGTAATTATGCAAAACTGGACTATTAATTTGCTTTGACTGCAGAGATTGTAACCGATCCTGAAGGAGTCATTGTAGATGACATCTCCTTCTGGGAGTTGCTACAGCAACCTCTGTTTACAGCAGACAAACCTCATTACCAACCTCATCTCCTCTGGTCTTCCTCTGAGCCTCCAGTTTGGCAGCTCTCATTTTAACATTCATTTACCTACATGTTCGGTATTCCTCACTGGAACATGTTCAAACCATCTTAGTCTTAACCCATGTCTGTGTAACCCAAATATCCGGCATGAAGTCTCCATCCTCAAAGAACAATGTGCAGCATTGAGAACAAACACGAACGTATGAGGCTCAGTTCCAGCCATTGAAGAGACTTTATTTTCTCTGCTGCAGTTGCTCCATCATGTGACCATCGGTTAAACTGCAGAATTTAATTATTTGCATTCTCATTCTCTGTTTTGAGTGTGACCATAAAAGTATCATAACTGACATGAGGTTTAGAAAGAAGTTGAGTCTGTTATCAATCTTTCTGCAGCAGTTTTCTGTCTTCATTTTACACTTGAATACATTTCTTTACGTATGTTTTTACATTTCTTGCTTTATGACTGTTTTCCCCATGCAAGGTTCTAGTTTTTAGAGCCCTGCACGATCAAACCCGATGTACATCTCTGACCTTTTAAGCCCAAACTCTTCGGCCCGATCCTTGAGGTCTTCTGGAAGACTAAAGGAGATCTCTCCTTTCAAACTGTCCCTCCTCTTCTTTGGAACTCCCTTCCATTGTTGCTGCATCAGATTGACCCTGTTGAGTGTTTTAAGTCCCAGGTCTATATGTTTTTATTCAGAAGAGCTTTTAGTTGATTGTAATCCTTGTTTTACTATGTTATTAACAGCCTGTTCATGTTGGATTTTACTACTTCTCTGGATTTGATTTAATTCTATGCCTTCTTTTGGTAAACCACTTTGTGATCTTTTCTGTGAAAAGTGATAGAAATAAAGATATTCTATTCCATTCTGTTCTAGACTTTTAACATTTATGCATATTTTGTGAAGATTCTCAGTCATTAAGCTAAGTAATGTTATCACAGAGTTCGGTTCTTCAGGCCACCTGGACTTTAAAAGATTGATCTAGGAGATATTCAGAAGCTTCTTCAGTTCTCCAATGTGTCATCTTTTTATTTTTTTAGTTCTTTTTTTATATTTGTGTTTGGGAAAAATTTTAAATTTCATGCCTTGCTCATCTGAAGCATCCTTTTTGAGCGGTACAAAATTATAATTGGTCCAGAATTATGTGATTCTGTTCAATCTTCAGCAAGGACAAATGTCACTAAAAGTTTGCACTGAAACTTCAATTCCTAAGTAACCCTTGTGCTATCCTAGGCTCTTTAACATTGGGAGTTGGGTCATCTAGACCCACTAGACAGAGCTCTGAACCTTTTATCTTCAATGATTTGTGATCTTCACTGGTGTCCATGGATTACATGAAATCCTCTCCACCTTTATCCACCTTTGTCATGGTAGGGGGAACACCTCAATGGAAGGGGGGGGGGGGGTCATAGCACAAGGGATAAAACTGTTCTTAGATATTTACTTCAATTAAATTCTGTCATTCAAAATGTTATTTCACAAACAGCTGCTGCTGCTCATTGCAGATGCAGCGGCTTCATAAGGCATGGCCGTCGATGGTCGGCTAACGTATAACCCACGTAAATGTTGTCTCTTCTACACTTTGAATTGTGATCTTGTTAGCTCTGCTGAACCCTCATTTGAGTCCAGAAGGACAGAAGCTGGATGCTGGAAGCCATTTGTCTGGTTTTGTCTGTCCTGGGAATGACCCCACAATGATTTCAGTGTGAAGCTTTTGATGAACACAAATCACAGAACCCTCGAGATAACTTGAAAACTAAGCACCCCCCTCGTAGAACCGCTTGGGTGAACATGTACACCTGGTTGGGAATATCTGGAGTGTTTGTGCAGAACACGATTCAGTTGGAAAGACTCATACCACAGAGCAATAATGGTTTTATTTTGACACAGGTGTTTTCAACACACAATGATGTACACTACATCACAGGTTTCAGTCAACCAGACGCTCCATTAGGAAACAGCACCACCAGACAAACAACTAAAAAGAAGGTAAACAGTGTCACACACTCCAACCTCCTGGCATGGCCTCAGGTTGCATTTTTGTCATAATATTCTTTGAAAAGATCGAGACTGGAGTCCGTCCTGGTCAGTGGAGCATTTCAGTGTTACATTGCAGAAATCACAAGAGGTCATTCTTTCACCACACATCCAGGGAATGTGATGCACGCCAACCCCTTAGTGACCAATTCCAGACTGTTTTCCACTCCTGCCAACAACACAACTTTCCTCATAAAAATGTAAAGGTTTAGCCACAACACAGGCAGGACACATGGAAAACACACACAGCATGACACACATGTTCAGGGTTGATTCAAGTGAACATTAGCAGTAGGCTATGTTTACAGCAGTTTTTCTTCCTCCAGCTCCTCAGGATTGACCTGAGATGATCAAGGTGAGCAGTTTTTGATGATCGGATCCATGAAAGGAACATCTGTACAAAATCAATGGTTCATATTGGTTTGGCAACTAAACGTAAAACAGAAAGGCATCGTTTGTTTTTAGCAAGTAAAGTAACAAATTACATTTTACAGTTTAAAAAACAGCAAACAAACAAGGATGTAAAAAATCGATGTTGTGCACAAAAGAATCAAATATTTCACTAACACAAGAGTCTATAAATAATAAAAATTAAATATGGTTATTTTTATCAGACATGTGTGTCTTTTGTACCAATTTTTTTCTTGGTTTAACTTTAACCTGGACAAAAGGACAATAAAAAGAGCTAAAATAATATGGATGAAATATGACAGAGATAACCATAGTAATGCCCACTGAGTTGTCCTACATTGTGGTCCGTGGTGAGATGACGAAACATCTGCTCAGAATATGAATGCACTGAATGAGTTTAAATGCTATAGGTTACCTTTTTCTTTGGCTCTCTGTGCCTAACAATCCTCCCCAATAGAGGTGGATGTATCTGACAGCTTTTTCAGCTTCTTCCATGTGCATCTGTGCTTATTTCCAAGCAGCTATTCAATAGAGCTGAGCTTCAATCAACATTTTTTTTTTTAACAAATTATATCCAGCGTACAGGAACCTTGATTCATTATTCATGCCAGTTTCTTAGTCAAATACTGAATAAAGTTGTGCATTTTTATGAGGCAAGGCACCTTATTCAGCCAATAAATCCAACATTGCAGCAACAACATGCACATAAAGACTGTTTTTTGGAATTTCATTGGAAGAGAACAAGACTTTTGGTAGGTGGGAATTCAGAAATACACCATTTTAATCCAGAAGGTATTTGGTGAGTTATTGTGTTAGTAAAGACAGCAATGTCTGCTCTTCTTATAGTCCTCCAGATGTGTATTCTTTATCGTTTTGAAAAAAGACCTTTAAAGGGTACACCACTGCATTTCTTTCTCTTTTTTAAAATGACCCAAACCAGGTTTGAACAGGAAATGTCAAATGGGAGCCTGTGTCAAAGGACTGGCGGAAAAAAGATATCCCGCTTCTACAGTACTATTCCCGAACGCATCCTACGCGCACAGCACATGGCAGATGACCTGAACTTCTTTTTTTAAACAGTTAACTAACATGTTCACTTCGATTAAAAGGCTTTTGATGATCTTTTCAAGTGCAGGTAAAACCCAAACCTCTTTCTCTTTTTTTGACCTGTACACATTTAACACTTACAAATTACTAGCTTCATTATTTACAGTATTACCACAAGATTTCTACTTCAGTTGGTGTGTTAGCCTCTTGCTTCTGATAGACAGCTCTGTGGGAAAAAGGATGTCATGTCTGCCTGTGGTCCAACCATGCGTGATGGTTTTTCGAGCGGTCTCCTCAGAAGTCCTCTTCATGCCAAGATGTGTCATCGTTTTAGGAATGCCCTGGGCATGCCGCTTTTAATTAAGTACTGTACGGTAACTTAGGTGTGTCATCATCATGAATATGGTTTTATATCATTATTTTCTTCTAGCAATGATTAACAGGCAAATTTTTACATTTATATTGTTACAATTCTCATTTTAATGAATGTTTTCAACGTTTTCCTATATTTTCTTCAACCTCCTGCATGCAGAAATAAATGTCACAATGCCTTTTTACTTTTCTGATATATACGCCAATTGGTCTGGGTACAAACAAAAACATTGAGGAAGTCTGTATGTCCGACACACGTCCTACATCCAGATGTCTTTGTTTTAGTCTGAATGATCACACCATTCAAAACAAAGAGTCTTCACACATCAACGGACGAAACTGATGAAATCCAAAGACCCATATTCACACAAGTATTGCTTGACTCGCATTAAATGTGCCTCTGAAATGAGAAATGGCCACAAGTTTCTCCTGGAACTGAGGTAACTAAAATACTATTATTTTTGTTTTACACATTTACCGTCAAGTTTCAAAGAGAGCTGAGGTTTACAGCGTAAAAAGTCTCAAACTTCTCACAAAGGGAACACTTTTCCATACAAACACCACTATTTGTTCACATGTCATTTTGTTTCCATGAGATTTTCTCCTGTGTAGACAGCGTCATGAGTTTCCCTCACAGCAGCTTCCCCGTTAGTTACATAGTACCTGGTTTGTCTCCACCATCGCTGGAAACATTGGACCCTGAAGCTGTGTTGTTGTTTGGAAACATTTTCTCTGTGGGAGTTACAGCGGGGCTACCAACCCCTGAAGAGCTGGAGCTGCTGGAGCGGTGCTGCGTGGGGGGGGGCCGCATTGGTCTCATGGGCGGGGGGCGAAGCTGAGCTCCAGCCAAGCGAGCAGTCAGAGCGGGTTTGAAGGTGGTCATCATCTCGGATGTGGAGCTGCTGCTGCGGCGCATGGCTGCATCCGGGTCGCGGATCATGATGGTGTGAAGTGGGCTGCCAGGCTCTGAGCCCACCGGGTTCTTCATCGGCTCTAAAGTATCAAGGACCACATCGGGGGCCTGTTTGACCGTGTTCTGACGCTCCAGTTCACGGAGCTCATGGAGAGCTGTTGTCATGGTCTTTTCTATGTCCTGAAGAGATGAAGAGGAGGACAGAAGATAGCATGTCAGCACGGAAACATTTTCCAACCGCAGAAAAAAAAAGCATTTACAATCTCCTTCCTTGGTTTAAAATATTTTTCATTGGGCTAAATTGACGACAGATGATACTCTTACATTTGTTTTTCAAGTTGGAAGAATCTAAGAAGTTCCTCAGAATTCCTTAAATAGTCTGATTTGCAGAGCAATTTACTACCCGATTTACAATTTTTATTTTTACCTTTTTGTTCCAAAAGGACTGAAGTAAACTCAACCAAACAAAAATCAAAACAAACAATGAAGTGTGCATAACTTAAAGCATTTTTTTACCAAATACATTCATCAGACTTGGTTTTAACCTTTTATTTATCATTAAAAAGTTGTGGAGAACAATAACCTTCATTGTTGTTTCAAAATCAGATAAACTTTGACTTTTAGTCCCGATCAAACATTATTCCAAAAAGTATTTCCAAATATTCTGTCAATTCATGAATCTTGTTTCTGTTAGAAATTAGAAGCAATGAGCGCATAGTTTATGTCAGCATTCTATGGACATCCTACGGGCACATAAATATCATGTGCACATCCCGTACATGCAGCATTTAGGCTGGCATCAGCAAATAAGATTATTTTGGCTAACGACTAGAGCGGTGCCTAAAGGGCACAGTAGGGCAGCATCACCTGTATGTCATAGGTGTGCGTAACTTCCCTTACAAATATTTCACACTACACTTACGCAGGCACACACACACCCATTTTTATGACGTCTCCTGCAGTGAACAAGCTAAATAAAATGTAGGATCTTCTTTATCATTGCAGTTATATTGGTCAATATATGTATGACAGATTCCACAGATATACTACAGGTAATTGGTCTATTTACATATTATGAGTAGAAACTCTGATAAACAACTTACAGGTATTTTAACATGAAACAATCCAATTCAGGCTAAATCGTCATATTGTTTTTGTATATAAAGGTTTTGATTTAAGAGTGTTGGATGTTAGAGGAGCAGAGTATAGTTAATGAAAGAGAATCTGGAGTCTCAGAGGTGTGTCTGCTCTCAGCTTCAGTCCTCATTTAATTCACATCAGACCAAAAGCCACAGCGGGGATTGCCGCTCAGTTCAACTGAACCTCTCTGGTTTCGTTATTTGCTATCCTTTCTCCTGCAAACACCTGGTACCATTTCAGACGAAAGGATTTAAATCATTTATCAAGAAATTATTCTTTAAAATGAATTTATTTGAAAAACAGCTTTTATTCCATTAACTCTCTTTCCAAAGTTTCCACTTTAAAGGCAGGATGCATAAGCGTGATACAGAGAAAGCACACAGTTCTCTTAAAGTTGCTAAAACATTTAATGATGTTGCAGTTAAAATGACAATAGTAAAGTCGTACCTCAGCCAGAGCCTCGGTCTCCAAAGTTTTATGATCCCCGAGGCTGCTGTGGCGCGTGGCCCCTGATGCTGGTCTCAGTGGGTGGCCCTCAGGAAACGCCTTTCTGTCTGGATAGTTGATACTACCTGCACTGCCAAAGGTACCGAGACGTCTCTTTTCCGGACTCTCTACACGAGCCTTGCTGATGGACATCTTGTGGGGGCTGCTGGGACAGGCTGCAGCCCGGGGGGGAGTGTCTGCCACTCTGGTTGGGCTTTGGGTTTCTGGACCGCTCTGTCGACGAGGGATGGCGGCGCCATCGGATCGCAACCTGACTCTGCAGAGAGGGATCAGATCAAACCGATCAGGAAAACGTATTGCAGATGGAGACACTTAGAAAACAAGGTCTACTGCAGTCCACCTTCCCGTGACTCCTCCAAAGTTGTAATCTGGGGATTGCTCGCACGGTGATGCTAAGTCATTTCTGGATGAAGACCTTTCCTCCAGCAAAGGTCCACTGCTGGCTTCACTGTCGGCCTTCTGGCTGAGGTTATCTGAGAATGCATCATCCCTGAGAGAGCAAGGTACATTACTTTGACCCCGAAAATACACAACAGTTCAGACACAATCCCAGAGATGCTGCTACTTACAAGTCCTGTACAACAATATACTGATGGGGGATCAAGCCGTCCACGCCATTATGGCGGCCTTCCCACCAGTCTTCTGACGCCCTGTGATACAGAAGAAGGGAAGCCCCCTTCTTGAACGACAGCTCCCTGGGACTACGACCCACGTAGTCAAACTTAGCAATAGCTTCAATCTGCTCAGCCTCTGAAACATCAAGACAAGCAAGAATGCTTGAAACATAAGAAAATGGTCTTTGAGAGATATGGGACAGAATCCTTAATCCAAGGACTATTAGCATTAAACTACTGACTTGAAATATTAGGATGTATTAATTTGTTAATGTTATGAATGAATAACAGACATTGGAAGATGGCAGTGATTTCAAATCGATTACATTTAATCAATGAATAAGCCACCAGCTACATTAACTTATGAACGTGTGAGGGGGTGGAATATGTAAGTCTGTTTTTTCTTCCCAGTCCCTTTTTGCGGCTGTTGTTAAAGAAAATACAAAACGGAACATTAGCATACATCTGCTAGGTATCCAAATGAATTAACAGCCTCGTTATAATACTGTAAATTAACAAAAAATGAACCCAATTTGGTCATTAAAAAGTCTTTTTTCAAATGTAAGCTTAATTTTAAAGAAATGTCAATCATACAAATGTATTTACAATTTTCATATTAAAGCAGCTTTGAAAAATGGGAGGATCTATAAAAAAAGGAAAAACATCCGTGACGATGGAACATTTTTTCATAGAAATAAAGAGCTGGAGGAGAACTTTTTTTACAAAAGGCCCCTCAAAAAAATAAAAAAAAAAACATATTGTAAAAATGATTGGAATTTATTTCAACAGACCAGCAGGGGTCAGCATTCGCCTGCTCTTTACCAAGAGTTACAATTAACAAGACAGCAGTTCATTATTCTAAAACAGGTAACAGCTCCACATAGATTTAACAGCGTTTTGAAGGAGCTAAAACAGTAGGGAATCATTTCTAATATGAAATGAAAGGCTACCCAGATCCCAATGCAGAGAAAGTTCTCGTATGAAGGTTTTTCTTTCATGAAAATTTGATTGGTGCTAGAGGACAGTGAATGCAACATGAAAGGCTCCAAATGTCCATATAACCCTTGTGCTATCCTAGGCACTTTACCGTTGGGAGTTGGGTCATCTAGATTCACTAGACAGTGCTCTGAACCTTTTTTTTTTAATTTTTTGTGATCTTCACTGGTTCAATGGATTACATGAAATTTTTCCACCTTTATCCACCTTTGTCATGGTAGGGAGAACATGTCAAAGTAAGGGTGGGGTCATCCAAGATAGCACAAGAGTTAAAGACCTGCAGGTTTGGCAGCTGTGTAAACCAAGAAGTGAGGAACAGCACAACATTTTCAACCAAATAAGTTGGATACACCATTTAAGTTAGAAGACACATCCACTCTTGTTCTTTGTCTTTATTGACAGCACATGAGATATTTTTTTGTGTATTACTGATGTTTTGACTCCAATGTAACTCAGATTTGTTTTCAAAGCTGAGAGGACGCCGGGGGAAATACTACACAAAGAAGAAAGTCCCTGAGGAGTTGCTGAACAAAGCCTGAGCCAGCGAGGGGGAGGCACAGGCTCTCAGACACAGAGACATGGATCAAAGAGGTTGTGCTGCATGCCAGTACTGTTTGCTCGGCTTGTCTTTGGCTTCAAACGTCACATAAATGTCTGTGATCCAGCGTGCTGCCGCTCCACCCTCACCTCTCATTTTGAGAACGGTCAATATGGAGTTGGAGCTTCATGAGCTACAAAGACTTCTTTAGAAGAAAGAATGAAAACAGGAAAAGCCACCAATTTTGGACACAATGTCAACAAAAAGACATTGCCCAAGTGTATGTTGGAGATGCACTAACCTTCATCACTCGTGTGTGGCTCTGTCCCGTTGTCAGCCTCATCAAATGTTCCCGGTTCACTGTGCGGGCTGTC
Source organism: Oryzias curvinotus (assembly GCA_023969325.1). Taxonomy (NCBI): domain Eukaryota; kingdom Metazoa; phylum Chordata; class Actinopteri; order Beloniformes; family Adrianichthyidae; genus Oryzias; species Oryzias curvinotus. The sequence continues at coordinate 2,306,277 of CM043710.1, read as the reverse complement.
ACTAAACGGCACAGAGGGAAAAAAATGCATCAACTCAGAAGAAAAAGCAAAGAATCCCACATCTCCTCTTTTTTCTACCTAATCAGTACTTGCCAGTATTCCTCCCCGCCGGCCATACATTTCTCATACACTGGTCCGTCCAGCTCACGTAGGTTTGGAAAGATGACTTCGTGATGGATGATGATGGTCTTTATGACCTCATTAACATGCGCCTGGCAGGTCACCGGATCCTGACCGTCAGGTATGGGCATCAAGGTCGGACCAAAGCAGATGGCTAAATTATAAGGATCCATCATGTTCTCGTCGCTGTACTGGGAGAGACTGGGGAACGCAAGAGCATCATGGGACATTTCATCTCCTCTTCTTCACAGCAACATGTCATCAATAAAATATTTATCCTAACCTAAACTTGGATTCTGTTCCATGTAACCAGGATAATTATTTTCAAACATCAAGCATACATGGGCTGTACACATATTTTCACTTTTTTTTTAGTAGTTCAAACTTTTACTGCTAACTGTGGAGGAGTGGCCACAGCGCTGGGTTTGAACTAAAGAGCCTGATTTGATGTTAGGTAAGATTGCAGTCCAGCTGCAACTCTACTAAAAGCACCACAGGCTGCAGCAACCTCCTAAAAGACCATGTGAAGAACTGAGAGGTCTCAACCTCTCACGCTCAGTGGGACACGTTCAAATAAGACCTCACGCAAAATTAAAGCTGAGACTTGATTCCGATTTGACATTCAGCCCTGCATACATTAGTCAGAGGAGCTTTGAAGAATAACGATTATTAATCAGACGATGCAGCTGAGGCCACGGCCTGAACTGGAACAATCAAGAGTAAGTCATAGCAGGTCTTCCTAAGTTATTAACATTCCCAGGCTGAGCAGAAACCTCACAGCTGGACTGACTCCAGCAAAGGACACAAAGTCAAACTTTTTGTTCTGAAGGAGAGCTGAGTAATTGCATCAATTATCAGATGATGCTTGTTCACGGACACGTCAGCTTACAGACCTCTAAAAAGTTACTGTGGCACCACAAAGCCAGTCGTTTGGACCTTTTCAGCTCAACATCTGTTTTTTTTATTTCTCCTCTCAGTTCAGCACAAACACAAGAATCAATCCTGCTAAATCTAATGACAAATCTGCAGAGCAGTTCAGCAAAGGCTTCTTTGTTCACTTCAGTTTGACCATGAACTGCTCTAAATCAAGGTCGCGTCGTGTTACCCACTGGTTGAGGAAGGCAAAGAGGTATCTCATGACGATGATGACTGTCCGAGGAAGAGCCGTGATGATCTGCTGAATGTGGTGTGCTCTTTCAGCCCCCGACTCCAGCTCTGAGACACAAAGAAGAAAACAACATTGTGGTTAAAGAGAGAAGAAACCAATGACAGAGTATTAGGGCCACCATAAAAGACAAAATAAAAGCATATTAATGAGGAAAAAGTCAAAATCTTACCAAAATAAAACTTAATAATTGTTAAGGCTAAGGCTGTAATTTTGTTTTATTTGTGCATTTGGAGTGTTTTATGTTTTATTTTTCTTGTTCCCTCCTATCTGTTTGCAGATCGGTGGCAAAATTGTCCTGAACGCCTAATTGGAGGAGGAATTCCAGCTCCGAGTTTAAATACTGCCACATCCTCTGTTGCCCCCCCCAGCTGGGAGCAGAGCTTACTTTGGTTGTTTCAGGCTTTGGTCCTTGTGTTTAGGCTGTTTTTGTGTAGTTTTGAGTTTTTCTGTCAATAGATTCCTAGCTTATTTTCAGCCTAGATTGGCTCGAGAGAGTTTTTTAGTTGCTAAGGTATTTAAATAGTTCCTTTTACCTTTATATTACATCCTTTTACAAGCCCATAAACAGGGGAGTAACAATAATTATGAGAAAGATGCTGTACAATCATGAAAACAAATAAAGATGTAAATTTATGGTTCAAAATGTCATGAATCTACAAGGAAAAGGTCGTGCTTTTTCAAGATGTGTTAACAAAGACAATCACCTGTGGAATGGGATAGACATCTTGCTGATCTGCTTTGCTTTTCTGGTAAATGTACAACTTTCTCTCATGAAATTAAAACTTAAAAAAAAAAAATACATGACTTTTTTTTGGAAAGACTTTTTCCAATGATAAATTCACAATTTCCTTCTCATAAAATTTTGACTTTTTTCTTATAATTTTACAACTTTATGATAGTGGTCCTAATACTCTGTTGTAGAAACCAGCTTTCCAAATAGAATGAAAAAGATGACAAATGATGTCACCCATACTCCGGCACACGCAGCCGTGCACACAAAAAAAGTACGTTTGCTCATGAGTAAAAAATGCACACAGCAAGCTGGGGTGGTGCTCCTCGTCTCTTTCTACTTCCAAACAGGTGACTTCAATCCGGAGTTTCAAGAAATTGGGCTTTATTTTGGTTCTTTCTGTATCGCGCCAGAGGCAAAACTCTTTTGAAAGTTTTCAAAAGACTCACTGATGGTGGAGATAAAGTCCAAGAAGCGCTCCTTTGGAAAGAGAGGATTCTCCAGCCCTCTGAAGTACAGCTTCAGCACCCCTGCCACTGAGTTGATATCATGCTCATTTCGGTCATCAATCAGTGGATCTTCACCTAATTAGGAAGAAACACATTTGTTAGTAATTGTTGAAAACCTACACAGATGTGCATTGTTGTGCTGGTGATGTAACAGCGTCTGTGCACACTCGCCTCTCTCAAATGAGTTTTTAATGTCGTTGACCTCAACCTGCGATCCTGGCACGCGGAATATGCCTTGCTGTTGCAACCCTGACGAAAAAAAAGCCACAATGTCCTGATCCAGAGCATCAGTAGTCATCTAAATCCCATAAAAATCCCCCAAAACATAGTTTGGAGCAGGAAATTCAGTCTTATTGTGAAGGGAGTTGCATTTTCTTTCAGGCGAAGGCCCTTCATTGAGGCTGCAGCATGTGGTTTCTGTTACAGCAGGGGTTGGGAACCTTTTTGGCCAAGAGAGCCATAAACGACACATATTTATATACGTAATTTAGAAAGAGCCATACAATAATGTAGTGTCCCTGTCCCACACTGAGGCACGGAGACTTAACCTCTTTTAAGGTTCTTTATTCTGGTTACTGCAGACCGCAACAAACGCCGAACAATTAATTCAGTAACTCCTGAATCTCTCCCGCTGAGACGAGAGCGCTTCTCCCAACTTTATATTTCCCCCTCCCGCTCCAGTCCTCCTATTTTCTTTATTTGGCCCATAGCTGAACCCCATTGGTCCAAACTACCTAACAACAGGCTGAGTGACAGAACTGAGAGCCAATCAGATCTCTGCTTGATGCGTTCAATGAACTCCAGAACTTTTAACGCGGCCCAACAGCGGACCCAACTCAGTCCGCGACAACATGTTTAAAACTAAATATACAAATGAATGTGATGTAATTGATGTAATTTCAACACTTTTAAAGTAAAATAAGCATGTGGATTCTTTTTAATAACATTGTTATGCTGTTGCTAATAAATGATGAGTATTTCTCGTGGTGGTTTTGCTGATGGTTTAGTCTGGTTGATCTGTGGTGAGTTTCTGCTTCATGCAGGCGTTGAGACTTTAAACGTGATCTCAGGTTGGTCTGAATGTTCTGTAGATGTGACAAAGACTCACATGCAGACGTGGAGCCAAACACACACTCACACACTGCAGTGAGTGACGGGCAGCGGGTTTCACGTTATTACAATCCCTGCGCGATTCACCTGCTGCCAGTGCCCACAACCCCCCCACCCCCCCTTTCTTCCTCACACATCCCGTCCCTGCATCTGCGCGCTCTTTCTCAGAGATGGGAGCGCGCAGGTTTAGGCACGGCAATTCGCAGGTTTCCTGCTGGTATAAACTCTGTGAAATAGTAGATAATAGTAAACTGATAGTGCTGGCGCAGATTTTTCTCTCCAAGCACCGCTACTACTGCGCCCCTCTGGCATGACATCGCGCACGAGAACGACTGGTCTGATGAAAAAAAAAACAGTATAATTAAAGATTTGTCTGTGCCATAGGTTCCCGACCCCTGAGTTACAGCATTCTAATCAATATTTATTGGATGTAGATCCAGAACCAAGCTGAAGCTGTACGTGAAAAGCTGGGGGGGCTGGCCTGGATTAGCAGAACCTTTTTAGTGCAACCTTTTGTTTTGGGATCACAGCTGGACCCCACAGAGAAGCAGAGCTGAGTGGGTCGGACTCCACCTCATGACTCCTTGTGGAAGCAGAGAGTTCCACGGTGATCTCCAGCTAACTCAACTGCTTCTGAGGTTTAAGGAGTTTATAGACTCTTTCTTTTGCAGAGAAGCAGAAGGGGAAACTCACCATATAGGTTAATATATCTGATACAGCTTTCAACCACCAAGGGAATTGGTTGACCAGAATCCTGCAAACCAAAAAAAAAAGGAAACAGATATGAACTTCAAAAAATAAATCAATAGATGCAATAATTAATGTCATCAATTGCTTGGTTATAACTTTGCAAAGAAAGAAAATGGGAAAAGTAGTGAAGAATAAAGTAGGTTACTTCCATTCAAGCACAATTAGTCTTAGTTTTCCCTTGCAACAGCAGTACCTGAATGCGAGTACGGGCATTCCTTCTCCCTCTGGAACAGAAAACGGCAAAGCAAGGCACAGGAAGCAGAGAATTGCAGTTAGAAAAGTTAAAACGACTTTTCAGGAGGTTAACACAGACGGAGCACAGGGACTGTAAGAGTACAGACATCGCTGCGTTTCCCTCTCATTTCTCCACAGTGTTTGGATTTAGAAGAAAAAACCAGACAGTCAACTCAGCAGGGAAATTAACGGCAGGTGATTTCCTCTCAGGCTGCCTGCGTCCATTAGAAAAAAAGCAAGCAGAGGGATTAGAGGTTAAAAAGTGGCGGTATATCAAGAGCCAAATGAGCTGGAAGAGGGAGGAAAGCTCAAGTACGGAGCGGTACGAGGGCAGAGGCTATAAACGCCATAACTGCCTGCTTTGTGGGGGCTGCTGAGACATACACCTCCACTAGGGGGTACCTCAATGAAGGTCTCCATATTGCCATTAAACAGCTTATGGTAATTCGTGGAGCACGGCCTAGGTTTCCGCATTTTCTGTGGTTTAGGGGGAAGAGTGGGGGGCCTGGGTAGACGACGGACAAGGTGAACAGAAACACAATTTTCTGTTATACTACAAAATAAAACAAAACACACATTTTATGATTTAAACAGTACATCAAAGGTCAAGTCATGAAGAAAGTAAATACATTTAATTGAAAATTAACTGTGAACAAACCAAACGATTGTCAGCATTACCGACAATAGGTTAAAAAAAAAAAAACTACAACAGGGGTGCCCAGTATATTGGTCACAATTGACCGCTCAATTGCAAATATGTACACGTCACCATGGATGTAGCTGCTAATGTGCTTTATCATTCCTCGGCTTGCCAGATGTCAATCAACTCAAAAACAACCTCGATGCAAACGCACATGGATCGTTCCTGTTGTCGGCACACTGTGCGCTGTGACGTTGTTGACATGGCAACTACGAACACACAGGTCCAATTCAACAAGATGTAGAAGGAAAAATGTCTGAATTACTTTGAATCTGCTTCAAAGATGTTTTGGAGTGGATCATTTCAAAAGTAGCTCACATGCCAATAAAGTGTGAGCACCCCAGATCTACAATAGCCTGGAAAAATCTGAGTCTGAAAAGCTTTGAGGCAACAAAAGTATTCAAAATAAACCTGGTTTTCAGACACAATACCCTTTAAAAAATGGATACTTCTTTCACTGCTTATTTTAAACTTCACAGAAATGGATCTAAATGCTAAATGACTATACAAACCTAACAGACAAAAGATATAAAAAATGATTTATGAACAGTGTAGGTTTAGTTGTGGGCTTTTAATAATGCGTTCTGCCTTTTAGTTGTTTTAAACCCCATTAGTTTGAAAATCTGTGACAAATGTAATGAAAAGAGGAGTAATCAGGAACTTACCTTGTGGTTCCACACTCAGCCCTTTCCCCTGCGGAATAAACACAAAAAAGAGCATTTATTTGATTTTGCCTTTATATCAAGAACATCCCCCCCACCCCCCCCCCCACCCCGGCTTTGGTCGGTGACGGGTTGTACTGAGGAGAATAATGACAGACAACATCCCAATTGAGGCTGAGCTTAATAGAGATGTTCTAAAAACCGGTCACTGGACAAAGCCACGGAGCCGCTGTCACTGGAGCCTCCGGGGATGCAGAGGATCCCCAACAGCTTCTGACCTCCTCCCTGAGCAGAAAAGTGGGGGTTGGCAGCTGCAGTATGTGCAGACAGGAGCGGGCAAGGGTCTGTCACTGGTGAGACTGAACAATGCCTACACGGTTCACTGAGCTTCTCTTTATTGTGTGGGTTCCTAACAACAAATGCACATATTTCATAGAGACCTGCACAAAGACAGTCCATGGTTCCACTGTTCAGAGATGTGTGTCTTTATGAAGACTCTCTGTCAGCCAAAACAGGGCAGTTTAGCAGGACAGGGTTGTGATCATAAAGAAAGACAGACTAACCCGAAAATATTCCAACTTTAGGTCTTTACAATAAATGTAACATCAGTGAAAATAAATGTTCTCAAGAAATCAGTTGGCAGATGAGACCAGGTCTGCAGCTGTCAGGTGAGGAACGGCAAGCCCTTCCAACTTTTGATTATTCTACAGAAAACATCTCCAGGAACACACTAATGAGCTTTCATTTAAAAGGCAAGGCTGATTAATCTATTAACTACACCTTTCCTGCTGCCAGAGCACGACTTTATGATTTTATTAATACATGCAGCAAGATGTAAACACCATGTGGCACTTTCCAGTCTCATCTTCTTCGTGCTGTCATGGCCACACCCACGCATGCATGCACACACACACACACAGACATGGCGTTCTGAGGCAAATAAACGAACGAATGAAACTCATCAGTGATTGATCACCTGAATAATTAAACATGGGAGGCACCTGGAGACGCCATATGCTCTGCTCTTTGCAGGAGCATAAACTGGCCTTCAAGGTCCTCAGCTGCTCATTGAGGTGAGCGTTTATGCACACATGCACGGCTGCTTGGCAACTGCTGGTGAATCGCCTGCACAGCCTAAAGTCCGGACGATGAAATAAATCCTCAGGCGGAATGAGAAGGGCATAAATATTCAGGAGTTGGGTGACTGATTCGAGGCATCAGCTGTCTACAACTTGGGCCTTTTCATTTTAGGGGGAACCCTTGATGCAGGAGCAGCTGCAGAGACGGCCCTCGTTTGTCCAGCTGATTGATTGGGCGGAAACCGTTCACGGCTGAGGAGGTGCGGCATTCCTGAGGGAAAAGGTGGAGCCAAGGAGATCTTTTCTCCTCCATCCTTCAATGGAAACCCGTTCTTTGGTAACACCATCTATGGACTGACCAGATAATACCCAACCCAGGGCAGATACACACAAAGGAGAACAAGCACCTCAAAGTAGATGTTTGGGTGATAACTCTCCTTTTGAAAAAATAGCTCTCTATTCCCCACCTTCCCCTCTACATTTAAAATGCTTTTCAGAATTATATTTAGATAAGACCTGGACCACAACAGCTCTGCGAATAAAGTTTTTACAAAGCTGAAAGATGACTTTTGGTGATAGGAATAACAGTCAAGTACACTCTTAAAAATAAACCACGGCAGGAAACTGAAATAAAAAGCTCCTTACCTTCCCCCAGTGTTTGCTTCAGTAAGTCATGCTTGGCCTGGAGTTTAATGATGAGATTACTGCCATTTAAATACTCCTTGAATTTCTAGATAGAGTGATGAAGACAAAAAAAACCGATATTAAAGCAGGAATAAAAGCTGGAGACCAACCAACCGAACAGTCCGATTTTTTGTGTCACTTTGTTTTCTGAAATTCAAAAGAGAAAAAATGTACATAAAGTCCAGCGGCGTTCAAGCCAAAAGAGACCCACTCACTGAAAAGTAGAACATCTCAGTCTCCTGCTGGTTGGCCCTCCTCTTTGCTACGTTGAGCTTGCTCATGTACGACTCTGAGGCCACAGACTTGATGGACTCAGTGGAGCGACTATGTTGAAAGGCATCTGACACATCAAAGTCCTCCACTGTCAGCATGTCCTGCAGAGTTTGCATGGTGGCATCCAAGGTCTTCCTCACCTGGACAGGTTTTAGAAAGGATACAGACATTTTTATTTAGGATATTCCAACAAATAAACTGCAGTGTTGTAATGTAATCTGAATGTTCGCTGAATTCAGGTTGCAGTTCAGCTCCACATTGCTAGAAACCTTTTGGCTTTTGATTCTTTTTGCTTGAGACATGATATTTGCACTAATTAACTAAATTCAATGCACATGGTGGCAGTGAAGAGACAGAGCTGTCGCCTCCTCCCTTTATGGTGCTAAAAACAATTTTATATCTGACAGCATAGCACACACATTGCAGTCAATGTGGCAATCTACAAGTATTGTCATCTCCTGCAGGGTGAGGTCGCTTGGAGAAGTATTGCAACGGGAGCAGATGGTGACCTGGTCTGTCTTTTTTGGGTATTCTGTCCTTCTGGGGTGCAATGGCTTAGGGAAAAACGAGAGAAAGGGCTGTGTGTCTTTATTGCGAGATCATAAATCCTCACCTCCTCGTTCTCAATCTTCAGGGTTGCTAAGCGAGACTGTAGCTGGTGGTATCGCATCAGGAGTTCGGTCTGAACCGGCTGCTGGGCACTGACCTGGCACACCTGGGAGAGAAACCAAAAAAGGAACCAAACAGATCAATGTGGAACATCTTCAGCAAAGGGGGGCGCTAGAAAGGGAGGAAGAAGAAAGAAACAGCAACCTCCGCTTACGGACTGTATCAATGCCTCCGCTATTCTTAAAACTCATTGGTCATTATTATGTCATAATAAGAAACGTATAAGCCCGCAATAATTTCTCTGCACAACAAAACCTACAAAGTTGTCGTTGCCTTCTAGTTGAGATTCACTCACTTAAAATGTCAACACATCCAAAAACTTTCAGGTGTCCATGAGAGGGAAAAAAAAGTAAAGAAGAGGAGGAGAGACGCAAATAAAACAGAGGTACGCAAAGTAAAGAGGGTTTCAGTCAGTCAATGATATTATTTGGCTGTTGCAGAACAAGTTGACAGCATCGTTAGCCATTAGCATAATGTCAGCAATTAGCCAGCGTGAGTGCGCTGTGAGTTTTGACGTCAGATCAGGTCCTTTTGTTCTGGTAATTAGTAGCAACCTCTGCCTTCTCTTCCGCAGACAAATGCTTAAATATTAGATCAGGCGTTTTGATGTTAAGTGTTTTGAGGTGGTTTTCTCACGTTTTACCAGCTTGTTACAGTCAATCAAAATGCCATTCATTTTTCCACAGTCATAAGCCTGTAGCTGTTTGTTGTGTTACAGTTGATATTGTCTGCAGTGCATTTATCAGGTATCTTTTCATCAGTATTAAAGTCATTATGTCACTATGTATACAATTCCCAAATGCTATATTTTACTGCTGTTTACTCATTCATTCATTCATCTTCTAATCCGTTTTTTCCCTTTCGGGGTCACGGGCTGCCGGAGCCTATCCCGCCCACTTGTGGGTGAAGGCAGGGGACACCCTGGACAGGTCGCCAGTCTGTCGCAGGGCTGTTTATTGAGTCTTTGCATTTTTAGCATTTCAATGTAGTGACAATAACATTGAAATGTTATATGAATGACTAACATATTTTGCATTTCAGAAAAAATACCTGGAACGTCATACAGTATAGTCTACATTGCACACGTATCTCTATAGGTTTTATTCATTTTTCTTATTTCATTTTATTTTATAGAAATCATGTGTTTATCAGTCTGGTGTCACATCCTCCTCTTCTATCCTCAGACGCACTGCCAAAGTTTTCAGTCCGTCCTCTGCAAATCCTCCAGTCATCTCCAGATCAGCAGATCAGCCCAGCAGGGATGCAGCAGCAGCATCAAGCGCTTCTCCTCCACCAACAGACTTAGCTCACTGGCCACTTCCACTAACAGATGAGGTCATTGCTTGATGCTTTGAGAATCTCTGCCGCACTTCCTGTTACAGGAGTATGTCAAAATCTTCTGCTCTGTCTTGTTTTACCTGTTGTGTTTTGTGTGCAGGTTGGATGTGGGATCTCCTGGAGGGCCCCACCCCCTGTCCTGTGGCTCTCCATGGTTAGTGCACAGCTGCCGGCTCTTTGGGTTCATTTGTTTGAGCTCCATTTAAGTGTCTCAGTTTCTGCTTTCTGTGTTGGACTGTTGCTTTAAATCAGAGGTCTCAAACGTGCGTCCCGCGGGCCCCCAAGATGATATTTTGCGGCCCCCGCCTTAAAATTAAAGTGCGTCCTGCCTGTTTGTATGAATGACACTTTTTCAGTGTTGTGCGTGGAGCTGACTAACCAACCAATTACAGTGGGGTAAATGACTCTTGGGGGCGGGACATTGACCGGGCCTGAAAGCAGGGCAACATTTAAGGCAGGAAACCTGACCGCCCCCTCCCCGGACCACATTAAGGAGTTCCTAACTATATGAAGGCGAAGCTGCAGCGAGACTGAAGGAGAAACGAGAAGTTGGAGTTGTCCTTAACATTTAATTTAGTTTTAATGTGCCTCCCTCCCTTAGTATGATCTTTGTTATCATATATTTTATAATTATTGTAATGTTTTGTAATGTATGTAGCCTTTTTTAATCAATAGGTATTTAAAATTATTTTAATTGATCACTCAACTACATAAACCGTCAGGACACATTTCCCATAATGCAATGTTTTGTAGTCATTATTATTATTATTATTGTACTCCTGGCTGCACATATCTGGTGTCGCCAATAGAGACATTTAAATTAGAGAGCAGCAGATATAGAAGACTAAATGTGTTACTGATTTATTTACTTATTGACTTTTTTGTTACGTATTTTATTTGAATGAGAGTTGTATAAGTACATTTTGTAAAGAAAACAGTTAATAATAGAGTATAGTAGTAGTGTATGTTCCATTGGGTTGTGTGATGGGTGACTGGCATCACGATGGAGAGACACCATCGTGATGCCACGCCCCCGCCACGCTGCGAGTCGACACCATAAGCCACAGTTACATGAACAAAATATACTGATCGGATCATTGGTCGGATTAGAATCCAACCGTGTACATGAGCCCAGAAATCTTTTTCAGATTTTAAAAAACGTTCACATGGGTCACACTTACGGTTGGAATAAATCATTCGCACATGCGCAGTAGTGTTTTAAAAACCGGAAAAGAAAATTAGTTCCGCTGAGCGGCTACATACATAGATATGGCAGCTCGGTAATATACGAGATGATCTCCTAAACGTGCTTTTATTAATGTTACGGTTATTCTGAAGCGCCTGTTTGCTCATCATTTTAATTGTAATCCGTGTGGTCAGTGCTTTTTCTGTTGAAGAACGGATCCGGAAAGAAGTCTGTATTAGCAGTATGCTAACAACACGGGCTAACAACATTAGCTTTGATGAACATAGATCCATGCGGGAGACGCTGCAATCTGCATCCTGGCTGCACGTAAATACTGTATGTGGGAATAACATCAGCCTTTATTTTGTCGGGACACGACTGGAAACACAAATCCATGTGATTGTTTGAACGGTTTCCAAGCACTGAGCGGCGTTTCTGCTTTGAAGCTCACACACTGCCCCAAACCCGCTGTGTGTGTGCTGGCGCTCCGAGCTCTGCCCAGACACACACTTTTACCGGGACACCCGGTTCTCTTGAGTTCGGTAGCTCGGTCACGTAGAGCGGCGGGACGGGTCACAGTCCTAAGTGTCCCACACGTAACGAAGCATCCTCCCTTCCCCTCAAACACAAAAGTGTAAGTCTGCCTGCTCTGCTCAGAGAAACAGTCGCTCGCTCCACCGGTCCATCTGACCAATCAAGTGCAGGAGCGGACCACTTCTTTTCAATTTTTATTATTTTTTAATTTTTTAAAGTCACTTCCCTAAGTTTATACTGGATCATCGCGGATGAGTCATTATTTGGGAAATAAAATAAATAAAGTAATAAAGTAAAATAACAAATAATAATTATATAATAATAAAAAATCTCCCCCCCCCCGACGATACCATCGTCCATCCCGATGGTTGACTGCAAACATCGTCAACTGCCAATCTAAGGGACATCGCCCAACCCTAATGTTCCATACAAATTCTCAGACAATCACAAGTTGCGTGTGTGTGTGTGTGTGTGTGTGTGTGTGTGTGTTGAAGTTGCGGCCCTCCCTCAGCTAGACCATGCCTTCAGTAGCCCCCAGGTAAATTGAGTTTGAGACCCCTTCTTTAGATGTTCTGTCGTCCTGGGTTCCTAGGCGTAGTCATGCGGTTTTCGAGTCCTGTGAAGTTTGTGAAGTTTTGTTCCACCTGGAGTGGTGTTTTCTGTTACTGAAAGAACTCTGGATCTTCCCTCAACCTTGTGGTCTAGTCCTGCATTTGGGTCAGCCTGTCAGAAGAATTAAAATTGACTTGAAATCTACTACGATGCAAGAACCTCTCAGTGGACTTGCCTTCATAAGTGTAAACCGTGAGGTCTCAAAACAGTTGTCATATGACGATGTTGTAATTGAGCTCGCAGCAAGAAAAATCAGGAGAAGAAAGCCGTAGCAGGTTTTGTCAGACTGAGGAGGAGGTGGTGGTGTATTTTTTAAGTAATTCAAGTTAAGGATGAAGCGAAACAGCTACCTTGTCTGCTGTAAGATCATAGAAAAAGATAAGATTAAATTTAATAAAAAAATGTATCCTATTTACTGTACAAACAATTTTCATAGTCATGAAAATAAAGAAAACTCTTTGAATGAGAAGGTGTGTCCAAACTTTTGGCCTGTACGGTATTTTGTATTGAAAATGTTTACATTTGTTCAATTTTTCTATAACTCTCTTTCACTCTTATTCATTATTTAAAAAAAAAAAAATACCTAGACAACATTATAAAGTTTCTTGTGAGTATATGTGCACTGTTTACAGCGATGCAAGGGGGTGCCACCAAAAACCTTTCCCAGAGCATCAAATCTGCTGTTTAGACCAACTAGACGTTCATATTCTGTTACCTCATCTCCCATGTGGGGCAGGTATTCAAATCGCATCGGGGGGCAGAACACCTGGTTATACATATCCATGATCTTGTGCTTGTCACTGCGGGAGTCCAGGTTGTCAACTGCATTCTCGATGATGTCCAGGCCTTCGTGGCGGGATGTCTCAAGGTTGTACTCTGCAGACAGATAGGTCCTGAAAGTGCGTGCCAAGCTGGCATGGTAGCCCAGATCACAGCACTGTGGACAAAAAGAACAAATAGGAAATACCCTGAATAACACCAGAGGTAGACAGAGGTTTGAATATCAGGCTTATAAACAAAAAAATGCAGAAAAACGATGAGGAATGACTGAAATGGAGCTTGGTTTGGGAATTAAGCTTGAGCAAATCGTCTTATTCACAAGAAAAATTGGAAATATTTTGATATGCACAAGTCTGAAGAACTTTACATCTAATTACCAACCTAAATGACTACAAACACTGTAACTCCTGCTACATGTTACTGGTTTGAAAGCAGAGTCCACAGTCACAGGAGTTAGCACAGTAGGAAAGCAGAGATAATTACAGAGCCTTATCAAACACAAATGCATTAAGTAACCTAATTAGGATGTGGATAGTAGTGAGAAGGTTTATGGAGAGCTTAAGGCAGCTGGCTGAATTGTAAATCACTAAGTGAATGCTCTTTAAAGCTATTTGGCACAGAGGAAATGCTCTCTGTAAGTTGCGCACACGCCCCACTGCAGAACTCAAATTAGCTAAATAGCCTCAAATCCAAAAGTAGTAAATCTGAATCTTTTCTAGGAAGACGGCCGGTTTATCTGTGAACCAGCAGCACACAAGAGGAAGCAGAATTTTTGGCACAAATTTCATTCATTTAGCTTAAGAAACATTGTTACATAACTTCCTGTCTCTTGCAGAAGCACAAATCATCTTATTGACTAAATTATTTATTGAGGATGCCAGCTGCCTAAAAATGGCCTGATCTACTTGAAAAACTTAAAGTTAGAAATTCATTGTTGACTTAAGACAAAAGCTCCAAGTTCACAAGGCAAAAAACAAGGCCTCATTATTGCAATAACAGGTTTGAAGTTCACCAGAGTCCACACATCCGTCCATATTTTTCTCAAATCCTGTCATTTATTTAAAAAGTCTTCCCAGTAGTCTTCTAATCAGGATTTTGCTGTTATTTACTCAAATCCAAAAACCTGGGACATAGTTTCTGGTGAGCAACAGGAGTTCTTCTTTATAAATGTCCTCCATCATCAGGAAAATGCCACAAGAACATGTTAAAAACACCAACAACACCATTTCCTTCGAAGTGGGTCTTTAAAAGCAACTCAGTCATTCTCTTTTCCTCTTTCACTTTATCAAGTCACAAAAATTAGCATTTAAAAAAAAAAAGAAGAACATTTTTGAAACAAATGTCTGCTTCTCTCTCCTAAACTGTTAGATGTCTGGTCTTGGTCTGAACTTGAGGGAATGTTTTAAATGTTTTTCATAAATAAATCTTGTGATCAAAAGTCATTTTTGACTAAATAGCTTTTATACGTGGATGTAAGTTACTGTGAGAGAGGATACATCACTGTTAGAGATCCCAGTGCAAGAAGATTTCTTCTTGTTTATATAGACATGTATTTATATCGACATGTATTTGGTTTGTCCTATGAGAGGAAATCTAAATACCAATAAAAGGAAAACATGAAATAAACTACAATTCTAATCAGAAATCCCCAGAGTATCCCAACTCTGTAAACAACCAACATCTTGGTGTTTTTGTCATCAGAAGTGTCACTTTGTGGCTCCTGCAGAGCCCAAAGCTGAGGCGATGAAAGACACTTGCTGTTGTTCTGCCCTGTAAATACAGCTGAAGATGCTTCTGTGAAAAATGCAAACTGATTTCATCTTTACAGCTGTGCAGAACACACTGACAAACAGCAACAAATAAAACCTAACACGCCATAGGAAAAAATAATGACAACTTTAAGAGCCATTCCACAACACAGGAAATACACAAAGCAGCACATTGATTATAGAATGAGTCGGATGGAGCTCCGTTCTTCATGTGTTTCTGCTGGTTGGCTGACAGGTGAGTGAAGGCTGGGGGGGTCAAAGCTCAGCATCATCTGCCTTCGCTCTGCTCATCCCTGCATAAACAAAGCCTCTGGCAGATTTCCGTCTTCACCTGACTCTCACTTATCCCAGCTTTGCTTAACAAGCCTTTTTTTTAAATGCTACTCGATTTTCTGTTGAAATTACACAAAAGCAATCTAAAATAAAATGTTTTATTCCATGAAGGAAAAATTATTTTGCCTGGGGGGAAAATTCTGAAAAAGAATTAGTGGAAATTAATTCTCTTTTGAAATGTAATCCAAAGTAAACTGTCTCTGTACAACAAAACAGCAGATTCCTAAATCCCAGTCTAGACATGCGACGTAAGGAAACGTTAAAGGAAAGGCAGCACAGCCGCTGCGTTTGTGTGTTTGTGCCTTGGGTTATATGTTTTACTTGATGAGGCACAGATGACTGCAAGGACATTCACTGTTTGTCCCATTAAGGCTCCAGAAAACAACATCATCAAGAAGGGAAGCACAGAAGAACAGCTTTACGACGACGGTTATATATAGTTTTCAATTAAAACAAATGAACGCTTGAAATGGCTAGGTTTTCCTTGTCAGCATCAGTCCGTCTCCGGCATGACAGGATTTGTTCTGCAGCCATTATTACCTGAAAACAATGGGGGCAACCATATTTCCTTGAGCCAACAGAGCGACTGGAAAACAAACAGCTAATGTGCCAGGAGGGACTGAGGTACCGTAGGAACAGATGGTGAGAAAAGTGACGGCGCCTGAGAGTTGAATCAACATCAGAGATCCCAGCAGAGAGATAGAGGCAAACATGCTCATACTTACATCGATCATATCGGAGACGTCGTGGATGTAATATTTTGCCACCACGGCATTTGTTGCTGCCAGGTTCAACAAATAGTCGTTCCGGGCTTTTGTGCATTTCAGCTTATTCTCTGAATACTTGGCCTGCCTCTAAGGAGGAGAAATGTGACAAAGCAGATGAAAAAGAAAGAAAACATCAGCAAGAGGAAATTCAAACAGTGGGGGAATATGGGAGGGGTGGAAATGGTGACATACCCAAATCATGAGGCAGGTAGAAATGACAGGCAGTAAAATGGGTCACTGGAAGCTGCCGCTATACTAATATAGATGTAGAATCTCATCTTGGTTTGCATTTGATACCAGATATGAGCACCACGGCACTTACACAGGAAGTCCTAACCTGCACGGCTGAGATATCCTTCAAGGAATTTGTTGGCACTTTGGGATTCTTCTAAGAATCTCCCAATATCAAGTCCCGATCCGATACTTTTATAACACGTAAAAAAATAGTGATTGTGATTGTGGTGAAAGCATCAAAGCTCTTTTTATTACAACCAATGAGTTTTTCATTGTGTAATGTGCAATAAGGATTCCTGAACTGTTTGAATTACAATCAATAAAGTATTGATTTTCTTTACTTGATCTGCAATGTGTAGCAATAATCACTGATTTAATGTGATCATGTGTTCTAATAATAATCAATAATTATTACATAACGGTTACCGCTACTGTTTACTGAAATCATGGATAAATGTTTTCTGAAGATAATCAGTCATTACTAAGCACTGGATTTTGTTACTTAAAAAGAACCTGATCAGAACCGGATTACGAAAACTATGTAAAACTATGTACAACTATCAAATGAATTAAGTCAGTAGGGGTGGGATTATAAACTCAAGCAATAAATCAAACTCTACTTGATTTTAATGTAATGATCACTGTTTTTGATTGAGCAAATGTAAGATGCAAGTGTCTTTTTTTTCTTTTCTGTTTTTTTTTATCTATGCATTTCATCATTTCTGTAATAAGTTTGATAAATCTGTGTAGATTCTTTATTCCTTTGACAACAATAAATCAAATTAAATCAAAAAATGAACAAATGCCAAATAAACCTTCTCTTCTCATTTCACACGGAAACAGAGCACTTTTTCTGAAGTAGCTTGAACAATCGAGTAAAAATAGAGCAACTATCACCTAGACAAAATAGTTAACTATGAACTATTAAAATGAGGTGATAATTAGTCGTGTATAAACGTTTGGTGATGGTAGCTCTAGTATCTTCAGAGCTGTTGAACATTTTTGATGTTGTAGTAGCAGCTGCAACAACTAGAATTATGACTAGCTCATGTCAATGTAACCATTTATGAGTTTCAGTTGTTATTGATTTTTTCTATCACTTCTTCTTGGAGTTTGCACTTTGTAGACGGTCCCTTGGCAGCAATCTCTCCATTTAATTCTCATTTAAATTTTAAATTAAAAAATATGTGTTTTTTTGAAACCTCTTTGAATGTCCTTGTTTGCATTAAGCCAAACCAATAGAGACCCCTGGAGTCAGTTTTAAACATTTATTAAAAGAGTCATTGATCCCAGAAGTCATAATCTGTGAATGTCTTGCTAACTTCCGTCGTATTCTGCTGCGCTTCACGGCAATAAAATGTTGTAATCTGTTCATGACATCCACACTTCCATAGAGTATTTATGTGAAATAAGAAGCTTGCAATATATAATGCAAAATAATTGTAACATGAATAATCGATCCCAGATCGGGATACGACACTCGATTCCGATCCAGTCTGAAATGACGTAAATGGGCCAGATTTCGCGATTATGAGATCAGATTGCGACAGCCCTACTTCTATTAGCTTACTTAGGAACTCGTGAAAACTTTGAATTTATTTACCAAAAATAAAATGTGTCAAACTAAAACCATCAGCTATTCTTACCAGCTTCATCCTTGCACATAACCAGTAGTTTTGAGTGAAACATGTTTAAAACTATCGAAAATAAAATAGAGAATATTATTTCAAGTTTTAATCAGTTTGTTTGTCTGTGTGTCTAAGACAAACTATCCACATTACTTTCCAGTATTGGAATTTAAGTTCAATCCTACTTTATCGAGTCATTAACCAGCAGATTTTAGAAAGAAACCAAATTTACAATTTAATTTAGAATTGACACAAAAAATAATCACAATTCTTCAACCTGTTTGCAGACAGACTAATTAAGACAAAAGCCTGGAAGAGCTTCATATGAATCACGCTGCTTTCTAAATAGTGTGCGGCTCAAAATGCAGACGCCGTGACTGAAGTTAACAGCCTGAGGAGGGAAAAACACTCCCTGGCAAAATTTTGATTTCCTGCACCTTGGAGATAATGGGAGCCTCTTAATTTGCATGAAGAAATTCCAGAGTAAGCTTCGGAATAAGAAATGCATGGTAGCACCAGAAGTACACAATGCTCAGGAGACCAAGAGCCTGCCTGACACTTCTGGCAGAGAAACGAAAAATCTGCATAAGACAGAGACGGAGTCAGGCTTTTGCTTTGAGTGCATCTGGCTGTAGAGCTGCAGAGACAAATCCACTGCTATTAGTCCACAAGTTTCCCTTTTTTATTTCCTTATTGACTCAGAGAACCATAAATATTAGGCCTTGACGGGAAGATTATTTATTCTGACCTAAATACTAAACCGAAACCTCAACATTCACGTTGGTTGCATCAGTTTTATGTGAAAGTAAAACGTGGAGCCCTCGCCTTCCTCACCTTCTCTTTCATCTTCTCTATCTTCCTGGCGGTGCTCCGTCTCGGTTGGCGGTCTTCGTGGCGGAGAAGATTGACGTTGAGATCTCCGGATTTGCTGAACTGCTTCTCCTCCTGCTTTTCTGCGTCTTTCAGCTTGCTCTCGGCGCTGATGCTCTCAGTGTGATACATGTGGTACGTTTTCATCACCTGGAAGACAACAGGCATGCCAGATTAGTCACTTTGTCATCATTGCATTTGACAAAGCAGCTCCATGTGCTGAAACTCTGAAAGACTGGCAGATGCTGCAGAACAATGTGAAATACGATCAGTCACAGCAGTAGTCTGTCATAGTCTGGGTTAGCCACGAAAGCTCCTAGCTAAGGAGGCTGGCTGTTCACAGAGCGCCGTGTCCGAGCAGATCGACGGAAAGTCGAATGGAAGGACAACATGGGGCAGGAGAAGATGCAGCAGCAAAAGAAACGACCGTGGGCTTCATCGAATTATCAAAAGATTCAAGAACCCGCAGACCTCCAGAAAGAGGGTGCTGCGAGAAGGAGGAAGAGGAACCGCTTCAAAAACAGCAACATTCAGACGCATTCAGCTACAACTGTCAGGTTCCTTAGATCCAGACACTTCTGAGCCTGGACCAACGGAGGACAGGTCTCAACTGGGCCAATGAGAAGAAGGACTGGACTGTTGGCCGCTGGTCCAAGGTCCTGTTTTCTGAAGAAAGAAAAGTGTGCCTTTCATTAAGGAATCAAGGTCCAAGGGTTTGCAGGAAGACTGGTTAAGTGCAGAACCCGAGCTGCTGGAGGTCCAGTGTGAAATCTCTCCAGTCAGTCAGGATTTGAGCTGCTCTTGTGTTGGTGAGCTCTGCTTCCTTCAATCCAGATTCACTGCAACAGTCTAGCAGAATGTTCTAGAGGACCTTATGATTGCTTCTGCTGAGGAGCTGGATGGAGATGCAGATTTCATCTTCCAGCAGGACCTGACCCCTCCCTCATTTTTTTGCAAAACACGAGAAGTAAATAGTTATTTCTCCACAATTCTCTAATTTTCTGAAATCCAGTTTTTGTGGGTTTTTATGAGCTGGAACCTCGAAAACAATTAAACAGTGGGCCCTGAATCTATATTCTATGAACATTATTTTTAATAATGGAATGAATACACTTTTTCATGATATTCCAAATTTTGGAAAAAAAATCTGTGCAATGATTCACACTGAGATGAATTGCCTTTCAATCTCCAGTTTTATCCCAGAAGGCCACACAAAACAAAACAAAACAAAACAAAAACTGAGAAGGTTTGAAGGACAGTGAAGGTGCAAAACTGACATCATTAACAGTTAATCTGCAGACTGATCTGTAAGACTTAAGCAAGTCCTCATCTGAGGTTTATTTTCCCAGACAAATGATTGGTTCCACATTGAGCCTTTCAATGGGATTTAAAAAGGCAATTCATTCTTCATATGCATGCTTTCTTGTTGTGAACCTCTGTTTCTACATTCTCTGCAGCACCCTCTTCAGTTTTATCATCTCCCAGGTACTCAAACACCGACACCCCCTCGTTCAACAAGCTGATGGCAGGACTGAAGTGACAAAAAACTCCTGTTACAAAAGACAGAAGTTCCCCTTAACCCGTCACAGATGCTCGCTGAAAAGCTCTCCTCTCAGAGGCAAATCCTAAGCTTGTAAACGAAAGACCAGATGTTTGAGCAGCACCTTCAAACACCCGGAGAGGATTCTCCATGAACACCTCAGGAAGTGTGACAGGCAGCATAAACAGCCATTTATTTGTTTCCCGTGATCAAACAAGTGTGACTCTCGTGGTGCTGCACTTAAGCAGCAGGGCTCCTTTTATCTGCAAGCTGCACATGGAAACCTGCTGCTGGGTCAGTCACATCTGTAATTTTCTGCAAAGCTCCAGCCACGTGACGGTAATATTTAACGGCAACGTCACCTGCAGAAGTTCATTCCTGCGCTGGAAGGAATCTTTAAAAATGGTGCAAAATATCATTTACAACACAGGAAGGGGAAGAGCAGTGGCACAATTATGATCCCACAGGTACATAAACCTAATTAATAAACTGAATAATACAAGATAAAAGATTCAAGTCTGTCGATGACATATAATTACAAAATGCAGACATCAGCAGGTGTGCAACAAGATAAATGTATGTTTAGTCCTAATTAAGATCTAATAAATGCTTTATAGGTGCCGTTTTGTTAAAAAAAAAAAAGAAGAAAAGTATGCTATCCTACAAATGGTTAAGCTTCAATTATAAAATTTGTATAAAGTCTTCTCTAGAATGGCTTTTTTTTATCAGTATATGACAGCATACCGCTGCTTTATTTGTATAGTCCATTGAAACAGATGCAATTCAAAGAGCTTTGCATACCATACAAGGTAAAGTATTTTAAAGGATTCCACATTTTTTGTTTTTTTTTTTTGGTATGAAAAAAACAAAGACAGAAAATGTCATGGTTTGAGTTTGTTTTGTCTTGGTTTTTGCTTTAGTTCTTGTTCTGTCTTGTTTGGTTCTGTTTCCTGTTTTATTTTGAAAGGTTTCCTGTTTTGTTTTGTTCTCTAGTTTTACTTCCTTTGTCCCCATCTGCCCTGATCGTGTTCACCTGTGTCTTGTCTCTGCCTTCCTCTTGTGCTGGTCCATTAACTTTTGTCATGGTGTTTACGTCATCCTGTCTTAGCGTCCTCGTGCCATGTCCCTCGCCACGCCATAGTAAGTCTTTGTTTTGTTTTGTCATCCTGCTCGGCAGCGCTTTTGTTTGCATTAAACTCTCTTGCCCTGAAACCGTTTGCCTCCCGCCTCTGCGTCTGGGTCCTACCGGCTCTCGAGCCCCCCTCACCCTGACAGAATGGACCAGCCATATTTTCTGGACCCAGCAGAGCGGGACATGCGGCTGCTAGAGGCCTACTGGCTGGAAGCCGAAAGGACGAGGTCTTACTGGGATTTTGACCAGGCCCAGTTTACCTCGTATGCCTGGAGTGGGAGCCACCTTGACTTTACAGGGAGCCGTCTTGCCCTGAGGGGGGGTCGTCGTTGCCGCCTCCGTCCCCGTCCACGTCCCGTTTTTGTTCCGGCGGTGGTCCCGGATGCACCACATCCCCTTCCAGTGGTGGTCCCGGATGCACCCCAACCCCTTCACGTTCCTATGGTGGTCCCGGATGCACCACATCCCCTCCCAGTGGTGGTCCTGGATGCACCCCAGTCCTTCCCTGTCCCGGTGGTGGTCCCGGACGCACCACAACCCGCTCCAGTGGTGGTCATGGACGCACCCCGACCCGTCCCGGCTCCCAGGGGGATGCCGCCTGCACCCCGTCCCGTCCCTGCTTCCAGTGGGGTGCTGGCTGCACCCCGACTGGTCCCCGCTTCCAATGGCACGCCTGACCCGCCGGCCGACTCCACGCCTGACCCGCCGGCCGACTCCACGCCTGACCCGCCGGCCGACTCCACGCCTGACCCGCCGGCCGACTGCTGGCCCGACCCACCGGCCGACTGCTGGCCCGACCCGCCGGCCGACTGCTGGCCCGACCCGCCTGCCCTCTTGGTGGGCAACTTGACTAACCCGCCGGCCGACTCCATGCCTGACTCCATGTCTGACTCCATGCCTGACTCCATGCCTGACTCCATGCCTGACTCCATGTCTGACTCCATGTCTGACTCCATGTCTGACTCCATGTCTGACTCCATGTCTGACTCCATGTCTGACTCCATGTCTGACTCCATGCCTGACGACTGCTGGCCCGAACCGCCGGCCGACTGCTGGCCTGACTCCAAGCCTGACTCCACGCCTGACTCCATGCCTGACTCCATGCCTGACTCCATGTCTGACTCCATGTCTGACTCCATGTCTGACTCCATGTCTGACTCCATGCCTGACGACTGCTGGCCCGAACCGCCGGCCGACTGCTGGCCTGACTCCAAGCCTGACTCCATGCCTGACTCCATGCCTGACTCCATGTCTGACTCCATGTCTGACTCCATGTCTGACTCCATGTCTGACTCCATGCCTGACGACTGCTGGCCCGAACCGCCGGCCGACTGCTGGCCTGACTCCAAGCCTGACTCCATGCCTGACTCCATGCCTGACTCCATGTCTGACTCCATGTCTGACTCCATGTCTGACTCCATGTCTGACTCCATGCCTGACGACTGCTGGCCCGAACCGCCGGCCGACTGCTGGCCTGACTCCAAGCCTGACTCCATGCCTGACTCCATGCCTGACTCCATGTCTGACTCCATGTCTGACTCCATGTCTGACTCCATGTCTGACTCCATGCCTGACGACTGCTGGCCCGAACCGCCGGCCGACTGCTGGCCTGACTCCAAGCCTGACTCCACGCCTGACTCCATGCCTGACTCCATGCCTGACTCCATGTCTGACTCCATGTCTGACTCCATGTCTGACTCCATGTCTGACTCCATGCCTGACGACTGCTGGCCCGAACCGCCGGCCGACTGCTGGCCTGACTCCAAGCCTGACTCCATGCCTGACTCCATGCCTGACTCCATGTCTGACTCCATGTCTGACTCCATGTCTGACTCCATGTCTGACTCCATGCCTGACGACTGCTGGCCCGAACCGCCGGCCGACTGCTGGCCTGACTCCAAGCCTGACTCCACGCCTGACTCCACGCCTGACTCCACGCCTGACTCCAAGCCTGACTCCACGCCTGACTCCACGCCTGACTCCACGCCTGACTCCAAGCCTGACTCCACGCCTGACTCCACGCCTGACTCCAAGCCTGACTCCAAGCCTGACTCCACGCCTGACTCCAAGCCTGACTCCAAGCCTGGGCTGAAAAAAAAAATCCAATAAAACAATTGTCCACAGAATTTCTCCATCAACTATGAATATGTAAAACTAGTCTCTACAGTCATTGCATTGTCTAAAAAAAGCAGAAAATAAAAAGTCCTGACAGGCGTTTGGCCACCAGGTACCAGAAAATATGACAATGCTCCTTTTGTGGCAAGTTTCCATTATTTAATCTTCTTTGTTATTTAGGTATTCCATGGTTAATTTGGAATGCCTTGTAAATGAAAGTATTTAAATCTAACGCCCTAGCCCCATCTGCCCTTATGGGTGGATACGGGGTGTCTTCGGGGTAAAACATTTTAAGATCGTAGACCACCCAGTGAGCCTGTAGAGCGAAATTACACACCCTCATTTCTTTCTATAGACATGCTGTGAGCAACAGGTTGTAGTGAACCCTTAAGGAACTCGTAAGGGTTTAGGTCAGTGAGACGCAGGAGTGTCATACAGATTTTTCCTCTTTTTTCCAACCATCTTGAAACCTGAGCACAGCACATCTCTTGCATGCAGCCTGACCATTATAAATAAAGAAAATTTGACAGAGTGTAGTTTGTGTGGTCGTCCTACAGGAACTTCCGTATCACCTGCACACCCGATGCGAGCAGCATGAGCTAGCGCTTGGCCCTCAGTAACGACTAGAGTGTGGCATAAAGCCACAAGATCACCTGTACATCATAAGTGCGCCTAACTTCCATTATCCTTTTGAATACTTCAGAAAACACCTACCACACACATAATGATATGGCGTTTCATGGCTGCCATTAATTGAACGAGCAACCCCGTATTTGACAACTGCACGGTTGCAACTGGACAGCGCTCCTGTGCGCTCGCTGGGTTTGCGAGCAGTGTACAGGGGGTGTATTTGTCACTTGGGGGCGGTAACCTTTCTGGTTGATCTGATTGGCCGAATTAATTAAGTTAAGAAAGTGCGGCGGGGTTTTTTTGTGTTGTAAGTTCTTGTCACGTGAAAATCGCTTTATTAGATAAATCTACATGTACACTTTAGTTTGCCAAGACAGAGCTACTACACAACTCAAAGTACAGGAAGTGCATGTGGTTAAGAAATGCCAACAACTGAGCAGCATCTCACTGTTGTTAATCTATTTTCCTTCATTACATAAGCTTTACCTCATTTCCAGACCTGGGTTGATGATCGGAGGGGGACAGGAATCATAAGTTAAGTATGACACTTATGTAACCAATGAACAAACAGATAGAACTGTATGTACAAACATACACAAATTAGAAAAGAATAATAAATGAAACAAAATTTAAAACCAATAATTACAACTTGAGCAGTAAAACAAAGATTCATTTGATACTACATGGGTGAGATGCTGCTCCATTGTTAGCATATGTTAACCTCATGCTAATACATACATGAGAAAAACTTACAGCACAGAAAAACCCGCTGCACTTTCTTACCTTGTTCTTGGCCGTTCGTTAACTTTTTAATCCACGTTACATCCACAGTTATTTTTCTCTATAAAAGCTCTAAAAATACTAAAGTCCCGCCCTGCTACCTCGATAATTTTGACATGCAAATTTTGGCCAATCAGATCAACCAAAAAAGGTTACCCCCCCCAAGTGACAAACACACCCCCTGAACACCACGCACAAACCCATCGAGCGCGAAAGACCGAAGCGAGCACGCAGGAGCCAGGATTGCAACAGTGCAGTTGTACCATGCGGGGTCACTCGGTTAGCATTGCGCTTGTGCAGTTGTACGTTCGCTCACTCAGTTCCTGAATGCACGCGCTCAGTTATCTTTGCACTCATTCAATTAATGGCAGCCATGAAACGCCATACAACGATGGTGCGCTCCATTTTTATGACTGCCCTTGAGGTTGCTGCAGAAGCCTCAACGGATCTGCAAAACACACCAGTGCTCCTCTTAAGCTGTACCCCCTCCTCTCTACGACCCTCCATAGGGCCGGACAACCCAAAAACTTGCAGCATATGTACGAGTCGACCCCCCGGCATTATAAGGTCTAAATGATGTGGCGTATTCCACCACATGTAGCCCCTTGTACAGTCTCATGGTTCAAGTATTCAAGGAGTATTTTATTGCCATTTTCAGTGAACAGGGCAGTTTCACAGAATTGGAATTCGCTGCGGTGCTATTGTGCATCACAAAACACTTAAGAATAACAAAAATGAACAACAATGAGCAAAATAAATAAATAAATAACATAACACAAAGGACAGAGCAATAAATAAAGATGCGATAGGGCAAACTGTGGATGGAGAAGGTGCAGGTAGTGGACTATTGACTGGACATATAAGTGAGAAGTTTAAGGGGGGAGGAGTTAAAAGGTGTTCATGAGTCTGACGGCAGAGGGAAAGAAACTGTTCTTATGTCTCTCGAGGTTCTGGTCCTGATGGACCTTAGCCTCCTGCCCGAAGGGAGTAGTTCAAGTAATCCATGTCCAGGGTGAGAAGGGTGGGCAGCTATCCGACCTGCATGCCCCCGGGTTCTGGAGACATATAAGTCCTGGAGAGATGGGAGGCTGCAGCCAATCACCTTCTCAGCTGAGCGCACAACACGCTGCAGTCTGTTTATGTCCCTGGCTGTGGCTCCGGCGTACCACACGGTGATGAAGGAGGTGATGATGGGTTCTATGATGGCCGTGTTGAACTGCACCATCATCTGGGCCCGCAGCCGGGCCTTCTTCCACTGCCGCAGGAAGTGCATCCTCTGCTGGGCCTTTTTGAGCAGGGAGCTGATGGACGGCTGCCACTTGAGGCCTTGAGTACTAGTGGTGCTGAGGAAACGGACAGAGTCCACTATGGTGATGGGAGAGTCTGTCAGGATGAGAGGGGGTGAAGGGGGCTGTGACTTTCCTGAAGTCCACTATCATCTCCACTGTCTTCTGGGTGTTCAGCTCCAGGTTGCTGATGCTGCACCACGACTGCTGCAGCCAGACTCATCATCATTACAGATGAGCCCGATGAGGGTGGTGTCGTCCGCAAACTTGATCAATTTGACAGAGTCATGGCATAAATGATGCAGTTTAGGTAAGAATGAGAAGTAGCAGTAAAAACTGTTCACCTTTGCACAGAGGATCAGAGTCAGAGCCGTTGCAAACAAAAGAAAATGTAGCCGTATGTGAGTCTGAAGAGCAGAGATCAGAAAGATGAGATCAAATGAATATTTGTCGATCCCCAGAGGGATATTAAGGCCGTGCAGCAGGAAATTAACACAAGCAAACGCCAAAAAAACAGGATTTCACTAAATCATATTGTTGAAAGCAGTATGAGGAAGTGACTGACATGCTGAACATCACTGACAAAAGGTTTTTTTCATTTGCTCTGCAGAATCACACCTCAAACAATATCTGAACTACAGCTGCGATTCAGAGCTACGCCTACAAAATGTGTTTTGTTTTTTTCTAAAATCCAATCCCCACAAGGTCACACTATCAAATTAGTCACCTTAGCACAGTTTAACTACTGCTTTTGATTGAGTTGGGTTTAATCAAAATAATGTGTTTTACCTTCAGCTGGGATTTTACCCAAACTAATTTAAAAGAAACAACCCTCCCGTTTTTTGACACAGGTGTGGCACAGTATTAAGACTATTTCCTGTTTTTTAAAGGTAATTTGCTTTGGAATGACAGAGCTAATTTTCATGTTCATTCAGCATTTCTCCTTCCACCTTTGAGCCCTAAAAACTCCCACAATCTGCATCACATTTAGGAGAATTGGGCTTATTTTGAACATTTGGACTTTAATTTCAGAGCCAGACAGCTGGCTCAGGGGTCAACTGGAGCACGGGAACGGGGACCCTCTGAGTTTTATGACAAGACCAGAAATAGTGAAAATGGACCAAACTAGTTTGAAGATATAACCTGAAACCCAGAGTGGAAGTAGACGAAGGGAATAACTCTCTGCAGTGATAGCCAATAAAGACAGCTGGGAGTGCAAAAATGCTCAAATCTATAAGGCATTAGCACATACTAGAACTTACAAATGATTTTCCTAAACTATAAAAGTTTCTGTACTATCTAAATGCATAGACGGCTGAATTACAGGAGGAAGCCAGCACAGACATAAGGTGTAATGACTGAGGCAGAGATGAAGCAGTGTGAGACAGTTCTGAGGTCTCCTGCAGCTCACCCAAAGGGACAGGAGATTCATAAAGTAGCTTGGAGCTTTTCTAGATTTGGCACTAAGGGCTGGTGGAACCCTTGTGCTATCCTAGGCACTTTAACATTGGTAGTTGGGTCATCTAGACCCCACTAGACAGAGCTCTGAACCTTTGTCTTCAATGATTTGTGATCTTCACTGGTGTCCATGGATTACATGAAATCCTCTCCACCTTTATCCACCTTTGTCATGGTAGGGAGAACACCTCAATGTAAGGGAGGGGTCATAGGTTAGCACGAGGGCCAAGTTTATGTGAGAGTTTCCGAACAGTAAAGGTGTTGTGCTGCCTGTTATTGACATTTAGAAAATACATCATTATTGTTTTCATAGACTTATTAGACCCTTCATTTTCCTTTACATTAAAGGGCCTATGTCATGCTATTCATAAGCCTTTCAGTGTAGGTTATATCCATATACATTATAACATACAACCTTTGACACACTAAAAAAACATTTTTAATTAAATATTTGTTATTTCTGTGGGCTCATTTTCCAACCCAGAAGTAAGATGACTTCATCTCTGAGGCTCCGCCTTTCTCTCCATTTTATGACATCGACTTTCATAACTAAAGCTACAGCACCCTGGAGGAACAAAGCAAAACCTTGAAACGTGAATGCAGGAGAGCGGAAAGGAAGTGGAGATAAACGAAATTAGCTGAACATCGCAAAATTTCTAAAGAACAACAACTGATGTACAGTCATGCGATAAAAAAGCTCCACTTCTCAAACTTAAATATCCAAAACAAAAATGACAATAAAATTCTCTTTAAAGCAATAGACACTCTAACTAAAAGAGACTCTCAGAGGTCTTCCATGGCAGCAACGGATGCTACATGTGAGAGTTTTGAAGGCCACTTCAGGAGTAAAATCAATGCTATTAGGTCTAGTCTCTTAACTCAAAAAGGTGTTGAATGAATCTATAGCATTGCATTTATCAGAAGAAACACTAGAAAGTTTTGTCCTGGTTGACGCGGTGGCACTTGGTCAGGTTTTCTCCCATTTAAAGCCAATCACCTGCCTTTTAGACGCAATCCCCAGATCACTGTTAAAAACATTTTATGACTTCTATGAGTCTGAGCTTTTAAATATTGTAAGTTACTCTCTTTAGACAGGTGTCTTCCCTGCTGCCTTTAAAACAGCAGTGGGGAGGCCTCTTTGGACCAAGAGTATTTCAGATCCATACGACTATAACAACTATCGTCCAGTATCCAACTTACCAATTTTACATAAAATGATTTTTAAAAAACAGGTTTGTGCAGGTTCAAACTAAACATTCGTTTGCCTTGTCACTTTGTTTTTTAATTTGATTATATTTTTACACTTTGTGTGACCTATGTAGCTTGATATGATTTGATCAACCTAGAGCACCTTTCCTGCGTTTCGCCCGAGGAAACAACATCTGAACATGTGCAAAGATGGACGTGCATATTGTGTATATAACATGAAAGTGTTTAGCCGATCACCGCTAGTTCCACAGAGAAAGTGGGCGTGTGTTAACCTGGGGGCGGTGTTGGCAGTGCAGACTCTTCCTGGAAGGGGCGGTTCCTCACTTATCTACATAACAATGTAAGGACCTGCTCATTTTAATGGATTGGGAGGGACTGGTGTACAGAGAGCAGGTTTTTAAGGGAAAAATAAAAAATCAAAATACCACTTTTGGCTTGATGTTTTTTTATAACGATGAAATAACATAATAATTCACTTAAACGCTCAAAAAAGTTGATACAGCATGATAAAGGCCTTTTAAAACATTTGGGAGGCAGCCGTTTGACACTCAGGAGATGCAAGCTTAAAGAGCAGCTAACTCTATTGAATAGATGCTATTTACTGTTTGCTCTAAAATAAACAAAAAAGACAGAAACCACAACAACGAAAATGGAGCTGGAAGGTGTGGCCTAAGAGTTTATAGTTGTGGAAATGTGATGCTCTTTGTTTTCCTCGTAAAAGCTGTCATGCAAACGCTCAACGACATGACAGAGTTATGTGAATTTCTGACAGCAGGTATTCTGACTAGCCGGTCCTGGATCAGGACCGGCTAGTCAGAATTCAGGCGAGAGTCGAGGCAGGCGGCAGGCAAACAGTCAGGGATAGTAGACAGAAGATCAGATGCAGATATAACGCTCGGTAATGAAGGCAGAGTGGCACAAACAATACTTCGCACTGCTGTGGTTGATTGAATTGAATTGAATGTGCAGCATCCGGGAAGTGTGCGCTGGGGATGTTGGGAGCTGTAGTGTAGTAAGAGCTCAGGAGACAGTTCCCGCCGGTGACCAGAGGGGGAGACAGAGCTCTGACTTCTGACACATTTCTATTCCACTGAAACAGGTGAAAGGTTTGAGTAAAGAATATTCTGAGGAACAATGGTGTTTAACCCTTGTACTATCTTAGATGACCCCACCCTTACTTTGACATGTTCTCCCTACCATGACAAAGGTGGATAAAGGTGGAAAAATTTCATTTAATCCATTGAACCAGTGAAGATCACAAATCATTAAAAAAAAAAAAGGTTCAGAGCACTGTCTAGTGGGTCTGGATGACCCAACTCCCAACGGTAAAGTGCCTAGGATAGCACAAGGGTTAATTGTACAATTACCATCCTCACCTTTATTTATAAAGCCCTTAAACTTTTCAAAAAATTGAACAAAGCGCTTCAACTCATTTATTCCTCAATGAGTTGAAGTAGTTTCTGAACATTTTTACCTATCAGTATAACAAAAAAGAAAGAAAGAAAAAAGAAGTTGACATTACTTTTTGGCATAAAAGAAGCTAACACTTGCAATCATTTTGTATTTTAATCGTCTTTCTCATACAAGGGTTGCTGGAAGCTATAAGGATAGAGAGGTAAGTGTTAAAAAAAGGAACATCAAAAAGAAAAAGAAGAACTGAGGAACTCAGAGCAAAGAAAGAGAACATTCGATGAGCTAAGTGATGGGTTTTTAGAGACCCATCTGCAGAAAATGCAGTTTATTACTCACAGTGTAGAGTTCATTTGTCACCTTCACCAGCTCCTCATGCATCTGGATCCCAATGTCCTTACTCTGAAAAGCAGCAAGAAAAAAAACAGTGAGCTACTAAAACAAAGCCCCATCCTGCTGGAGCAAAGTCGAGCCAATTCTGTTGATGTGATAAGACACAGAGAAAAACCTCTGCAAGTCCAGCATGAACGAGCACAGGAAGAGTTACAGAAGATGAATCGGATTCTGCTTCCACAACCTCTCATCTGTCACTGCTAACAGAACCCTTTCTGCTGGAGATACTGCAGAGCCACATGTCAAACATTTGCTGTAAAAATATCAATACTTTCTGATAACCAGCTGTTTGCTGCATCACCACAATCTTTCACAGTCAGTGCAACTGCAATAAAAAAGCCCCACAGTTGTTCACCACAATGCTTTCCACATCAACACACAAGTCATCTTAAAAGCACAGATAAAAATACCATATGTAAATGTAAGAACTAATAAAAAATATGCATCAAAATGTGTCACAAAGCTAGTAGAAGTTAAAAAGCCAGAGAAGAACCAAAACGTTTTTAGATTTATAAAATCTTAAATCATTTTTCTCCTGTCAAGAGCAAAAAAAACCCAACTTTTTTTTGCAGACACATATGTATTCACAGGACCATTCAATGAATGTGTTTCATGTATTTAAAGTCAAAATCATGATTAATTCAGAGATACATTTTGCTAATCCACACAATGTCATTTATTTTAATGTTATAAAAATGAGAATATCTGCAGCCTCAAACTTAGACATATGAGAGTTCAAGAAGTAAAAGAAATTGAGATGGAAAAACATTTAATTGAATTGGAGTACAATGACATTTAGTTAGATAAATATGTAAATTTGAGTTGTATAAACAATTATTGAGTTGGATAGACATAAGAAATTAGGTTGAATAAATGTAACTTAATTACTTGTTACCAATTGAATCAATTCAAGTTGGATAAGTTGTGTGTATATATATACAGTATATACTGTATATATATATATATATGTATATATCTATATACATATAGATATATAGATAGATATATCTATGCGTCACAATTTAATTGGAAATAAGATCAGAAACTCGTGGGTTTACTTTGTCTGTTCTTTTTCTCCAAGCAGAAACTCTTTCTTCTGCTGATGATGCAGCCGTGTTACTTTTTGATGGTCATATAATCTTCATACGCCGTCATTAAAATCTCAGAATCCGTCTCACTGAAGTGTAGCGTCTCTTTTTGTCTCCACGCGTTTCCATGGTGACTCCAGAAATCGGCGATCTATTGAGAATGTCTTTATGTACCTGACGTGCACGTGCGTTAACCCAGGGTTACCAAGTCGAGCGTAATTACGCCAACTCAT
The DNA here is from genome assembly GCA_023969325.1 of Oryzias curvinotus. NCBI lineage: Eukaryota > Metazoa > Chordata > Actinopteri > Beloniformes > Adrianichthyidae > Oryzias > Oryzias curvinotus. The sequence goes on along the minus strand of CM043710.1, from coordinate 2,274,264 downwards.
ATCCGGTCTTCGGAACCGACATACCCAGAGTAAGCAAGTTCAGGCGGATTTCAGCCAGAGTTCAGGGTTAAAGTCAGGGTAGTTTAAACATGCTTTCTTTCACACAGTAAAGAGGTATATGCCTTCCTTTTTTTACCTTCACCATATAAACTCCAAACAAGCCCTATCAACAGCTAAACCTTTCATCTCAAATCTCCTTAGTCATCTGATTGTCTATAAACATTTGTAACCCACCTAATTATAACCTACTCATAAATCTGCATACAGTTGTGCTTCAAATTATTATTGTTGTTGTTGGTGGTGATGTTGTTATCATCATCATTATTATTAAAAAGGAAAACCATTTTGTGAAAAGAGTGGGGATTGGTCGCAGTGTGAGTACCTGCAGTACATCCTCCTGGAACACGTATTGGTCTAAATGTGATAACTGGGATGCATCCTCAGAGGGCAGGAGCAGCTGGTGAGCTGCACTGCAGAGGCTAATCGTGAGCTGGGAGGGTGCTTCCAGCAAGCCAATGATGGTGATGCAACACACTGTAAGAGTTGTATCAGATCTTATTATAAAAAAAATTATTTGATCATTTCTGTGATGGTTTTTTGCTTGTGGGTCTATCCAAGAGCTTCACAGTAGTTGTAAATGGAGACACTACAAGTCCTCGAAACATGGAGATGTGAGCCATGTGGACTATCCTTATGTGTCTAATTGGACAGGAGAGAAAGAATGACCCACTCCGATCATCTTAAGATCTATTTCAAAAGATTTAGCCAAAATAAAAAATCTGTGTTGTTTTCTAGGACAGCCAATGGGAGCAGAAGGAGTTCATTAGACATTTGCCTTTCAGTTGTGGGTGGAACTGTTGGTGCACAGCAACCCCGCCGCCCTTTCCCGTCAACTGAGCTATCTGTTTACGTGCTCTCCTGCTAGCTTACAGCCCCTCGCACCCCAGCCTGACATAAGCAGCGAAACAAAAACGGTAAGCAATATCAGAGCTATCCAGCCGTTCAGTTTAGATCCAGATTCCAGCTCAGACGAGGAGAACAAAGACGCTCATGGATCCGTTTGTCTGCAATGGATGCATCTGAATTTGAAACCAAGCAGAGGCCTGCCTATTCTAGCTTCCAACGGCATTTTCTTTGTCTGCTCCTGATTCACAACGGTTTAAATAAAGAAATATTCGGAAAAACAATTTTAATCTTAATATCTTTTATATATGTACTCCATAATGAGACAACTGCCACTAGAACATGTGAAAAACACAATTGTTATCAGAGTGGGTCTTTAATTTTTATGTTTTCAGTAATAGCTCTTGTAGCACTTTGTTCACACCGACACCTCATTTGGCTTTAAACTATAAACAAATTAAAAGAACACATCATTAAAAAAATATTTTTAATGATCAGAGCTGCGTGTAAAAATAAAAATATTAAATTAAAGTGACAAAGCCAAGAGTATCTTAGCCGAGAATAGAGAAAATTGTCCTAATACAAAGACACTGCCGTTTATTCAGCACTATAGGCTTTATCACAGCACTGAAACCGTTTATAAAACATGTACTTTTAGTATTCAACATTACTGTCACCAATCGTGTTTCTGATATTATTCATCTCCCCTGTAATACTCCTGTGGAACCATGGAGACCCGCTCCCATCCTACTTACAGAAATGAATATGTTAAGAGGCAGGCTTTCACTGCAGGTTCTCCAGCGTCCCCTAACGCAACCAAAGCAGCTAGTTTGTTTCTATGAGGCCTTCCCTTGCTCGTGCTATAGCCTGCCTGACTGAGGATGTCTGCTGGGATGTGCTCGGCCTCCTCCTACCCAGAACACTGAATGAAACAACTGAGGAAATACATCATTCATATTATACATGTCCTTTTGTCCTCTATATTTTTCTGCAGTCGGTCAAATTGCATTCTTTGTGTCAGATCATTTCTAATTTTCTCCACAGCCCCATGTTTAAATGAACTATTTACTGAATTGCAATATGTGCAGCATTGAGAGCGAGCAGGGCTGTCCTTTATTATTTCAAAAATGAACACAACAGCCTGCAGGCACCTGGCTCCGAGATGAAAGAGGACGTCTGCTTTCTCGGCTCTGGCATCCACACAGACGCATGTGAGCACACGTTCACAGAGAACCTGAGTGGATGTGGCAAGAGGAGCGCCGCTCACCTACAGGAAAGCCTGCAAGGTGGAAACAGGGTTCTGTGTTTGGATAAGACCCCAGCAATCCCTGCTATGTGCTGACAGTGAGCCAAATGTTGCTGGTGGTGGATGTAGGGCAGGGTGTGATGGGGGGAGTTCTGAGCTCCATCTCTCAAAAGCTGCTTTTAATTTTCCGTAGACCGTGTAACATTCAGACAGTATTCATGTGGAGTCCATGTGACCAATCAGGTGTAAATTAAACACATAGCAGGTTGGGATAAAGAAAGTGTCTAGAATATGACAGGCAGATTTGTCGAGTTCACAAACCCAGCACAAACTCTGCAAACACAGTTTTTAAACTTCATGGAACAATGCCTGCAATCATTAACCTTTATTTTATATTAGCCTTAAGGGTGGATGGAAATTGTTTTTTATTTACCCAAGAGAGTCTAGACAAAGACTTCCTTGCAAAGGAAAGAAAGAAAAATAAAGGTAAGCTCCTGAATTTGATGTGGATGGTTAACATCTGCGCATATTGTGCATAAAACGTGTGCTCTGTCAATGGTGAAAGAATAAAAATGTACTAGATTCCAATCTAAAACAATGTTAAAGAATATAAAAACCTCTGCATCGGATGAAAAATACAAAACGTAGTTCCTGGTTTTGTTTAAAATGAAGTATTTTCTCTGGAAAGAGTTCAAACTTTTCCCTTTTTCCTCGACTCAAACCTTACAAGTAACAATATCAGAAGACTGACCCTGAGTATTGTACTTTTTCCTAGCTGGCAAATTCATAGCAAAGGAGTAATGACAAAGAAAACCCCCTTTAAAGACCCACTTTGATGAAAATTATGCTTCTGGTGTTTCTGTTTTTGTGGTATTTTTGTCTTAGTGGAGGACACATACAAAAAAAAAATAGTGCTGAAAGTTACGTTTCTGACTATTTCTTTATTCAAATCGTGGTAAATCGGGGTGGACAAAATAAGCTTGCAGCTTGCAGATGCTACAATCAGGCAGACACAAGCTCCCTGCGCCGCTACTTGCAGATAAAGTCTTTGTTTTTCTTGTCCGATCTGGGATCTGGATCAAAACTGTTCGGCTGGACAGCTCCAGTATCGATCACCATTTTTGTTGCATCACTAATGTTAGGTTGGGGGTCTGAGGGGCTGTAAGCTTGCAAGAGAGCACAAAACAGATGGATGACGGGAAGTGAGGGCAAGCTTACTCCGCACCAACTCAAAGTTAAATTTCATGTCCTAGAAAAAAAACGTTGTTTTTTTTTAATGCGACTAAAAACGGGGAACCCTTTGAAAAAAAGATTGAAAAGATGATCAGAGCTGAACATTTTCTATTTGCATCACTAAAACTTTGGCAGAATTAAGTCATGATTGACTCAACACGTAGAAAAGAAAACCTGGACATTAAAAGAATAATCTGATGGAAATTACTATAACAACCTAGAATAGATTTTTCTGAAATACAGTCCTTATTTCATTCTGGCCTCTGAGCAAGAAAAAGACCTAGAATTGAGCTACTTGTGTGTTCGTATGCACAGGATCTAGAAGTGAGGTTTAAGCTTTGCTGTTTACAAACAGTAAAAGTCAAAAGGAAAGCTCCACCCTATCACGGTCACTAGGGCAAATGTTGAGCTGCTATTTTAAAATGACACCAACTAATTCCAAAGAGATTTACAGAGACCAAAAAGGTTCAAAGTTAATGTCAGAAGTGACTTCATGTCTCACAGACCTTCTTAAACAGGCGAATGACATCCTCGCCGATCTGAGCCAAACGCACAATGACGTTGTTGGTGTAGATGTCGCTGAGGGTGGCATGGTCTCTGCTCTCACGCCTCGTCTGGTTCAGCAGCAGGTACCAGCAGTTAACCGAGGACAGCAGATGCTGGTCTTTCCTGCAGAAAGAAGAGGGAACACGGGACTGTTAGAAGTTCACTTGTGAGAAAATGTAGTCTGTCGAGGGTGCCTCTACACAATCTAAACCCTTTTCATGAAAACAAGAGCCAAACTCTTGTATGACCTTTCATCTCAAATCTCAAATCTCGAATCTCGACGTGTCCTTTAGCCCCTGTGCTATGTGCCTTGGAAGGAGTGGGGTCATCTGGGCCCCACAAGACAGCACAAAGGTTAGGGCTTCATCTTAAGCAGCATCACCATCATCTACAATTAAGACTTTTTGAAAAAATAAACTCAGTAAATGTAGCTGTACAGGCGGTGTCACGCACAAATAAGTGAACTTCTAGTTACATCAGCTTTTTCAGTAGTCCAACTTTTTTTTTTTATATATATATTTATTATTTTTCAGCATATTAACAGAACAAGACAAGACAAAACAAAGCAGAACAACAAAACAAAACAAAAACAAAAACAAAAAAAAAAAAAAAAGGCCCACAGATACAGAAATTATTATATGTGCTGGAGTCTTATCCAAACCATACAACAAAAAAGGAAAGGTCAAACAACAGTAGAGCCGGTATTGTACATACGTGTTTGAGATCAAAATACAAGTGCTCTTTTTATAATTGTGGAAATGTCTAGTCCGACATACAACAAGAAAGGTTCCCATATCTTTCCAAAATCATTTTTGTGATGTAGCTGACAAGTTAGGTAGTCGAGAGACATGTAACTAAATACAGTTTTTTGCCATTGTCCTTTGGAGGGGATTTTATCAGAGATCCAGTTTGTAAGGATACACTTTCTAGCACAAAAAGTGAGCATTCTGTAAAGTTTCTTATTATATTTATCACTGATAACAGGGTCAGGTAATCCCAACAGCAAGAACAAGGGATTTTTGTTCAAGTTAGCAGACAGAACTTTATTCATTTCCAGACCAATAACACGCCAGAACTGCTGGACTTTTGAACACGACCAGAAGCAATGTGTCAGGGTACCGATCTCAGTTTTGCACTTCAAGCACAAGGAGGAGGAGCCAGGTTTAAATTTCTGCAGCTGATAGGGGGAGATGTGGGCTCTATGGAGAATCATGAGCTGGGTTGCTTTGACTCTATTACAAACGCACAATGTTTTTACACCTTCCCAGACATCTTTCCACTCCTCCTCAGTAATCTCTAAACCAAGTTCTTTGTCCCATAATTTTTTTTTAAATGTAACGTGTTAGTTGAAGTTTTACATTTAAGAATATGATAGAATGTACTGATGGAACTTGCTGGTTTTGTCAAAAAGACCTGTCTCTCAACATCTGATATATCATTTGAAAGTGGATGTCTTATATTCTTGCTGACAAAGTCCCTCACCTGTGAATATTGATAAAAGTCAGTGTTAGGGACATTGTATTTTCTGACTAACTGATTAAACGACATCATTGTATGCCCCTCTAACAGATCTTGCAATCTGGACAACCCTTTGTTTGCCCAGACACAGTATCTACTGTCCATCATCCCAGGTAGAAAATCTGGATTATTACATAATGGTGTAAGAACAGAAGTTACCTGGGACCTGCCTTCCAACTTTCTTATTGTTCGCCATGCTTTAACAGTAGAAATTGTAATAGGATTCCTGCAGAACGACTTTAGTGATTTATCTTTTTTAATAAAAAGTAAAGTTGTTAAGGGACAGTTAGACAAGGAACTCTCTATGTCAATCCAAAGACATGCAGGACTATTGCTCACCCATTCAGATATACCACGCAAGTGAACACTAAGTTGATAGTTTCTAATGTCTGGGAGGTCCAGACCTCCATCCAAAGATGAGCAACATAGTGTGGACAATTTTAGGCGTGGTTTTCTTTTAGACCATATAAAGGAACTGAGCCAGCTATTTAATTGTTTGATGGTTTTGTGTGGTAACATTACAGGTACCATTTGTAGTGGATAGAGCAATCTAGGAAGAATGCTAATTTTTATTAAGGCGGCTCGTCCAACCCAAGAAATTGGAAGATTGCTCCATCTCTCCAGGTCCAGTCGAATGCGCTCAAGCAGTGGGAGGAGGTTGGCTTTATACATTCCATCAAATACAGGTGTAACATTGATGCCTAAATACACAAAACCTTCCAGTGACCATTTAAAAGGAAAAGGTTGCGCAGGCACCTGTTTCAAGATGCCCAAGGGCATGGCCATGGATTTACTAAAATTTATTTTATAGCCTGAGAAACTACTGAACAACTTTATTGTCTCAATGAGGCAAGGAATTGATACGTTTGGTTTTGTCACCACTATCAGGATGTCGTCGGCATAAAGTGTAATCTTATGTTCTCTGTTCTCAATACAGAGACCAGATATACTGTTATTTGTCCTGATGGCCTCAGCCAAAGGCTCGATCACAAGTGCGAAAAGCAGCAGTGATAGGGGACAGCCCTGTCTTGTTCCTCTGAAAATACCAAAATAAGAAGATTGCAAGCCATTTGTAAGTACTGCCGAGAGAGGGTCTGTGTACAAAAGTTTTATCCAGTTTATGAAATTCATTCCCAGGCCAAATTTGCGCAGTATATAGAATAGATATGGCAATTCTACCCGGTCCAAAGCTTTTTCTGCATCGAGAGAAAGCACAAGACCACTTCTAGAGTGTTGATGAAAATACTGAATGATGTTTAATAATCGACGCATGTTATTGTGAGAATTACGACCCTTAATAAACCCAGTTTGGTCATTGTTAATTAATATAGGTAGTAGACGCTCCATTCGCATTGCTAAGATTTTTGACAGTATTTTTAGGTCCACATTCAAAAGTGAAATCGACCTGTATGATGCACAGTCCTCAGGTGCTTTTCCCTTTTTTAAAATCAAGGAGATATTCGCTTCTCTTAAGGACCGTGGTAGCAGCCCTTTAACAAAAGAGTCATTAAACATATTTAAAAGAGGAGTAATTAATAACTTATGGAATTCTTTATAAAATTCCACACTGAGCCCATCAGGTCCAGGGGATTTGCCAGATTGCAGCCCTTTAATTGCAACAAGTACTTCCTTTTCAGATATGGGGGCATCTAGACATGTTCTTTGTTCCTCTGACAGGCAGGGAAGCTTCAGGTTAGAAAAGAAACTTTCCACATTCTCAAATGAATCAGGCTGTTGATCAGATTTATATAAATTCTCATAGAAATCCTTAAATACATTGTTAATAACTAAACTATTAAATATTTGCTTCCCATGTCTGTCTATAACAGAAGGGATAGTCTGTGAATCAGGCTTTTTCTTTGTTAAATATGCCAAATATCTTCCTGCTTTATCTCCATGTTCATACAGTTTTTGTTTTGTAAATCTAATCTAATTTTCAGCTTCCCCCGTTAAAAGTGTATCAAGGGCAGCTCGAAGTGCAGACATTTCCTTACTTTTATGTACAGATGGATGCTTTACATATTTTCTCTCGGCACGTCCCAGTTTAATCTCCAGGATCTTCCTTTGTTCAAACTGTCTTCGTTTTTTAGTAAACGTGTAGGACATAATAATCCCCCGAGAAAAGGCTTTAGAGGTCTCCCATAATAATGATGAGTCATTTGTCGAGGCCAAATTAACAGACATAAATACCTCAAATTCGTCTTTAAAGTAAGACACAAATTTTTGGTCTTTAAGTAAAGAGGGAGTCAATCTCCAGTACCTGGGTTGTGTCACTGGGTGTGCCACGGTATACTGAATAAAAACGGGAGCATGGTCAGAAACAACGATTGTGCCAATTGAACTAGAAATAACTGATCCCAATAGAACTTTAGGAAGCAAAAAATAATCAATCCTTGTAAATGATCGTGAGGCATTCGAAAAGAATGTGTATTGTTTATCAATTAAGTGTTGAGCCCTCCAGACGTCAGCATAATCCATGTCTTCGCAGAATGAATTGACAATCTTAGCATGAGAGGAAAATGATAATTTACCAGGCGGAGACTTGTCCATGACAGGGTTCAAGTGGCAGTTGAAGTCTCCACCTATGAGTGTCTGTTCAACATTAAGATTTATAACTTTAGAAAAAGCTGTAGTTAAGAGGTTGGTTGGGTAACCGGGTGGGTTGTAAACATTCAATAATGCAATTTCTTCTCCAAAAAGCAAACCCTTTATCATAACATAACATCCTGATGTGTCCTTTATACCAGTGGTCCCCAACCTTTTTGTCACCGTGGACCGGTACAACGCAAGACACACTTACCGCGGACCGGTCGGGGGGGGGGGGGTTGAGGTGCAGCGCCGCAGCGCAATACACATTTAACGTGGACCGGGGGTGGTATTTTCTCTTTAGTAATAGTAATAATAATAATAATAATAATAAAGAAGTTTGTTTTTTGCTCATTTTGGTTGTTTGGGTTTAATTTTAGTGGCTTTATCACCTGATGTTTGGTGTCGCGACTTTGACGTGCGTTAAGTGTGACAGATGTAACAAAGTGAATCCGGTCACTTTTCAAAATAATACGTTTTTGTCGGAAAAAAAAACAATAAAATGGAAATTATTTTTTCTTTCTTTGCGTCCCGGTGCCAAAATTTCCCGCGGCCCGGTACCGCTCCGCGGCCCGGTGCCAAATGTCCCGCGGCCCGGTACCGGTCCGCAGCCCGGTGGTTGGGGACCACTGCTTTATACAGTCCAAGAGTTTGAATGGTACATTTTTATTAATCAAAATAGCCACACCTCGACTTTTTGAAGTGAAAGATGAACAATAAACTTGTCCAAAGCCCTCTTGCCGCAACTTCAAATGTTCACTGTCATTTAAATGAGTTTCTTGCAGCAGTGCGATTTGAACTGATTCTCTCCTAAGGTAATTTAAAACCTTTTTCCGCTTTACAGGTGTATGTAATCCATGAACATTCCAAGTGCAAAATTTCAGACCAGACATAATTAACTACAAACGGTATTATTCCAAGACAACAGCATAATACAATAGTAAAGAAAGATATCAAATTGAACATGGGGCCAAAGAAAAACACAAACTAAAGCATAATAACTAAAAACTGTGCACATGAAGTACACTTCGCCTAACATTGGCATAAAACGTAAACACTGTCCTTCTCCTATCATGGAGGAGATCGAGTGAAGGGAAACTCTGACGGAAAAAAGAAGATAACCAGTCTGTCCGGGGCGCTGGGAGGCCGTGCCTATAGATGTCCATACTTAGCCTCATTGTAAACTCAAAACTCCAGGTTAGGTAAAGTTCACATACATTTATGTTCTCAGCCATCGATAAAGGTCACAACAACAACAACAAAAAGGGGGGGGGGGGGACATGATCCCTTGATCAGCTGAGCAGTGATGCCGCCTTAGTTATTAGTGGCAGGCGCATCCTCAAGTGAATCAGCATAGTTTTCTGCCTCTACAGGGTCTTTAAACACCGTAGATGATCCTCGAAATGTTACCTTTAGTAGGGCTGGGTAGATTTGTCGGTACTCAGCGCCAAGCAGCTTGAGCCGTTTTTTCACCGTGTCATATGCCTTCCTCTGGCGCAGAACAGCAGCAGACAGATCCTGGAAGAACATTATTGTGGAGTCGCTGTATTTCACCGCTTGATTTTTCCTGCCCAGCTCCCAGGAGGCATTCATCACGCGTTGTTTGTCTCGGTAGTTATGAAAACGCACAAGCACTGGCCTGGGTCTCTGTGTAGCGGGGGGCTTTGGGCCAAGCACACGGTTTACTCTTTCCAACTTCACCCGGCCCATCTTCGTTTCAAGATGTAGTGCTTTAGGGAGCCAGGACGAGAAAAAGCGTGTTGGATCGTCTCCCTCGACACCCTCGGGAAATCCGAAGATGCGGATGTTCTTTCTTCGCCCTCTGTTCTCCAGGTCGTCCACACGACCATTCAGGTAATCCGCTTTCCTTTCCATGTCTTCAAGTTTACGGTTTACAGGAGTCGCGATGTCTTCTAGCGCTGAGATTCTTTGCTCAGTCTCAGTTAGCCTCTTCTCATGGCTATCGAGCGTGTCGCCCTGTTTTTTTAGCAGTTCCGATATCGGTCCCAATTTTTCATCAATGAGTTTGGAGATGTTCGCCGTAATCTCGTTTACTACAGCTTTACGGAATAGGAGTAAATTAGCATCGGTTCCAGCCTGGACCGCCGAGTTGGCTTCAACCTCAGCCGTATTAGGTTGTTGATTTAGTCCATCAGAGGCATCCGCAGTTTGGTTCTTTCAACGTGGCATCGCATCAGACTGTCTCAGAAAATAACTATTTATGCTCATTCTAAGTTTGCAAACCACCCAGATGCCTTTACTGCTCCTGAGAGTAAGGTTAAGTGAAATTATCAATGATTGTCAATGATTAGCTGCACCAGCTTTCCCGAACCTGACCTATCCTTACGCCGCCATCTTGAACTCCAGTAGTCCAACTTAACAGCATGTACAGAAATCTAGTTCTTTTGGTCATCCATGTATTTAAACAGGGTTATTATGACAAATGAAAGATAAATATGAAGTTTAATTTGTCGTGTTTGAACCTCTGACCTTCATCAATGTAAAAACGAAAATGCAATCACCTCTTTGCATTTTCGCTTTAATTATGACACAGAATGAGTGGTTCTTAAGTAGAAAATGAAAAAGCCTTTTTTAGGATTTATTTTTTATTTTATTATTGAGTCAATTGATGCAGTTACAATGTAAAAAAAAGGAAAAAGCATTTCTGTTCATCAATTTAATTGTCAAATTATATTTATAATGGAAATTTGCTACACATTTACAAGAGAACTTTTTGACAATTGAATTTCAAATACTATTTTCCTTATCATTTTAATTAAGTGACAGAATGAGCGGTGTTGAAGAAAAAAAAGAAAAAGCAGTTTGGCGTATTGGTTTTTCTTTTTAATTTTAAGTCAACTAATGCAGATTCATTTTGAAAATGAAAAAGCATTTCTGGTTTTGACTTTTATTTTTAATTATGCTACACAAATGCTTCCATATTATGGATGTCTCTTCTTTCTTAAAGAGTTTTTTTGCTTTCCTCTCCTCAGTGCTGATGTTGATCTCTGGGACTTTTGCTGATTTTAGGAAGCCCATGGCTTTAGTTCTGCTTTCTTTCCCTGATCATGGATTTTGTCACATGTCAGCTTAGCCCTTCAGTTAATGCTTGTTTTTCTGTGTCGTTGGGTTCACTTCATGAAAAGGTTACAGATCCATTTTTTTATTTGCCTTTGACCAGGTGTCTTCAGTCCAGATTTCCTCCTAACAAACTCCTTCTGGTTAGTTGGTAAACTGTGACTACATCCAGTTTATTTTTCATTTTCTGTTTTCAACAAAAAAACATAAATAGCTAATCTCCACATCTAAAGGCTGATTTACACAATACATGACAACCTTATGAGGGGGGAATAAGCCTAGTAAAAGTAACAGTCAGATAGTTGTAAAGTAGTCTTCCTCTAGCTGCAAGTGGTAATGATAATAATAATTTAGTTGATGAACGGCAAATTTACTTAGATTTAAACAAACTTGGTAATAGTACAATAGTACATTTATCTGCGTCTGGGCTATAACAGAACCCTTGTTGTGGAATAGCAACCAGGAGAATCGAGGCCCATTCTTCAAGACAGTTGCTTTGATTTGGCTTGGCCATGACATCTACAGAGCTTTGAGAACTTTTTCATACCCCTGGCTAGTTTTTAACATCTCTCTTGTTGTTCAAATGTTTTCAAATGTTCAAATGTTTTCACAATTATGAATTTTCCACATTGTCTTATTACTTTGTGGGAAATGTATTTGAAATTTCCTAAAAAGAAGAGACTCGCTGGTTTTAGTCAAAGTGTGTGAAGCATCGCTCACACTGCCCCTATGCAATCACTTCCAATGAAAAGTCTGTGCAAACGTGTTTAAAGGTGTGTAACCGTGTGTCAAATCACGTTTCTGGTTTATGTGTTCAAAATTCCCGTGTTCACGCGTAGCTACGCACATTTTTAAGACCGTTTTCAGGCTCTACATACAAAAGGGTCAAACTTTGACCAATCAGGGACTCAGATTTAGTAGGTATGGATGGCGGGCGTCCTCTTGAATTCACAGAAGTGTCAACCCCATGGAAATTAGATCATGGAGGAGAAATAAATAATTGCGGTTTGTGCAATTATTATGTTATATGACACTCAGTCGTTCATACATTGGAGTAGAACTGGGAAAGAAAAAGCCTGAAGCAAGATTCACCAGATTTGCACCGCTTCAATATTTTGCACCAAGCCTTCTCCAACTGTAGGTGGCGGACGTGTGTAGAAAACGAAAAAACAACAGGAAGCCCCTCCCTGCTTTTCCAGTGTAAACATCGTGGCAAAATGCCCACTCAGCTACTAAACCAATCAGATCGTTTATCCTGCTTTAAAATTCTGTATGTTTTGGTATTTCCAGCCATCAAAAAAAGCTTCTTCAACATATTTTTTTAAAAATCGTGATATTTCCACTTTAGGCTACAAAAAAAAAAAACGTCTAAACACAGGAACAGCAAGTAAAGACAAAATGCTGGACCATGACTAAACACAACTTTATTCCTTATCTCCATTTCTATTACGGCCCTGTAAATGTCTTGTTGCCTCCATACATCATTCGCCGCTGCCCTTCAGCGCTCTCCAAGCAAAGCACTGGCTGGTGAGGAGCACATCTATAATGCTGGTAGCTATAATGATCCAGTGAGCCATGAGGTCTGATTGCTGCATAATCAGTTTACACAACCGCTGCCATGGATGCTTTAAAATAGAAAGACCGAGGTTCATACATCACTCCTCCAGCACACACAATCAGACATTTAGGATCTCTTGAAACCCATAGCCTGTCTGCATCCTCTCTGTGCATTAATGAGTTACGACAACCCATGAAGAGACAAAGAGGCTGGGGGGGGCAAAGTAGGAAGAGAGAGCAGAGTGGGGGATTGACTTCCACTGCAGAAGGGAAGAAGGGATAACCAGCCCCGACATCAAAGGCAAACCCTTCAGACAACTTCCACAATGCTAATCACATTTAATGAAGCAACTGGAGAATGTGTTTCACCTTCTATGTAACCTACATATGCCCCTAAACATCACTGCATCCGGCTGGTAGATTACAAACTCCACAATCGTCTTCTTGGCATCAGAACAGCACAGACAACAGGACTGTTTTGTAACAAACATCATCATTCAGTCAGGTAACCCTTGTTCTATCCTAGGCACTTTAACATTGGGAGTGGGGTCATCTAGACCCACTAGACAGTGCTCTGAACTTTCTTTCTTCAATGATTTGTGATCTTCCCTGGTGTCCATGGATTACATGAAATCCTCTCCACCTGTATCCACCTTTGTCATGGTAGGGAGAACACGTCAATGGAAGGATCGGGTCATCTGGACCCCATAAGATAGCAAAAGGGTTAAGTATGTCTTTTTATGTTTATCTTAGTTTAGTGTCATTGTGTAGACTTTCAAGGTTGTGTTGTTATGTTATTGTTTTGGGAGAATTCTGTTAAGAAACTACAAGGTAGATTTTAGGATGATGTCAAAGCAATGCCATATATATATGAGAGAGAAAGAATAAGTCTGTAGTATCCATCTGTACATCTTTATACCAGCTACGTCCTGTTATTGGTCACAGGGTTGCTGGAGCCTAAGACGGGCAAAGACAGAGGACACTAAGTCTAACTAGAACTAAGTCAGATCTGAAAATGGGCCAGATTAGCAACCTTCAGTATATAAACCTTTGAGACAAGAAAGAGAAAAAGAAAAAGGATAGAAGTTGTCTCGTCCCCTTGCTTATGTCCTCGTTTCATGAGAATCAGGAGTAGAAAGGCCCTAATTAGACTGGAGTTCTTTATCAGCAGCATCTCTGAGCAAACTGTGAACAATGTGCCTGTTTGATGGCGCTAACACTTTACCTTCTGTAAATCGAAGGACAATCTCTTAGAACAGAGACAGAAACCTGAAAATGTAGCTCTCCCTCATTTACTTTGTTCCCACCTCTTTAAACAAGCAGAGAACATGCAGATTAGTTTAAACTTAAAGAGGCATACACACATTATTTATGGAAAGGTTTAACACGCCATTAATTGCCAACTCTGTGTTCTTACGAAAAGCAGAGAAATGTAATATTTTTTTATATTTTTAAATGAAATGATCCCAGAAACGTACTGGTTCAGACGCTTGTTAGACCCTTTGATTTACAGTCTTTGCAAGGTAAAGACATGGACATAATCTAGACCGGTGAATCTTTTGATGACCAAAAATGAGACAGTAATACAGCAGATGTGTATTTGACAAGAAACAAGCAGAAAATACTGCACTATTCCCATGACTGAACCCATCTTCAGAATGCACATAGCCTGCACAAGTCAGCACTGTGTCAGACAGAGTTGGTGCTTCAGCTGCGCTTGTGCTGAATGCCACCATTAAATCATCCGGAGCCTCTGATGTATCAGTGCCAGGATTTCCAGGAGGAAGTCTGTATTTATCAAACCAGGCCATGGCTCTGAAAGGTCTCTAATCCCCTCTGCACTGCCTGCCTCCCGCCTTCAATGAACCAGCCAAGGAAAAAAGAGGAAGACGCAAATAATTTCAAAAGACAAGGGACAAGCGGGTGCTAGCCACCAGCTTAGCTATTCAGATTCCCCTAGTAAAGAGGAACTCTTTTACCAGCAAATCTTTAAATCGCTGATTTCCACATCAATTTTTGACTTTTTCTTTTTTTTCTCTGTGAGTTCTGACAGCGTATGATCATGTGCAGCTGCAGAGATACAATTCAGTATGAATGAAGAGGAGGAAAGACAGAAAACGTCAATCTCCTTACCGTCTTTCATGGATGAAAAGAGCAGCCATCTGAATGATCAGCTTTCCACCTTTTGTCCTAAAGACCACCAAGAATTTAACAACGTAGCAGCAGCGAAGACCAACAGACTGTGATTTAAGAACATGCCATCGACATACAGTAAATAGCTCTGCATACCCTGCTCACCTTAAGTCACACATACGTCTGTTAAAACACCCAAGCTCACATAAATACATCTTCCTATCGGATATTTTCATGGCTCCTCTCCTAATGACTGTATAACATTGTCCATATTTTATATAAAATTGTTGCTTCACTCACTGAAGAACTGTGAGGCAGAAAGCAGTGACGACCGCTGCAGTACAGTCCAGCTAATCTGGCCTCCAGTATTTCTTTTCACTGCTGCTAATGAGGCAAAAGGGGGAAGCGAAATGATCCTTGGTTGAGTTGCGGCTGCGTGGCGGTAACTGCAGTAGCTGTAAATCACAGAGGCATCCAGCTTGCTAATGAATCAGCAGCGGAAGGTTTCATTCGACACACTGGAGGCTAGGATCCAAGACATCCAGGAGTCCATCCTGACACCCTGACTCTGTGGTTCAGGTGTGCTTTATTATCCCTCAACAAAACAAGCATTCAAATAAGGAAGATTAGCACAAATGTCACTGAGTGGGAAAAATGAAAAATGTAATGCAATCTCTTGGTTGTTAGTGGAAGCAGGTCTGAAAAATACCTTTAATGAGCTTGATGTAGATCTTTGTCAGATTTAAAGACATGACTTGCTTTTCAGCTCAGAGTTTCAGATTTACAGCCTGGTCAGGGTTTATGCAAACTTGGTGTTTTTATTGGACCACCTCAGCGTTTTTCCTGCCCAAACCCATTCACTGTTTTGGTGGGTTTCCATTGACTTAACCTAAGTAGCTCTAAATACTCAATAAAAGGTGTGTTTCTGCTGGTTATTGGGATTTGTGGTAGACTATTTACAGGTTTCAAACTCACCTCACAAAATGGTGATACTATCATTATTTTGAAATTGCCTTTTCTAACATAAACATGTTTCAAAGTAACTTAAAGTATACTTGAGATACAGAGTGCATTCTCTTATAAAATGCGTTCTGAGTGTCAGGCAACAAGAGTTGATTTTGACTCGCATTTTCATGATGTAGTGGTCTGCAGCCCCCCACCGTCATTTCCTGTGTGGTTAGACTAAAGTGACGAAGTCTGCACTTGACAGGTATTCTGTAATGCTCAAGCAGTCTATGGTGAGGCTGAGAAGACTGATCTCTGGGGACGTGTTTGTCTTTATGTGGCATTCTACTTTCACAAATTATGACTGCAATAACGTTACTGCTTTAGGGTTATGATGCAGACTATGTCTGATGATTTTCAAACGACTACACAAAAAACATAAAGAAATGAGTGTGTTGTTCACTTGTAATCTCTTGTAAGTTGCACCACAGTTGTGCAAACCATCATCCAGGCATTCCAATGTAGCTGGACGGATCTGGCAATATCCTCCTGACCGTCAGCAATGCAACTGTGTCCTGCGTATAAGACATTTCTATAACGGAATATCTCCCAACCACTGCATATTGATGAATTAACTCCCTTTGGTAACTACAGATAACATTTGGGGTTTTAGTGATACCAATGTGAAGGGGTGGAGCTCTGGGAGTTGTAATTATTGGTAGATTTAAAAAAAAATTGACTGGACAAAAGTTGTTTTTTCTAGTAGTCAGGAAGATATGGCAAAAATAAACAATTGCTCTCCTAAATACAAAAACGGACTTTTCGTTTTTCCTTCATTCCTTCCTTTCATCAGATCAGTTAGTGCAGCGCTGAGCCTTCTGCTCCTTCCTCGCCTCGAGTACTTGATTTTAAGAGGAGTCATGATCTGATTTATTAGTTAGGATTTCTGGGCAGAGGACACAAAAAAAAATAATTGATCACTTTTACTTTCCAGCTGATTCATTGTGAGACATTCAACATACTGATTTTCTGGTTTTCACTTCAACTTAAAAATAGAAGGGCTTTTTTTACGGTGCCATTTAATACATGGATTCATGGTCACTTACATGAAAGGTGTTGCACAGTGGTGCAGGGGTTAGCGCTCTTGCATCACAGCAAGACAGCGAGAAGGCCCCGGCTCGAGTCCCGACTGATGGACCTGAAACAGCTTCACCAATGGGCGACCTTTCTGTGTAAAGTTTGCGTGTTCTCACCGCGTGGGTTTCATCCGGGGACTCTGGCTTCTTCCCACCGGTGTACCCACCCCCGTGACCCCGAAAGGGACCAAACGGGTTTAGAAAATAAATGAATACATGAAGTACATACATGTACACATGAGCATACCTGAGCACATATGGGCGTGCTTGCACGCACACCTATATAGGCATCCATGTATATAACTTTTATGTACTGACATCTTTCTTATAACTTAACTTATGCAACCAGCCCATTATGGCCGTATTTTAAAACGAGCTGATTTGAGAGTGGAGCATGTTTGCAAGAACACCCTGTTACTCCTTCACACCTGCTAAAAGTTCTACAGACTTTTCTTTGGCCACTGATCAGCTCAACTAGCCCCACTTTTGTCAAGTTCCCCATAGGGAAGTTAATAGGAGTGGTGCTGGTCATTTGGCCCACCCGCATTTCACATCATTTTGACAGACTGAACCACAGCAAAGGCCCACATCTTTAACCACCAGCAGCACTACTGCAAGGGGCTGCGGCTCCCTAAAGCCTCCAACAGGAGGTTTGACCACTGACTCCTATGGTTTGCACATGTGTGATCTGGGTTCATTGAATGAAAACAATAATATTTAAACAAAGTATTGCTTTGAAAATAGTCAATTGAAAAGATTTCTCCAAATGTTTCTGATATTCATGCTGTATTCAAAAACTAACATGCAGCAACATTCTACGCTTTAATAAAAAATTTTTAAAAAGGCAGACATCAAGTTATAAACATTCAAGAGCAACGCCTTTAATCAAAGCCTACAAAGAAAAGGTCCAGCCAGCTTTGAAAACTCTAATGTAAACACTAAAAGGTTTTAAGAGTAAAGAGAAAGGTAGAAAAGCAGATGTGCTACAGCGCTGCTGCATTCTATAAAACTGTCTACACACGTAGATGAAATCATCCCAGCAGTTACTGTCTGTCTGCTGGGAGACACTCACTTAAACTGCTGGTGTTCTCTGGAGCTGCGGATCTTTGAGGAGAACCTCTCAGCCAGTTTTTCCAGGCTGCGGGAGTATTCCAGCTCCACCTCAGCTTTGCGCCGGAAGAATTCCTGCAGATCTTGCAGCAGCTGGATCCGGGACTCGGACTGCTGTTCCAAACATTTGAACTGCTCCACCAGCTGGTTACGGATCTCTGTTCATCAAACACAAAGGAAAAAGTGCATAAGTCAACGGTAACCTAAAACATTTAGCTGCAGCCAAGGCCTTAGTCACATGCACCCGTACAGGGGGTTGACCCTGCTGTTTCCTGTGTGGCCACCTCAAAAGACATCAGGTAAACAAAACGTACCATTGTACTGTAAATATACAGTGAGACATTTATAGGGATAACGGACGTTACATGCACTCATGACATATGGGTGATGTAGTCGTAACACCGCACTCTAGTCTTTGACAAGGTGCGAGTACTGGCTCCTTACTGACCGCGCACAAATGCCACACACAGGGTGTGCAAGTGATACATCGGTGCCCCCATTCTGCCCATCGAGTGTCCACACGAACTATACTCTGACTTGTCTATTTTATAACAGCTTCCCTGTAGATAAAATGTGCCTGAACATTTTCCCTGAACAGGGTCATGGTCTGTACAGATTTGCCCGTTTTACTGAGGCTCCAAGCTAAGCCAGCCTGAGGGTGTGACCTCTCTTCCATGTCTACAGTTTGGATTTAAAGCATGACAAAACCAACTTAATGAGGAAGTAATGCACTCCCACACATGGATGAAATGATAGAGAAACACTTCTAAAGAGGAACCTCGCTCTTCCAGGCAGACTACAGATCTGAACGCCCTTGAGAGCTGCGAGGGAAACTTGATTCCTCTTTGTGGTGCTGTCATCAGCAGCGGCTCAACTTGCAAAGAGAGAAAGGTCTGTTCTGCGGCACAGAACAGAACATTGTGTAAGGCATGGGTACAGAAAGAGTGCTGTCACTTCACAAGTGGAAGAAAACCTCATGAACAAAACTGCATCCATTCTGAAGCCCGTTTTCCCTGATCAGCAAATACAGAAGCCGAAAGAAGATGTGATTCAAAAGGTTTGATTAACCACAGTGTCTGTGTGCATTCACCGATTTTCTGAGGAATTGCTCGTCCCTGTGCGGTGACATACCAGCTTTTGGTCTTTTCTTAGTATATGTTGTGCCTCAGGGTTCAACAGGATTATGTACTTTTAGCCAGTGATCAGGGGACAAAAAAGGCAGGAAACCAGGTGGGCAGCAGGTAGCTTCAGGTGAAGCTTAACAAAAAACACACAAAACGTTTGCAGAAGATACAGATGCAACAGGACATCAACCTATCACAGTGACATTCATGATGTTTGGTCTCTCAGCAAAGAAAAAACATGAAGTTCCTAAAGAAAATTGCAGCATGTTCCACATCTAAGAGTCACATAAGTCATACTCCCCCCAAAAACATGAAGATGACATTTCTATAGGCAGCTGAACTACACAATGAATGGTCAGACCACAAATGGTGTGTTTTCGTGCTGCTGAGGCTGTAATTTGGTCAGCCGGGCCTTCATCATGGCCTTGGGCTGGCTCTGACTGCTGTGGGAGCAATACTATTGAGCAAGGAAGCCTTTGTGATGTCGTGCCGCCTGCTCTCAGCCCTAAACGGCAGGCTTCACTTTGTGGTTAACCATTGTCCCAGCCCTCCTCTTTATCCAGGGGGGCCTGCCCCCCCATTTTACTTAAAGCTCCCCTCGGAGATCTAAACCACTCACTGCTCTCCTGCTTCAGCTCTGTCAACACTGCTGCCAGACATGCAACGGCGTGATTTATTCTTCATTGAAATGTTTTGTTTTTATAGTCTAAGGTAGGAATGCCAGGAGAATAGCCAGAGGAAAAAGTGACACTGACGTGAACAGCTGAAAGACAGAACCCACTTTGAAGAACAATCTCTAACAAAAAGGGAGTTTGAAACCGGCAGTCACAAACATGTTCTTGACAAATGTGACAGAAAAATAGGTCACGCACGCCAGAAGTGTGCCCTTCTCTCTGAGAAACCATGAGCAATTGCTGGCTAAGTGTTCCCAGCTCTTTGAGGAGATTCATTCACTGTGGTTCATCCAAAAAAAGAGGGGACTCCTCTGTGGTTCATTTCCATCTCTGAGGAGGAAGCATTTTGAATCAGTGCCTGCAAAAAAAACGACATCTATTCATCTGTCAGAAAACTAGAACAAAAACACACATTATTCCTGCAATGGGACTTTTTTCTGATTTCCATTATTGTCTGTGAAATGATTTGTAACAAAGTAAAGGAATATTTGGATTACAAGTTTAAACCTCAAATGCTTATATTTATACTCTCTCTGTAGGAACAATTTATGTTTGATTATATGGCTTTCTAACTTCTTTAAAGAGCCACTCTGAAAGAAACTGTGTTTTTTTGTGTTTTTAGCATGTTCTTGTGGCATTTTTCTGATGATAGAGGACATATATAAAGAAAATTGAGCTTAAAATTGAATTTCTTTATTGAAATCGATGTGAATAGTCAGACGCAGACATAAAACTGCTGTTGCAAAATGACTGTATTTGTGACGCAACAAATACACTGGGTGGGGCCACAAGCTCCCTGCTCTGCTCCATTCTGATCATCCACTGTCAGACCAACAGATCCATGAACGTCTTTGTTTTCCTCGTCTGAGCTGGAATCTGGATCAGAACTGGACGGATGGATAGCTTCATCACTGTTCTCCATTTTTGTTGCACCAGTAATGAGAGGTTGGGGATGTGAGGGGCTGGATGGGTGACAGGAAGTGGGGGTGGGGTTGCTCTACGCCCACGGTGCCACAAATCAGAGATGAACTTCTCGTTAACTCCTGACACTGTACAGAAAACTATTCAATTCAATGTGTTTGTAGGATAAACCCCTTGAAATGTGTCATCTCGCTCTCAAGGGGGTCCTTGACATACAACAAAACAGGCAAATACCGACATATGTCAAAACAATGAAGAACTTATACAAGAATAAGAAATAAGAAATATACAAGGCAACAAGCAGGCACACACACACACACACACACACACACTTACTGCACATTTATTGCACCTCTTAGCAGTTAGTTTAAGCTCAAATCAAATCAAACTTTATTCATATAGCACTTTTACAACGCATGCCACTCGAAGTGCTTTACATAAAAAAAAGGACAAGACAAAATGTTTTTTTAAAACCTGCACAACCCCCCCCCACACACACACACACACACACCATGATAAGAAGAGTGATAAATGTAGAATGTAGAAACCTGGCTTTGTACTGAAGTGGGGAGACGATATTTTGGGGACATGTCCACATCAGTGACCCCCCACTCAAGTTCACAGAATACCCTAGCACAGGACCCCCCCAGATCTGTTCAAAAGGGCCAGACCCGGGAGATCCCACAGAAGCGACCCCGTTCACCGAGAAGGATGTGATGTGGAGGATCCCTCTGAGAAAAACACTGGAGTTACAACTAAAATGTAAAAAAGATCAAATAAAAATACATAAATAACCAAATAAGTACATAAATGAACTTTTAAATAAACTTAGAAGGTACAAATAAAGAATGAATAAATATATAAAGACATATGCATACACATTTATCAAATTAGTAAAAAGAGAACCTAAATAATTAAAAGCTAGATTATGTTCTAGAAAATGACGTAGGTTTTTAGATTTTGGCTAAAAACCGCATAGACATGATTAAAAAACCACTAGGAATGCTATCACAATAGATCAAAAGATGATTGGACTTCAAGTCTTTTCACAGGGATGTTCTTGAAATGAGTAAATATCACTGATTTGTAGGAAAGCGGACTTTTTTCATTCAGGTACATGATCCATTAGGTTTACTTCATCCAAGGTTTGTTTGAAGTCCCAACAAAACATTAGAATTTCAAACAGCATGAAGGATCACCCTGTTATGCAAGTTAAAGACAAGTACTCCCATTAAAGAGGGATTATCTGAGCAACCTAATAAAACACACCACCTTCTCAGGTAAAAGCAAGTTTAACCCTTCATGTTCCTGATTTATAGGTTTTTGAATGGACCAGCTGAAATGTGTGGAGTGGTCAGATCATGCAAATTGGCTTTCTGTCAGTTATAAATGTGCTTTTTTTTATGCCTTATAACAGATACATTTCGTATTCATATATTATTCACAACCAAATGCTGCCTCATAAATCAAATCAATGAGAGTAACATACTGGGCTGCATTATTAAGAGCTGTAGACAGAAATATGGTTGACGGACAAGTTGCTTAGAATATTAAATACACTAATAGCACCCTGTGAAATAAAAGAATTTAAAAAGAAGCTTAAATGGGTAAACTGGAATGTTCTGTCACAATAGGGAGTACATTTTCGGGGGAAAAGTTCCATTTCTTTCTTTTTGAACGTTTCCCAACGAACGCTGGTCTGGAGGAAACTACTTGATAAGTCTCATTTGTCCAGAAAGTTTACCATCAATCACAAGCTGATTAATTTGGAATTGTCTGGCTGTGAATTTAAAAAAAAAAAGTGTTTTTAATGTATTTAAAAAATATGTTTCATCTCATTTACATACATCAGAAAAAGGGCTAAAAACAATTTTAGTATAAGGAAATCAAGATAAAACAGCAATTAAATCTAAAAGTTGCTTGTTTCATGAGTAAATACTGAAGCGGCGTGCATCTGCAGCGCAGCTTAACGTGAATTCTTCATCTCATATTTTATTAGTGTTAGTGACAGCTTCATCATAAGATATTCATTACAGGAGCTTTTCATTCATCACCACTCTTCATCATCATTATTACATTGGCTCCTTTAAACTGTACACCTGTTCCACTGTGTAATATGTTCTGCACCATTAATGGACAGGAATTAAAAGCTATCTGGACATGAGCGTCCTTGTAGGACAGGAAAAGGAAAACACTGAAAGAAATTGGTAGGATGTGGCAGACTTGACCTTTCCCTGTATTAAAAGACAAATACAGTGATTATTAGCCTTTTGTTTTAGTAAAATCTTGGGGTTTAGGCTGTAAAAAGTCAGTGTGATGTATTTATAACTGAATTAATGGAGGATGAAGATTGCATCAGATGACAACTACACCTCTCCCTGTCTGCGCCTGTCAAAGCTTTTTCTGCAGACACACACGGACTGACAGCTCTGCAACACAAAGCGAAGTAAACACACCTTTGCTATGGTTTGTGTGTCACACTTTTCAAAGCTCCTGTGAGCGTTTTTGTTCTCCGGTCTGTGCACAGCTCAGTCCTCTGCTTCAGAGCATCTGCATTGGAGACTTCCTCTGGCTGATCCGTCTGACTTC
Organism: Oryzias curvinotus; assembly: GCA_023969325.1. Taxonomy (NCBI): domain Eukaryota; kingdom Metazoa; phylum Chordata; class Actinopteri; order Beloniformes; family Adrianichthyidae; genus Oryzias; species Oryzias curvinotus. The sequence goes on along the minus strand of CM043710.1, from coordinate 2,250,965 downwards.
CTGTTTGCTCCCTTACCAGCCAAGCAAGAAAATGACTAACAGATGTGGTGCCTCAGTGCTTCTCAGGTTTTATTTAACCTGCCTAGACAGCAGTGGTGGATCAGGTTCTGCTTTACAGAAGGTCAGTGGCTAAAGTCTCTGCGCATTGGAGCATCAGCTCTTGATCATTTGACTTGTTGGGGTACCATGGTTGGTTTGACCTCAGCTTCCTCATCGCCAGTGAAACAAAGACTTCCCATGTGGGATCAATTAAATAAATACAGACCAAACGCTAAAGCCAAAGGCCATCCAAATCTGAATGCACATAGATCCAATTCTGCTTAGGTTTGCAGAGATCCAGATAAAATTGGGTTTAGTATTAAACTGCATTTGATAGGTAAATTTCATACATTTAGAATAGGCCAGCTGGGGTTAGTGCAGGTCGCACCTGTCATGATCCAGACGTGAGTTCGGAATGACCCAGAAGCTGAAACCCGGAAAGAGGCTCGGACTCAACGGTAAGTTAGAAGAGAATTTAATTTGGCTGAAACTTGACAGGCTTTTCCCTAGGTAGAGAGCGGGTGCAGGCTGGAGGTATCTTGGGGTGGAAATTCCTTGAGGTGGTTCTGCAGCGGAGGTGAGGCTTGAACCCAAACGAGCAGAGGCGGCTGGCTGGAGGTTTCTTGAGGCGGCGTGACAGCAGCGTTGGAGGAAAGCGACCAGGTGAGGATCCAATAGGTTTTGTGTCCTGAGGCAGAGCGAGAGAAAACCATGAGCATGAGGCAAAGAGACGTGAGACATAAACATGAGCTGACCAGACTATGCACCATAGGAGGAACAACGAACTGGCACCGGCTGATGATCCAGGAGGAGTTTATGAAGGCAGGGGTAGATGAGGTAAGTGGATCCAGCTGGTCGCAATCAACCCAGGAAGGAGGGGGGAGGAGGGAGTAGCTGACAGGCCATGACAGTACCCCCCCCTCAACGACCGCCACCAGGCGGTCCACAGCGACGATCAGGATGAGCAGCATAAAAATCGTCAATGAGGGTATGGTCCAGGATGAGCGAACGCGAGATCCATGAGCGTTCCTCCGGACCATACCCCTCCCAATCCACCAAGAACTGGACCCCACGACCCCGACGCCGAACGTCCAAGATCCGGGAGACAGTGAAGGCGGGGGCCCCATCGATGGTACGGGCGGGTGGCGGGGACGAGGCCGGCGGGCACAAAGGGCTCTCAGCCACAGGCTTGATCTGCGACACATGGAACGTGGGGTGTATTTGCAGGGCCGCCGGCAGACGAAGTCGGACACAGGTCGGATTGATGACCCTGTCTATTACGTAAGGCCCGATAAACCTGGGAGACAGCTTGCGAGAGGACGCCTGGAGAGGGACATTACGGGCGGACAGCCACACCTTTTGACCCGGTTGGTAAGCGGGACTCACCCCCCTGTGACGGTTGGCTATCTGGCGGTTATTCTCCGCGGTGCGGACGAGAGCGGCTTTGGTCTGCAGCCAGATCTCCTGACAGCGCTGCAGATGGAGCTGAACAGAGGGAACCGCCAGATCCAATTCCTGGGAAGGAAACAAGGGGGGTGAGTAGCCAAGAGCAGCTTCAAAAGGTGACAGTCCCGTGGCAGTAGAGGTGTGGGTATTGTGGGCATATTCCGCCCAAACAAGGTGCTTTGACCAATCCTCCTGGTTCTGGGCAGCAAGACATCTGAGGGCGGCCTCCAGCTCCTGGTTCGCCCGCTCAGCCTGGCCGTTAGCCTGCGGATGGTACCCAGAAGTTAAACTGACCGAGGCCCCCAGGGCAGAGCAGAAAGCTTTCCAAACCTGGGACGTAAACTGAGGGCCACGATCAGACACAATGTCACTCGGAATGCCATGATGGCGAAAGACGTGGTTGACCAGAGCGTCGGCGGTCTCAGTGGCCGTGGGCAATTGTGGAAGGGGAATAAACTGAGCTGACTTGGAGAAACGGTCTATGACCGTCAGAATGACCGTGTGTCCATGAGAAGGAGGGAGTCCCGTGATGAAGTCCACGGCAATATGGGACCAGGGACGGCCAGGGATGGGCAACGGCAACAGGTGACCAGAGGGAGGCCGGTTGGAAGTCTTAGAGCGAGCACAAGTGCTGCAGGCGGCAATGTATTCCCTGACGTCACGTTCTAAGGTCGGCCAAAAGAACCGCCGTTTCAGGAGGCGAATAGTCCGATAAACACCTCCGTGGCAGGCCAGACGAGAGGTATGTCCCCAGGTGAGAACCTCGGACCGGAGCGAGTCAGGGACGTAGAGGGTACCAGGGGGGTAAGTAGCGTCGGCCGGGATTTCGCTCTGGGCCTGCTGGACCTTGTTCTCTATTTCCCATGTGAGGTTGCCAATGAAACAGGTCGAGGGCAGAATGGTCGAAACGGAGTTTTCGTCAGAACTGGAGTATTTGCGTGAGAGGGCGTCAGGTTTAACGTTCCTGCTGCCTGGGCGATAGGTGATGGCGAAGTTGAACCTATCGAAGAATAGACACCACCTGGCTTGGCGGGAGTTGAGCCGTTTCGCGCTGCGTAAGTAAGCTAAGTTCTTGTGATCAGTCCAAACAATAAATTGCTGGTCCGCCCCCTCCAGCCAGTGACGCCATTCTTCCAATGCGAGCTTGATGGCGAGCAACTCGCGATTGCCGACATCATAGTTCCTCTCGGCGGGGCTCAGTTTGCGAGAGAAGAAAGCACAGGGCTTCAGTTTACCAGTCCCGTCCTCGCGTTGGGACAAAACCGCGCCCACCCCCGAGTCTGAAGCGTCGACCTCCACCACGAATTGCTTGGCCACGTCGGGTTGGATGAGGATGGGGGCTGAAACAAACAGAGTCTTTAGGCGCTTGAAGGCGGCATCGGCAGCAGAGTTCCAAATGAAGGGGCGATGGGTGGAGGTGAGTTGCGTGAGTGGGGCGGCTATACTGCTGTAATTACGTATGAAACGACGATAGAAGTTGGAAAACCCCAGGAATTGTTGGAGCTTTTTGCGAGATTGAGGGATTTCCCATTGAACGACTGCCTCGATCTTAGCGGGGTCAGGGCGGATATTGCCAGCCTCGATAATATAACCTAAGAAAGGGACGGAGGGCACATGGAACGCACACTTTTCAGCTTTGACAAACAACTGATTGGCGAGAAGTCGTTCAAGGACGAGGCGAACATGATGTTCGTGTTGCATTTCGTTGGAGGAAAAAACCAGAATGTCATCCAGATACACAAAGACGAAGCGATTCAGAAAGTCACGGAGAACGTCGTTCACCAAACGTTGGAACACTGCGGGGGCGTTGGTAAGCCCAAAAGGCATCACTAAATATTCGAAATGGCCTAACGGGGTGTTGAATGCCGTTTTCCACTCGTCACCTTCGCGCATGCGTACCAGGTGGTAAGCGTTCCTGAGATCAAGTTTGGAAAAGATTTTGGCGTGTTGGACCGAGTTGAAAACGGAATCTAATAAAGGAAGGGAGTATTTATCCTTGACCGTTATCTGATTCAACTCACGAAAGTCAATGCATGGACGCAACGTCTTATCCTTCTTCTCCACAAAGAAAAACCCGGCAGCGACTGGAGAAGAGGAAGGACGTATATGACCCAGGGAGAGAGCCTCCTGAATATAGGCCTCCATGGAAATTCTTTCAGGACCGGAAAGATTGTACAGTTTACTCTTAGGAAGAGGAGCTCCATTTAGTAATTCTATGGCGCAGTCGTACGGTCGATGAGGGGGTAAAGCACTAGCCCTGGATTTACTGAAAACGGAACGCAGGTCATGATAGCAGGAGGGTATATTAGTCAGATCGATGTCTTTATCCGAACCAGAGTCAGGTAATTTGGTGTGGGGAACCGCCGACTGCAGACAATTAGCCATGCAGAAAGTGCTCCAGTTGGAAATGCGGGACGACCCCCAATCCAAGCAGGGATTGTGCTTTTGGAGCCAAGAAAACCCGAAAATTAAAGGCGTCTGGGGACATTGAGTGATGAAAAAGTGATGGTACTCCCGGTGGTTACCGGAGGTAATAACGAGAACCGGACCGGTGCGTTTAGTGATGCGGGAAAGAGGTTTCCCCCCCAGACCAGCAGCATTAACAGTGTAGTCGAGGACTTCAACGGGAAGAGAAAGTTCATGAACGAGGCTTTGGTCTATTAAACTATGTTCGGCCCCTGAGTCAATAAGAGCTTGAGAATCCAAAAATTTGTTCTGATTACAGACTTTGACAGAAACAAACAGAAACTTGGGAACTTGAGAAGTTTCAGAATTCTCCCCCCGTGGCCTGTCACTTAACGGGGGGGATCTGGGGTTTAAACGAACCACGCATTGTGAAACCTGATGACCCGCCTGCCCGCAGTAAAAACATAAACCCTCATCACGACGCTTCTTTCTCTCCTCTAGAGAGAGCTTGGAGTGACCAATTTGCATGGGTTCCTCAGGTTTAACGGGAAGTAAAGCTGGGGTTGCAGAAGCCGTCTGAGGCAATTGGCGAACGGGATTGACAAAAGATGGTGGAGGCTTACATCTTTGCTCAGCTTGGCGTTCACGAAGGCGGATGTCCGACCGCAGGGCGGCCGTGACGAGTTCTTCGAAGGTGTCAGCTTCTGGCTGGGTGCAAAGATGATCCTTAATGCGTTCGTTCAAAGACTGGTAAAAAATTCCTTTGAGCGCGGGATCCGGCCATCCAGCCTCGACAGCAAGAATCCGAAAGTCTATTAGGTGTTCGCTTACCGGACGGTTACCTTGTTTGAGACTTAGCAACCGCCGGGTGGCTTCTTCCTGCTTTCGAGGTTGGTCGAAGACGAGGCGGAATTCTCCCAGGAAGCGTTCGAAAGGGAGATGCGTGATGGGATGGGAGGCCAGGAAAGCTTGAGCCCATTGTAACGCCTTACTGCGGAGAGAGTTTACTATTAGTGAGATGCGAGCGTGGTCGGTTTGATAATACCTGGGGGCTTGCTGGAAAATCAGGTCACATTGTAATAGGAACCCTCCGCAGGCAGAAACATCCCCGAAAAAAGGTTCCGGCTGTAGACGGACGTTTTCCGGGGTGAAAGGGGAAACGGAAGTGTCATTGTTGCCGGAAGCTGCGGAGGAAGCTCCGGTGGCGGGGTTAGTAGCTTGACCGGTCAGTTCCATAAGAGATTGCGTTATGCCGTCGAGACGGCGGAATAATTCCTGCTGGGCAGAAGACATTTGCGTAAGAGCATCGGCTTGGCGATATAACAGGTTACCTTGGAAGGAAACGGCATGACGAAGCCCTTCCGGGTCAGCTGGGTCAGGCGTTTGGCCAGTTCGTTCTGTCATGATCCAGACGTGAGTTCGGAATGACCCAGAAGCTGAAACCCGGAAAGAGGCTCGGACTCAACGGTAAGTTAGAAGAGAATTTAATTTGGCTGAAACTTGACAGGCTTTTCCCTAGGTAGAGAGCGGGTGCAGGCTGGAGGTATCTTGGGGTGGAAATTCCTTGAGGTGGTTCTGCAGCGGAGGTGAGGCTTGAACCCAAACGAGCAGAGGCGGCTGGCTGGAGGTTTCTTGAGGCGGCGTGACAGCAGCGTTGGAGGAAAGCGACCAGGTGAGGATCCAATAGGTTTTGTGTCCTGAGGCAGAGCGAGAGAAAACCATGAGCATGAGGCAAAGAGACGTGAGACATAAACATGAGCTGACCAGACTATGCACCATAGGAGGAACAACGAACTGGCACCGGCTGATGATCCAGGAGGAGTTTATGAAGGCAGGGGTAGATGAGGTAAGTGGATCCAGCTGGTCGCAATCAACCCAGGAAGGAGGGGGGAGGAGGGAGTAGCTGACAGGCCATGACAGCACAGCTATGACTCGTAATAGCTAATCCATCAAACTAAACATAGTCTTTATTCTACCTGATCTTCAGAAACTCTAATCAGTTGTTTTAACACAGGATACAAGTTTATATCATTCTTCCTTCCTCACTCCTCTTTTTATTTAATGGTACCATATCATGTTAAAGTCAACTGTTACACAGGAATTGAAAGTTCACAAAACAATAGATGCACTCAAATAGGCTGGTTCTAAATGACTTGTGTTTGTAACAGAATAAAGCAAAAAAAAAAAGTCTTACTGTCTCAATAAAAAAAGAAGACAACAAGCTAGCTTTCCATAATTAAGGGTGGGTTTTGCTAGAATGTTTTAGACTGGGGTTACTTAAAATTGGTCAGATTTAGCAGAGCATCATGACAAACATTCCCGCCAGGCCCAGATTTAGCCAGCCCCACCATGAGGTGCAGGCAGAATATCAGGGAGGCAAGCGCTGAGAGTTTGGGCTGTCGTTGGAGAATCATGCTGCCCTTGTATAAGTTCATCTATCCATAAATCTATCTTCTCCTTTGATCTATTTGATGTGTCTTATATGCTTTTACCGGGCTTGGGACAGGCCCAAGTAGAACACTGGTTTGTGCCCTCTTAAGGCTGCATTTATCTGCTTTTTTCTTTTATGCCTTTCTGTCTATTTGTCCATCTGTTTTTCAGTCCCTCCCTGTGTTTTACATCTTTTATTTTTCTTTTTTGGATTTTTGAAGGTTTTTTGTGAGTTTTATTTTTTTGTTGTTTTTTTTTGTCATTTTTCTTTTTCTTTAGTTAATTAAGGATTTAAGCAGGTCATCACATATTGTGGAGCCGTCATGGTCAGGGACATTCACAGGATTTCAGAGGGACAGGGGCTCAAAGTCAGAAAAGGGCAGCAAAAACTCTTTTTTTTGTCCTTTAAACAATATGAAAATGTAAAAAAAAAATGTAAACAACTAATAGATAAATACTTTTCTACTGGGGTAAAAGTGATGCGATTGTTATTTATTTTCTGTAAACCAATTATTGTGAACATGAGTTTGTTTCTCAAAGACTTGGAAGACATTAAGATAATAAAGCCATAAAACACTGGGGGCTTTTGTTCAGTGGTGTTTTTGGTCATGTTTTGTCCTCTGTCAGTCACTCCAGGTTCCTGTTAATCATCCACAGTTGTCTTCATCTCTGTTAATTGTTTTAGTGAGTAGAAGGGTGGAGTTTTCAGTTCTACATTGTCACGTCATCTGCTTTATCTGCTTTTTGTTTCTTCACAGTTTTTGTCCTGTTTGTTCTGTTTGTCCTGTGTCCTGTCCTGTTTGTCCTGCATTTATTATTAATGCCCCACTCCAATCATCTTTTGATCTATTGTAAAAGTCTTCTTAGTGGTCGTTTATTTATAATTATGTCAATTCTAGCATAAATTTTAAAAACCTGTCTTGTTTTCTAGGACATGGTTTCTGCAGAGCAGCAGGAGTTCCTTAGATATTCATGTCTGAGTTGTGAGCCAGACTGTTGGTGCAGAGTGAGTCTTTCTTCATTTCCCATCATCTATTTGTTTACACTCTCACCCTCTAGCTTACAGCCCCTCACAACACCAAGCTAACATTACTGGTGCAGAAAAAATGGAGAGCAGTGTTGGATGGAGCTACCCAGCCATTTAGTTTGTGGACGGATGCCAGTTTAGACGTCAATGGATCTATTTGTCTATAAGTGGATGCATCAGAATGAGGCAGGGCAGGGAGCTTCTGGCCCGCCGTGGGGCAGCTTTGTCCACTCTTTGTCTAAGCTTTTTCAAGCAGCATTTATGTCTGCTCCTGACTAACAACAATTTGATTGAAGAAAAACTCAGAAATCAAATTTTGAGCTTCATTTTCTTTATATCTATCCTCCATCATCAGCAAAAAGCAGCAAAAACACAACTTTCATCAGAGTGGGTCTTTAAACCACAGAAACTGCCACCCATACTGTAATTCTTCACTAAATGTCATCACCCAGTATGAGCAAGGAGTGAATGAATAATGGACACATTGTCAGCGCTTTCAGTGTCTGGAAAAGCGCAGATAAATCCAATCCATTATTATTATTATTATTATTATTATTAAATTGCTTCACTTTTTAATGACCAAAAAGCAGTTTTGTCAGTTTCTGGACAGATCTAGATCAGTTTTTTTAATATTCAGTTTCCAGAGATGGTACTTTGTGATGGTTTTGTCAGTTGGTTTCATCAAATGTTCTGGTTTTATCTCTTTGTTTGTGCATTTACGGGGGTAAGGGGCTGCTCTGACTCCACTTTTTGTTGGGCAGGCAGGTCTGAGGCCAGTGCTCTCTTGTGAACACAACCAACACTTGAGTCTCTTATCCAGATTACAAGAGGATTGGCTGAGTGCCACATACGCTCTTTTGAAAGAAAAGGCATCATAAACTGGAATATTCTGACAGACTTCTGGAGATACTTTACCTGCTTTAACATTCTTCTCCTTTAATGAAGGATCAGCATGTATAGAACCATTTTAATGACTTATTCTAGTCTTGAAGAGTCTGTTCATTCTATATTTTTGTTAAATCTACTGTTTTCTCCATTTTCTTCTCTGACAAAAACTACTTCAGGAAAAAAAACATGTATAAAATATGTAATATATTTTATTTTAATTTTATTTTCTGGATAGAACCTTAAATTTAGAGAGCAAATACACATTTATGGGGTGAAAAGTGGACAACATGTTATTCAAAAAACAAGTGTTTCATCCCCACTATAAGATGATTGAGATCACCAACAGTAACGCTCTGGTGCTGGAGTTTACTGCAAGTCTGCTGGCTGTGGGACGAATGATGGGATCATCTGCAGAGCATCCTGAGGGCAGCAGATCAAGTCAGGCTGAGGAGGATCAGGATGGATCAGGGATCAATTCGCAGTGTTCCCCTTAAAAAAGAACATTGATCCCCATTCTAACTGAATGTGGAACATTTCCACTTTTCAAGTCTTACATTACATTCTGATTTGAAAGCTAAAACATATTTTGAACATTGTACTTGAACCCTTCAATTAGGAAAAACATAAAAAGAACGAAAACACCTGCCGCTCATCTGGATTCTGTGGTGGTGTATCTGAGGCTGCTTACAGGAAGAACCTTTCTTTTTCTATAGAAAAAGATTGAGCATCATAACACTTAACAACAGTGTCTGTAGTCAGAAGCTTCTGCAGATCAGCTGCAACACTGACAGTTTTAGAAGATCCTTCCTGGCACAGTTATTAGCACCTTTAATGTCTGCAGATTCTTTGAAAAGAAGTCATTTCCATATTGGGGATAAATTAAGTTTCAAATTTAATCACACTTTCTTTAATCCCATAAACCTCAACTCTAACTCACAAGAAAAAGACACAAACATTTCAACTTTATGTAGAGTTTAAAGGACGTATTTCCGGTAAAATCGACTTTTTGGGCTTGTAAATGTATTATAATGTTCATTCTTCACTAAAAGAAACCCCAAAGTGGCATTTCTGAGTACCACTTTAAAAACCTGCACTCTGAGCACCAGGCCCACCCAATCCATGAAAACTATTAGGTTCTCACATTGTGACATGGATAAGTGAAGAACAGCCTCCTCCAGGAGCATTGTCCCTGACCAACACTCACACCCACTTTCTCTGTGGGGCTAGCGGTGATCGGCTAAACGCTTTTCTGTCATATACACAATATGCACATCCGTCTTTGTTCAGATGTTGTTTGCTTTCAGGGGTAAAACGCAGACACGCTGCTAAGGCCGTCATGAAATGGGCGGCACCCACAAGGAACGGCAGGCGGAGCCTCAGAGATCGAGTTGTCTCACTTCTGGGTAGGAAAATGAAACTGCAAAAAGAACTCCTATTAAATAAGAAATATGTTATTTTGTGTGCAAAGGTAAGGCTTAAGAATAGCATGATACAGGCCCTTTAAATGATACTTTCAGGTCTTCTGTGTCTAATAATAAAAGTCTTAGCCACTGAACTGACCCCAGACTCTTCCTTTGCTTTCTAATCCTCTAATGAAGGGGTTCGGCCCGGGGGCCAATGGCGGCCCGTGGGAAGATTTTTTGTAGCCCTCAATAATAGACAGCAAAAGCAGGTTCCTTTGAGGAAAAACATTGTGTTGGCGAGGAGAAAAGGTGCTTTTAAGCTAAGTGGACAAATGCTTACTTTGTCGTTACTTTAAGGGCTGGATGGAGTCATGTGTCTTATTTGCAAGCAGGTAAATGCAACGCTCAAAGAATTCAATATAATTGTCACTATGTTACAAATCGTAAAAACTATGACAAATTTACTGCTGAGGAGCGCAACAATAAGCTCCATCTACTACAACGAGGCTATGATGCATTAGGAAAATGACTGAATCCAGGGGAGCTGTGACAGAAGCTAGAAGCTATGTTGTGGCTTTGGAAATGGCCTGGAGTAGCGAGCCCTTAAGTGACGGAGAGTTTGTAAAAAGAATAAATGCTGAAAGTATCTGACATTGTTTGTCCAGATCATTTGACAGAAAGTCTGTCAAATGATACAAATACTAGACGAGTAGAAGTTCTGGGCAGCAACCTCTGGAGAAACATCTGGAGGACCTGGTTAACTGTAACAAATGACACTTGGTCATTAGTTATGAAAAACAACTTTTTCTGTTTATCCATTCTTTTCACCAAAATTGCCCCCCCAGTTTAATGTGGAGTTCCTAGTTTGGCCCTCTGCTACAAAAGCTTTGAGAACCCCTGCTCTAATGGTTAAAGTTCTGCTGGCCTCACAAAGGCCCTGCAGGGACTCAAAAGCTCAAACAGTCCTGCTTTCATCCGCACAGCTGCAGCACATGCACTCAAAGATAGCAAGAAACAGAAACAGATCAATAGCTGGGCAAACGTGAACTGATGGAGCATCGCTCACCGAGATGTAAGCCGTCACTTTCTGTCGCTTCTCCTAATTATCTGCAGCTTTATTGGATTTTTCATTGGATATTCCGTCTGCTTAACTATACATCAATCAATGTTGTTGAAGAAAATGTGGATATGGGAGAATGTAGACAATTACAATTGTTTAAAACAAGAACAATATGTTGGCCTTATAATTATCTCGTTAACTTCTTCATACACTGAATGAATATAAACAAGCAAATAAAACACCACTGCAAACCCTCTGCGCTTCCATTTTCGCCCATATTCATACTTTTTAAAAAATGTTAAGGAATTCTAAATATACATTTTCACAAACACACCGTCATTGTTATGATTTCCTTCAGTGAGGATCCAGCCAGCAGGCCCAGACTGGGATGTGTCGCCATAGCAACATGGGCATGAACCAGTCTCATGGGAGTAGCTGATTGGAAGGGGGGGGGGGGGGGGGGAGATATGGACAAGTGACACATTGAGTGAAGAGGTTATGCACCCGACAGATGGAGTAAAATTTGGAAACGAAGCCAATTGCAGTTGATCAGACAACAGCAGATCCTAGTATCCAAGCAAAAAAGAGGAGTCTTTCCACCAAACAAAAATTGCATTAAATTAAAACTACATGTTACTTTTCTTTTTTTTTTTTACTTGAGTCAATTAAAAACATCGACACTTCTAACGATGTCTGTTCAAGTAAAGAGTGTCTGAAGGTTAGAAAATTACTAAATTCAAAGTATTTCTCTGATTTAAAGTGAAACTGAGAGACAAGAACAGAAAAAGAATAGTTAAAAGACTACAAAGGAAATGCCGTCTTTAACCTTTATGTGGTCAAACAAGCAGACTCTGTGATCATGCAATGCAAAACTTTTCACTTTATTTATGCTGACAGTTAAGGTGGGTTTAAGTGAAATACAGAGACACACCAAACTCCAGCAGAAAACACGTTTAAAACGCATCCAATGAGAAAGCTTCTCTATCTAGAGCAGGGGTCTGGAACCCATGGCTCGCCAGCCATATCTGGCTCTTTTGTTGGCCACTTCTGGCTCGCAGACAAATCTTTAATTACAAAAAGAGGTTCATTAGACCAGTCCCTCTTGGGCGCAATGCGGTGCAGGCGCAGTAGTAGCGCTGCTTGGAGAAAAAAATCTGCACCACTGTCAGTTTACTCTTATCTGTTATATCACAGAGTTTGTACGAGCCTAAAACCTGTGAACTGCCGTCCCTGCAGATGCCCCTGTCTTTGAGAAGGAAGAGGGTAGGGGTAGTGGGCTCAGGCAGCCAGGTGAAAACGGTGCACTGATTGTCAAAACGTAGGAAACTTTTTTGCTTTCTTTTGTTTCTGTCGTGTTTGAGTTCTGTTTCCTGTTTTATTTTGGAAGGTTTCCTGTTTTGTCATGCTTTTGAGTTTTACTTCCCTGGCCCAGATCTCTTCTGATCATGTCCACCTGTGTCTTGTCAGTCCTGTTTGTATTTCAGTCTTGTCTCTGCCTTCCTCTTGTGCTGGTCCATACCATCTCTTCCCGTCTGCCATGTGTTCATGTTTTGCCCACAGTAAGTCTAGTTTTGTTTCCCTGTACTCCAGCGCTTTTTGTTAGTTCAATAAACCCCTTGCCCTGGAACCGTGTGCCTCCCGTCTCCCCAACGACAGGCTGAGCGACACAACTGAGGGCCAACCAGCATCTCTGCTTGATGCGTTCAATGAACTCTGGAACTTAGAACGCGACTCAACAGCCACCCAGTCCAACTCAGTCCACTACAATAACAATGTTATTACAAAGAATCCACAGACTTATTGTACTTTAAAAGTGTTGAAATTACATAAAATGCTCACATTCACCTGTATTTTCAGTTTTAAACATATTGTATGGCTCTCAGAAGATTACATTTAAAATTATGTGGCGTTCACGGCTCTCTCGGCCAAAAAGGTTCCCGACCCCTGCTCTAGAGTAATACCAAACTTCTAGTGTAAAGTCGCTAGTAAAAAAGTAATCCAAGGAAAGTTTAAATGGGTTTACCTGTGACACATATGCCAGATAAAAGTTGGGAAATCAAATTAATTCAAGAGACATCGCAGCTTATGGACCACCTCAGCCCACAGCAGCAGTTTACGGTTCATTGGTCACTTTTGATGATCAGCAACAGACAGTGGGATTCCTGAGGGGGAAGTAGGTGAGCTCTTTAATTATCTTACGTCTGTAGTGGGACACGTGTTTCTCCGATATGTTATCAAGTTTCTCTCCAGGTTCCAACATAGTGGAACTTGTTTAACTACTGCATCAGACAACAACCTTTTTCTGATTTTATGCTACCTCAGGATTTCCTGTGATGCTACACTTTATTGTCAGAATTAAAATCAAAGTCTTATTTTATTGTCACTGTGCAGTGCACAACGAAATTATTTTCTAGCAGCTCTTTTCAATAAATACTTCCCGTTATACAAGTAAGAAAGACTTTGCAGTAATGATTATTGTCTCTCAGAAGGAAGTGGTTCTTAAAGTCAGATTATTTTTTTCTTGTTTTAAAAGCTAATACTGGATTTTGTTTTTATGTTTGCTTTTCAGATGCAGCTATAAAATGACAGACTTAGTAAGTCTCAGCTTTGACATGACATCCTGCCTACGCAGCAAGCTTTTTATCACTTCACTTTCTTTAATGTAAACTATTTTTTTAACCACTAGCCCCTGGAGGGCTCCGTACTGGGGGGCTTAGTAGTAAACATCCCGAGGCAACAGAGACAGATTTTCAACCAGGCATTGTTCAACAACGGTATTACTTTCACTAGAGTATTTTCTCTGCTGGGATTTGGATTGATTACCCTGTTAGGTCGACTTAAATAAGTCTGTGTTTAACAACAAACAAACAAATGAATGGATTTGTAAAAAAGTTTTGGTTTTTAGCTACATTTCTACAGAGGAAGTTGGTATTGAGTATTTCCACACAGACAATTCACTGACATGAGAAGTCGATACATGCAATGGCTGGCACTGGACCGTCCATTTTCTATGGTTGTTGAAACAAACTGGTTTCTTTAAGCCTAAATGGAGCTTTGTTTCCTTTGTTAATGCCAAGGCACGAACTGAAGAGGCTTTCAGGGACTGTTAAAAGATAATGTATGCCAGGCAGTGCCATCGTTTCTATGAAAGGCTGATTATGTCTTGAAAACTTGTTAAACAGACTCACAGGCTCTGCTGACGAACTGGCAGCTGCTTTAATCATCTCAAGTTTAAAGACAAAAGGGGAAAGTCAAAAGTTCAAAAAATGAATTTTTTTACTGATAGAAAGCAGGCCGACACACACACACACACACACACACACACACACCTACACACACACACAGATCTGTGTGTATATAAATGTCAGATGGTCAGAAGAAAGCTCACAAAGGATGTTTCCACTCTTGTTAAATCAATTAACATGAAGATAATTCAGTGAAGTGCACATGTTTATTTGTTTAAATTTGTGAATGAAAAAACAGGAATTTGATTTGGTAAGCTGCACCAGACATGTGGAGGTTACAGCCATTGACTGTATATGAGAACTGGACTGAGTGAATCCTCCCCTCTGGCGTTCCAAAGAGGAAGTACCCACAAAATTCCATAGACTTCTATAGAGAAATAAACAGCCCTTTCTCATTCATTCTATTGGTCAGAACTTTTTCTGACCAATTGTTTTTTAACTTTTTCTGTGGTTCTAGTTATTCCTGTTATAAACTGACCAATCAGATGTCTCAATGTGGGCTCATGTCGAATGTTCAAAACATTTGATCGACGGATTTTGAGTAGCCCACTTTTAAGTAGTAGGAGTGTGAACTTCCAACAAGCTCGCTCCTGATTTGCAAGAGCGGTTGCCATAGAAACGGGGATTCAGACCGACTCGGAACAGTCACTGCCTACTAATGTTGTCTGACAGCAACATGGCAGGATCTGAATTGCTAAAAAATGGTGACTGAATTGATTGATTTTGTGTTTACCAGGAAAAGTAAAAGCTGGTCAGCTTTCCTGAGTTTTAATGATGGCATATTTGCAGCTTCTTGACCAAAATTCTAAGTGTCATTCAAACATACTATTCAGATTTTCCTTTAGCGTGGTGTTAAATAAAGATGACAATAAAGCATTAGAGCAACCTCAGCTTTGTCGAGATTGATCACCAATTATTACTTAGCATCAACACGCCCTAACGTGCTAACTGCAGCTTTGAACTTAGAAATCACACAGAGTAGATGATGGCACGTCTTTGATTTTCTTTTGTCGAAGTTCTCTGGGCAGCAGGCTTGTTGGTCCATGACTCAGTGTGACCTTCTCTACACATGAATAATAATCGCTGCACAGCCGGCTCCACGGGGTTCTAAAATTACAAAGAGATAAGAACTTTAAGAACAGGATGCTTTTATTGCATTAGTCATTATTTAGACTGTTTTTTTATCCTATTTAATCTGATTTTATGCATTTGGTCAATAACCCCAATTGCTTGCCACATTTATAGCATTTTGCAAAACTATACTTTCAAATCCAGGATTCAGGTATTTCTTGCTGATGTGTAAAACAGGGACACAGCAATAGCTTAAGCATCAGCATCAGCACCAATGCGTAGGATTCTGTCAAGCACAAGGCTGATAAAATACTATTGAAGGTATTCACATCGGTTTTGCTCACAGAAGCTACATGGTATCTGACACATATAAAGCGCAAAATAAACAGAAATCACCAAGAATGTCATTTTAATGAACCTAAAAATGTCTTAAAATAAATATGCACCAACACAATGTTCTTTATGATGTAGTACAATCAGGATTTTGAGTGTTTTTTCTCTCAGGCTGACAGGAACTTCTCACCAGAGTTTAAAAAGAAACAAGTGCAAACAGAAACCAGAGTACAAAGGTGTTAACACTGAGCTTCCTCCTCAGCATCACCTCAAGTGTGTGTTTGCCGAGGGCGGCTGATCATTTGTACATGTGGAGGACACCTTCCATTTTCCATCAGCCATTTACAGTTGAGCTTTACTGCCAAACTGCTAAATCTGAATATTGATTTGATTTGTTCAGTTCTTGACATTTTATAATGCATAAAATAAAATAATTAAAAAAAACCTATAGCATCCTAGGACATAGTTTCTGCAGAGTGGCAGGGGTTCATCAGATGCAGCTTGTGGCCCTCTCCGTGTATTTCTACATCACAAATCCCCTCTTTTTGAAACTGCTTTTTTACATCTGCTACTAATTCACAACAATTTGGATAAAGAAATACTTAAAAATGCAATTTTGAGGTCGATATTCATTATAAATGTGTCATGTTCTGCATGTGTTTGTTTGGTTCTTGTTGGCGTTTCACCTTTAAGGCCCGTACACACCGGGACGAATATTCACCAGGCGTTATTCGCCAGCGTTTTTCGCCACGTCTTTTGTGTTCACACCCAGGCGATTTTCGCTGACGATGAGCCGACTGAACATGCAATTTCATTCCCTGACATTAGATGGCGCTGTACACAAGGTAGTCGCTTGTCACTCAGAAGAAGAGAGCCAGTATTTACGCGCTTGTCAGAAGAACATGGCGAGTTTTATCGACTGGTACAAGAGCTGAGAATGTATCCTGAGCGTTTTCGGGGATATTTTAGAATGTCCGTCATTATTTCTTTGCAGCAGTGTAGCCGCTACTTGGCGTCTATCTTCTTTGCTGGTATGTGTGCTCAGAAAGGCAGTGTTGTGTTTGAGCGCCCCCAAGTTGTGTTTTACTGTAACTTCAGAAGCTCCAGACACGTGAGCAAAAGCGCCATTCTCATTGGTCGAATAGATTTCGACGCGAGGCGTCAAAAAAAAAAAACGAACCCGAGGCGTTTTTTTTTTCTGACGCTTTGACGCGTGGCGTTTTTTCGCGTCGGTGTGCACACTCTCATTGGTGCCCTTTGTTTAGTCACGAGGCGAATTTCGTCCCGGTGTGTACGGGCCTTTACTCTCTGTGCAGGCTAACTGTGGCTCCTCCCAGCTTATCCACACTCACCTGAAGTGCACAGCTGACTGAACTTAGCTGATTTAGCTTGCTCCCTATTTAAGTTGACTTCTTTCTGTATTCAGTGTAGGTTTGTTTTGTATGCTTACACTGTGTTTGTCAGTTCAACTTGCGCCATTGGCTTTGCCCCCCCCCCCCTCCTCCTTTGAATTTTCTTTTTGTTATTAAATAATTTGACTTTTTGACTTGTGTCTGAGCCTCTTTCCTTGCATCTGGGTCCTGCCTGGCCAGCCTGTTTCATTATGTCTGCTATCATCAGAAAAATACAAGTTAAAAACACCATTTTCCTTGCTGTGAGTCTTTAAGTCTTTCCAGTTTCTAAACCTTCCAAGTTCCCCTAGAACAAGGAAAATGCAGCCAGCTGACAAACATGGCCTCTCTAGCCAGTGAGGAGCTGGCCCCCACCCAGTTAAATGTTTCTTCAAAATAGTACTTTAAGAAATTCGGTTTTCGGAATTGAAGTGATTCTTCAAGTCAAAAATGGCAAAAATATTTGAACACGAGGCCAAATCAACATTTCAGTCTTTGGTTGTTCAGTTGTGAGTCAATGATCTGTCACCAGTGCCTCTGACTAGAGCTGTTCCCCACTCTGACGGGCTTTTGGTGTTTAAAGCCCACATGCACAACATGGAGAAACTACAGGTTGATCTGCAAAGCTTGCATTGTAAATGTCAAGCAGCTGCTGATGGTTAAAACCATTTCAAAAGCTGCCTGTGAAAGTGGCTCACAGGAAGAGGCAGAGCTGCAGTCCAGCAACCACATGGTGGATAGCTACTTCACAGAGTCCACGCTCCTCTGCCAGCCTTTCTCTCCATTCTGTGCATGCGCTCTGCTCCATTGACATGCTAATGCAGGATCAGCCAGCTGAACAGCTTGAATAAAGTGAACTCTGTCTCCCAGGGTCCTTCAGAGACCTTGGGCTCGACAGCCGGCCCAAGAGCTTGTCAGGAATTCATCAGCGACCCAGGGGAAAATGTTATGGTAGTTTCTAACACTGTGATCCATGGATTACATTTCATGTCATCTGCTGACTCATCTGAAGGTAACTGCACTCAAGCACACCGCTGAGCCATAACGAACGCACTGGCAATAACTCTTGTATTGCTCAAAGTAGCATCTTTGTTCATAAATTAACCTTCATACATAATAAAACCATCTGGTCTTCTATTATGACCTAGTGGTTGACACTGATGGCATGGCCCCTTCTGCCACACCGACTGCACATTAAGCATAGAGTAATAACTCAGAATGAGACGGGAGCAATTTCCAGTGCGAACATCATTACCATTGACTCGCTGCATCTCCAGTCACAGCTTCACCATTGTTGTGAGGAGGTGTCTGTATAGAGCAAAGCCCTCCAGGTCAGTAAACTACCCAACATAGCAGATGTGGATCTAGAAAAGGCCCTCTTTTCTATGAATTCACCCCTTTTAGACATGTGAATTACTATCTAATGCTAAGAGCCGTCTGACAAAAGAGCAGCTCCACCGTTATACAGGCGCTTAAGATCTTAGTGAACCAGAATGTTTTCTTCAAAAGACTGATATAAGCACTGACATGATTATGTGCATCAGTCTTCCAACAGGATTGAGACAAAAGCAGGAGAAGAGGCAAAAAAGACAGATGAATCCATATTAGCTGCACACACACAGGGATTTCTCTGTAGTTTGGTTTTCCTCATGCTTCCATCATCAAGAGATCCAGAAAGATTCATGATTCCAGCTGGGATCTGCTCAGGCCCCCCTGAGGTATAACATTAAACATAAAACTATGGAGAGTCGAGCTAATGGATCCAGGCCTTTAAAACGAAATCCCTGTCATGCTCTGAGAAATGCTCATGCAAAGTAACTACAGTCAGTCTGTGTTTACAGTTGTCTTCCTGATCTTTCACTCAAAGTAGCCAGCAGCTTTAATGACCCACTCCGATCATCTTTTTATCTATTGTAAAAGCTTTTCCAGAGGTCTTTTAAATGATGATGCCATTTTAAACCAAAATTAAATTAAAAAACGGTGTTGTTTTCTAGGAAATAGTTTCTGCACAGCCAGAGGAGATCATTCTAAATGGTGGGCACCCCACCCGTGCTTCCCGACATCCTTCTCTTTACACACTCTACCTCTAGCTTGCAGCCCTTCACACCCCCAGCCTAACATTAGCAGTGAAACAAAAATTGCGAGCATTGTTGAAGCTATCTAGCCGTAAAGTTCTGCACCAGATTCCACCTCAGATGAGGGTAGACGTACCTGGATCTATTTGTCTGCAAGTGAATGATCAGAATGGAGCGGAGCAGGGAGCTTGCATAGACAATATACATCACTGAACATACTGACCCTTCTCCCCTTGTGTTCCAAACAGGAAGTTACTGCGGGCTTCAAGAAGCCAAAAACCCATAGACTTCTATAGAGAAATAAACTGCTATTTCTCAGACATGCTGTTTGTCAGAATAACAATTCTGATTTTTCTTAACAAGTTTCATGAAAATGTTACTTTATCGCAAGTTATTCTGGTTATAAACTGACCAATCAAATGCTTCAGTAAAAGCGTGTGGTGCCCGCTGGCCCCCACCTGGAACGTTTGATTGACAGATTCTCCAGAGCAGCTTTCAGTGGAGGGGGTGTGGACTTTCAACAAGCTTACTCATAACTGGTTACAGTAGTTGCCCAAGAAACGTGACTCAGACCAATCATTGTCGACTGGCTCCAAATGGCGGCGCCCGGATTGAGGAAAAATGGTGACTGACTTGGCTTCATTTTACTGGAGCCGGATGTAAGGCTTTTCCTACGGGTGACATCACAGCCGCTTTGTCCAGTGAAATACTGTCTATGGGAGCTTGTGGCCTGTTGACTGTAACACCTATGTCACTGCTACAAGCTTTTTTCAACAGCTTTTTTTCAACTGCTACTGGTTAGCAACGATAAAGAAATACTCAAAAATGCCATTTTAAGCTTAATGTTTTTTATATGTCCTCCATAATGAGAAAAATACGGTGGCCCAGAAGAGTCAAAACACAACACATTAACTTACCCCACAACACATTAACTTACCCCGCAACACAATAACTCACAACACAACACAATAACTCACAACACAACACAATAACTCACAACACAACACATTAACTCACAACACAACACATTAACTCACAACACAACACATTAACTCACAACACAACACATTAACTCACAACACAATAACTCACAACACAACACAATAACTCACAACACAACACAATAACTCACAACACAACACATTAACTCACAACACAACACGTTAACTCACAACACAACACAATAACTCACAACACACCACATTAACTTCACACACAATAACCACAACACAAAACTAACTCACAACACAACACAATAACTCACAACACAACACAATAACTCACACACAATAACTCACAACACAATAACTCACAACACAACACAACATATTAACTCACAACACAACACATTAACTCACAACACAAAACATTAACTCACAACGGAAGTAAAGCTGCAATGGAAGTGCTTTTATTCTGAAATGTTAGACCTGCTGCTAGCTTCTCTTGTAGAAAAAACGTGCTCCCTCCACAGCTCACTGTGACGTTACTTTCTGTTAGGTAGTTAGCTGCTCAGCCCAGTAGAAATTTCAGAATAAAGCACTTCATTGCAGCTTTACTTCCGTTGTGAGTTAATGTGTTGTGTTGTGTTGTGTTGGTAGTTAATGTGTTTGTGAGTTAATGTGTTGTGATTATTGTGTTGTGGAGTTATTGGTGTTGATTGTGAAGTTTATTGTGTTGGTGAGTTAATGTGTTGTGTTGTAGTTATTGTGTTGTGAGTTAATGTGTTTGTGAGTTATTGTTTTGTGAGTTAATGTGTTGTGTTGTGAGTTAATGTGTTGGTTGTGAGTTTAATGTTTGTTTTGTGGAGTTAATGTGTGTGGTTATGTGTTGTGAGTTATTGTGTTGTGTTGTGAGTTATTGTGTTGTGAGTTAATGTGTTGTGAGTTATTGTGCTGTGCTGTGTGTTAATGTGTTGTGAGTTATTGTGTTGTGTTGTGAGTTATTGTGTTGTGAGTTAATGTGTTGTGAGTTATTGTGCTGTGGGGTAAGTTAATGTGTTGTGTTGTGACCCTTCTGGGCCACCGTAGAAAAATGCTTTAAGAACATGTTAAAAACACCATGCTCATCTTTCATGAGTCTTTAACCCCTTGAAGGCTAAATTTATGAAAAGCGACTTGATGCATTTGCATCAATTGCCATCTGAAGGTTAACATCAACCTTTTACCTTTAACTTTGACTATGAATCTGTGTTTTTAAGAGCTATCAATCAGCAGACACCATGAAGCTGCTCTGTCATATGGTTTTGGCAAATGTTCTGCCTGTTTAACAAGAGAGTGACATTCTTCTGATCAAATTAGTTCAAAACGCTTAAACAATGCAGAGATTCTAGACAAGAGGAACTAAAACGGCTTATAGTAGCATCCCAGTTACAAATGTACTATAGTCCTGTGGCTCTCAGCAGTGTTGGCACGCTAAATATAATGAATATCATGGGCTTCTGGCTTGACAGCTTTTTCCAACAGTAACATGATGATGCAAAGAAGTTGCCAACATGGATGAGTAAATAAGCTTTTCACAGATTGCCATACTTTAGAATCATCACAGTGGTCAATGTCCTTTCAATACACTCACAGGTTTAGCCAAAACACAAACTGGCTGTGGAGTCCAAGTCAGCCACTGATCAGGCTGAGTTCTATGGGTGGCACGCACATGCTATCTCACCCTTCCAGTCTGTAGGTGGTGCTCTGCTCAATGTATTTTGAATTATACACTGACACACTGACCAGATAAAAACCATTCTGATTACTGGAATGGAAACAAAAGCTGCATTGATATTGCTGCCCATCCTATCCAACCAGCTCAAAAAAAACGATGAATGTAAACACAGAGGCTTTCCATCGTCATCGTGCAACAGAGACTAAAAAGCCAGCACTGTGTGTGAAAATGCCCAGAAAGCAGGCTGCTGCCATTGCACTGGCTGCCAGCCTTTCTTGTCAGCTGACCGGAGAAGTCCATCGGTGCTTTATTGGGCGTTCCGTACAAAGGTGAACGTGGAAAAACACAGACAATGCCCAAACGCCGCGCTCTCACCGCACCTTTCACTTGGGTCTCATACTCCGCTATGATCTCCTTGTCCTTCTTGAATTTCGATGACATGGCTCCGCGGTTCTGGGCAGTCCCTGTTTTGGTGGAGGACTTTCTTCACTGTCGACTTGCAGCGCTGGTCTCCGTCTTTCTTCCCTCCTCCAGTAGCCTCCTAAAATGCGCTGCTGTGCGTCCGCAGTCCAGATTCAGGGCAGAAGACGCGCCGGAGCATCGGTCCTCTGCTGCATTATCCTCCTGCTTCACCTACTGGGCTGCAGCGCCAAAACAAAAGAGGCAACAGTCGAGCTCACAACTGCAGCAGCAACATGATGGTGAGGGGCTTCGAGCCAGCCCAAACCCAACAGACATGCGCGCGCGCGCGCTCAGCTCGACACCGTGCGCAGCTGCTGCTGCTGCTGCTGCTGCTGCGGGGAAACGGGAGTCTAACACATCCTCACGTGACCCTCCTCAAGTTATCCCCGTAAACCCTCCCCCCAGCGGGCTCCCACGCACACCCCCCAAGCACCCATCCTTCACTCACACCTCTGATACCAACAATTTGCATTGGAGAGAGAAGATGAAGCTAATTGTTTTTCTTGGCATCACTTTCTTTAAAGAGGAGTCAGATCAGGGTGGAGGTTACAAGTTTGGGGGTAAACAGCTCCTGATGCTTTCAGCTCATACCTGAGCTCCCGCTGCAAACATGTTCAGCATCCTCCAGGCAGCTGCAGCATGTGCTTCTTTATCGTCTGCAAGAAACGGACACTGACAGTTAAAGTAAGCATAAACCCACATTCATCCTGGTCCCGAATGCTGACTCTTTCCAATATTCACAGACATTCACCCCCTCCATTAAAGGACGGGACTGCAGAAAGGATGCTTAAGGACCACTTTCTCTGATTCTGAGCACATGCGTTTGTGTTGTGAAGAAAAGCAGCATCTTACTGGCAACAGCCTGGTTGTGTTTCATAGCGGCCCCTGTCATCTGGACGCCTCACTGTTTAGAGAGGACTGTGTTATCTGTCACCTTGGCTATTCTCAGCTCAAAAGCCTCACAATGTGACTCACAGTGTGTTGCTGCATCAGATGGACACACTGCAGAGGATCTCTGAAATGCACATGCAGGCCGCCAGCAATGGGAGTAACTCATTCCAAAAGGGAGCATCATACTGCTTTTTGTTGTAATGAAGTAGTATAAGTCACTGCTAATAAACTATGAGTAATGCTTTAGTCATCAAATGTCCAGTAACTGGTGAATTACATTTGCTCGAATGGCAAAGCTCATCATCTTAAGATCAAAAATGCCCCACACAAAATGTCTTTTTTTTCTCCTAGTTGTCAGTTAAT
Source organism: Oryzias curvinotus (assembly GCA_023969325.1). Classification (NCBI taxonomy): domain Eukaryota; kingdom Metazoa; phylum Chordata; class Actinopteri; order Beloniformes; family Adrianichthyidae; genus Oryzias; species Oryzias curvinotus. Next base: position 2,227,780 of record CM043710.1, on the reverse strand, counting down.
TTAAGCTTTGTTAAAAAATGATATAGACTAAAATTTTCTCCTAACACTCATGGACCCATCCATCTGTCTTCTGAAACTGCTGAATCTCTATCCCAGCTACTGTTGGGTGAAGGTGCACAGCCTGAACATGTCACAAATCTGTTGCAGGGCCACATGCTCACATGCACACATGCGGACAACTAATAGTAACCAGTTAAGTTATCAATGCAGTTTTTGGACTGCAGGAGGAAACCAACCCACACAAGGGGAGAAACATGGAAAACTCTGCACAGAAAGGTCCAAGCCAGGATTTGAACCAAGGCCTTCATGATTGATGCTAACCACTACACCACAGCACAGCCCCTCGTAAACTCAGACCCTCTAATTTCATTTTTATGTGTTTAGTTTTTTTTTCACAGAGCTGTCAGCCTTTATTGTTAGCTGAGTGCAATCATTTTAACCCACTCATGTAATCAGCATTTTGTTTAGTTTAGTTTTCCTGAAGCACACAGGTTCTCTGTTAGTCTCTGTTTTCTTTCTTTTTTTTAACGTAACTAGCCTGATTTTTTTATTTTAGACTAAACTGACTAAAGCTGAGGGTTGCTCCCTCAATTATACTTTGACTCGATCAAAAGTGAACAATATTGATAAAAGTCATATACTGCAAGAGCAATTTGTGAGTAACTTGGACAATACTGCACATCTCAGTGTTTATGAGCCATAAATTGAAAAGAGTTGCAGTTCATTTAAACCAAACCTGTGCAATTATTAGAACTGCATGACAAGAAAAGCATTTAAGGAGGTCTTCAGTGAAGGTGTTAAACTAATTACTCTAAATCATTACCCTCTTAATGGAACGTGTTTTAATTTTAAATCTCCCCAACGGGAATCTTCAAATACTTCACATGTGACGTTGCAACTCTGAAAATCTGGGTCAGATCTCATGTCTTTAATAAGTCAAATGAAGATACAATTCTCAGCTGTACTTTGTAACATTACCGACAATGTCAGAAATGTTTCTGTCAAGGAACGCACTTAAATGTCAGATACATTTTGAAATGTTTTCCTTCAACTTATATCACATTACAAACAAATCACTTTCAATTAATACTCTTAAAAGAAGAATAAACTGTCTATCTAACCAGGGGCTAATAATCGGCATTATAAACAATGCTCTTTGAGTGGAAAACACCTAATCAGCAATCAGAACGAAAACTTCATTAAATGCATTTTGCTTTGAGTCAGAAAACCAAACATCAAGATACATTTTATCGTGCCGTTTGCAGGCATAAAAAACCCTCGTTTTTTGGTAGATTATATAAGTGCCCAAAAAGTTTTTGGATTTAGACATTACACAATTTGGAACACTGACCATCTGCTGTGTTGTTTGTTTCACATCATGAGCAAACACCCACATGTCTTTCAGGTTTCACACTTAGTCAACAAGTAACTGATTCTTGAAAAAAAAAAAAGGAAAACAGTTAGCACTCTACAAGACTGTGACTTCCTGCCAGAGGTAAAACGAGCTGAAATATTAATTTACTTATGTTTGAAAGAAATGCAGACAGTTGCATTCCTTATTATCAATTAAAAACAGAAAAAGAGTCACAAAGCACAATCCAAACAGGTTTTGGATCCTATAAGTCTTTGATGGCTGATAGCCTACAGACTGTGTTTGTGAGATGTTCACATTTATTTTGTCCGTTTATCTCTGCCAGTGAACAACTGTCTACATTTATTATTTCTTCTTTCATCTTTTTTTTTCTTTAAAAAGGTAATATATTTTTATATCAATACAGATCAAAACAAACAGGCACACCTCAGACTTGGATAGAACAGAAATCTCTGCATCCGTTGAGCTGAAACCTCCAGCTCACATGTTTGTGTCACAGCGCCCTCTAACGGCCACATGTGAGAAGCACGCACAATAGGTTTTTAAATAACAATCAAACATGAAAATGTTCTTCGAAAATTCCCAATCAGAAAATATCTCAAAAAATGTTTATTGAGGAGGCCTTCTCTTGAAATAAAAAAAATAATAAAAATAAAAAGGCGGTCCAATATCATACAACTACCTGACCGAAACCCAAATAAGGTACATTACGGCATGATCAATGGTTGTTTTAGTCAAGTGAAAAAACAAAGATATACTACGTCGGACAAAGGCTTCTGTTAATTTGCTGATTTGATGTACTGAAGATTGAAAAACAAATTGTTTACAAAATATACTTTTATTTCGGAAAAACTCACACCGGAAGCGTCGCTGCTAAGCGGAAACAGCGTGTGTGCCTCGTGCGCGTGTCAGGTCGGTCCCACATAAATCCACAGAACATGTTAGGCTTCACACATAATTACCCGTTTTGTGTTGTTTGCGGTGTGCTTGTAGTTTAACAGCATGTTTGATTCTCATTTAATTCTGCATTTAGAATGACTCGTTAGCGTTTCGCATCCAACTCATTCACCCTTAAGCTAACGTTAGCTTGCTAAGTGGATGTCAGTATTAACACAAGTATTGTGACAGCTTTGAATTCAATGGGATACAAGTTTCCTGCTGTAATATTTCAGAGGTGAGGTTTAGTCCCAGCAGAAATGCATCCGTATAAAGTGATCTATAGGATTCCTTTCTGATCTTTACATGCACAGATTTTCCCACAGATCATCATCATCATCATGTGCTCCCATGGGGATAAAGCTGCAGAGGAAGCAGCATCATCATCATCAGTGTCCATGAACGCCTCCCCTGACTCTGAACTCACTGTGACCATTGGAGCAACGGTGCCCACCGGCTTTGAGCACACAGCAGCAGAGGAGGTTCAAGAGAAGATTGGAGTGGATGCACGGATCAGCAGAGACCGGGGACGCATTTATTTCCCAGTCACTACTGATAAACTTTCTGAGGTAAAAATCACTCCTGTCCTTTACAGCGGAGGAAATAGGTATTTCATCTCTTACTGGTTTTGTAGATTTGCCCACCTAAAAAAAAAAGCTGCCGGTCTGACGTCCTAACGGTAGGTTCATTTGAACAATGAGAGATAGAACATCAGCTTTAAAGAATGTATATACATTTGCATTTCGTTGAAGGAAATAAGGATTTGATCCCTCAAAACCCTTATTGGCAGCACAGAGTAGAGCCCTGCGCGGGACTATTTTCTTCATCCCGCTCCCGCCCGCGCCCGCTGAATTTCTGACCAATCCCGCCCGCTCCCGCAACGTATGCGTTACACTCCCGCCCGCATCCCGCAATATGTATGTCCACTCCCGCCCGCACCCGCAAACCTCGGAGAATTATTCCCGCACTGTAATAGAGATGCATTGATTTGTATCATCTCCGTCCCGCAGGAAAAAAATCACGTGTTTGTATTGATATTATTAAGAGAGATCATGTCCCTCCTCCAGCCTCATTTTTCCATGCATTCCTCTTTTGTGTAATCTGCAACTTAATTATTAAATATATTTTCAACTAATCCTGTTCGGTTAAAAGTGTGCGTGTGTCCGCGCGCAGACAGACGGCCTGAAGGAGTATGCAGGCTGCAGCCACGGGTAGTTGGCCTGAAGCGCTGAACCAGCTGATAAAGCTGCAGGTCAAAGTCATTTGAATTTATGGAGGAGAAAAAACATTGTAATGGTTCAACAGAGCTGAAAACCTATGAATTTTTTCCTAACGGAAAAATACTGTTTTTTTTAGCTTCAGCCTTTTCCAGTTTTTGCTGTTTTGCGCCTCAGTGGGGTATCAGCACGCAGATCTGAACACCATGTGTGTCTCACGATGAACCTCGTTTGTGGTTCTTCTCTGCTTTATCCATTAACATCACGTCTCTGCCTGGAAACCTGCTCCTTCCTATCCAGCGCAGTGTTGGCAGATAGAGTCACAGCTCTTTCATCCGTGTGCTGCGCTATAGAGCGCCCTGACTATCGTGTCAACCTATGATGACCGTATTTTGCGCTCTGTGTTAACATTTTAAATGAGCAGCAGACCACTGAACATTTGTGCGTTTATTTACGGGTTCTTTCCAGTACAGCAGCGTACGTAGGCTCATACAGGTGGGTGTTTTCTAGGAAAACCGAACTCTCAGCGCTCATCCGATCTCTCTTCTCTTCCCTCTCTTTCATGCTGCTCTGCGCGCTCCCGCATGACGTCAGTCTTGCTCGACAGCGCTCGTTCCACCTGCTGGCCGTTTACAGTACTACACGATTTGTAATGAACCCACAACACTTCAAACAGTTTTAAAATTAACAAGGGGGTGGTTTATTTTCACTGTCCCTACATCTGTGTAGAATTCACTGGGAGCGCGGGGAAAAACAACTCTCAGCTACAGAGGATATGAACAGGTGAACAGGTAAAGAGGAAAAGCAGGTAGAGAGGCGGGGGAGGGGCTTTGGCTTTAAACTGTCAGAAACACGGGCGTCAGATTCAGACGCAGCTTTAACTGCGGGAGTTGAAGCAGAGACTTTCTCTGGGATGATTTTATGAACTCAAACATGGAAACATGATTACCAAGTAGAACTCTTCAAAATAATAAACCGGATCTCTCCACATTCTTCGTGTCTAGCATGCATTGATGCACGCATCGCTCCATGCAGGGATCAGACCATAACTTTAGCTCGTAGCTCCGCCCACACGCGACCGCGGTATCAGGCTTTAAAGAGCATAATTTCTAAGAGGCGGGGTGGAGCGTTGCACACCCCCAACAAACAGGTTAGATGACAGTGGCCATTAGGCGTCTCTACCTGGTGAGTTCACGGAGCTTACATAAGAATCCAACAGCCGCACAGCCTAACGTGGTCCGCGCTAATAAATATTCATGAAATATTCATGGCAACACTGATCCCGCAGGGTTTTTTTTTGCCGCCCGCTCCCGCCCGCAGCACAATTCAAACCGCCCAATCCCGCGAGATTTGGGTTGGGTCCCGCGGGACCCGGCGGGACCCAATCCCAATGCAGCCCTCTAGCACAGAGGTTTCGTGTAGTTTGAAGTCCGACTGATGGACGGATTCTCTGGACAGGTGTCTTTTCTACAGGCGTCTTCAATCCAGGTGACAGGTTGATGAGGAGAGTCTAACTGGTCGGTGTGAACCAGAACTCTTAAAGGTTACTAGGGGATCAAACACTGGTTTCCCTTGATGAAATGTAAATAACTGTTTATAAGTTCTTTAAAGTGGATTTCTTGATGTTCTTTGTGATTTTCTTTCTCTCACCGTTCAAATGAATCTACCATCACGATGATAAGACTGTCCATTTCTTTTTAAGTGTGCAAACCTACAAAGTCAGCGAGGAATCAAGTCCTCCTTTCCTCCACTGTAGGCGTTCCTCATGTGTTTCACCATGCAGCAAGTTACACAGCTTTAAGGTGGATGGCGGCGGTTTGAAGCCAAGAATTTGGGAGAGGACACTGGATGCATTTTTTACATTTGTTTACGTGACTTTCCTCCAGGTTCATCATCTGCGGTCTGTTGACAATCTGTTTGTCGTGGTAAAGGAATATGATCAATATCACTTTAAAGAATCTAAGGTGAGCCAAAGCCCGTCGTGCGTCCCTGCACCTCTTGCTGAGTTAAGCGGCAGCACCCTCCCTTCCTGTTATGGTAAATTTAACATTAAATGTTTTATACAGGAGGATACGTTAATGGAGTTGCAGGAGCTTGCATCCAAACTTCCATGGACTAATGCGCTGGAGGTCTGGAAGTTGAACAGAACTCTGAAAAAGAAGAAAAGCCACAGAAAAGGAGGAAATGCTACCAAAGCAAAGCCTGACACTGGGGTCTGCGACGCAGCTGAGCAGCAGGAGCTTTCTGCAGCCGAAGGCGAGACCAAGGATGCGCCAGACGTGGAGAGCCCCCAGCAGGAGACGGCGCCCGAGGACAAACCCATCAAATTCCGTGTAACATGTAACCGGGCTGGAGACAAACACAGCTTTTCCTCTAACGAGGCAGCCAGGGATTTTGGTGGAGCTGTTCAAGAATTCTTCCAGTGGAAAGCGGACATGACAAAGTTTGACATAGAGGTGGGCATGCTTGTTCTGGCACGACTGACTACTTCATAGTTCACTTCAATGCAATTGCCTGCAAAAATAGCAGGTGAAGATTCTGTTTCATAGAGATAACAGCTCTTTAGGGGAAACCAGAGACATGACAATAATGGTGTTGAGTGACAGTTTCTTTTCTTTTACATTTTATTGTTTAGTTTTTTTTTAAATTAGGGATACATTTATTAGTTCAGTTAAATCATCCAGTTTTGCTGGTTTTTTGTCCTCTTTTTGAATTGTACATTAATTTAATTTTGGGTTTTTGATGTTGTTCTATATACTTTATTTATTTTAACAACAAAATAAAATGAGGACAAATGTGTAAACAGAGGATATTACATTTAACACCATAAAAACCTCAGTAGTTACAAACAAGGTCCTTGAAAGGCTGCCTGGTTAAATAGAATTAATAATAATAATAATAATAATGCATTTTATTTAAAAGAGCCTTTCAAAACACTCAAAGACATTACAAATTCAAAAGTAAAACGCAATAAAATCACTTAAAGAAAATGTAAAAAGCACAGTATTTCTTCCTCTGAGCAGGCGTTCATTTTTTTGGTCTCATTATGACCCGTATTATCACTGAAAGACTCAGCGGCTCCTTTAGTTTCCAACAGATGCAATCGCTGTGCCAAAAGCGTCTCAAAATGTGTTCTGGTACTTCCACAGCAACAAGCCTCACTCGCAACGCAGCAAGTGAATCCTGTTTGGGGGATTCAAATGAACATTTGGGACAGAGTTTGGAAAAGATCCTTCCAAAATGTCTCAGTGTGAGGACAGTAGCAGAACATGTGCTGGAATGAAGCCGGTTTCCTCGATCACAGGAAGAATTTACACAGGACAATATTCGGGAAAAAACTGTGTTTGTTTGTTTTTTCAGCTTTATTGATTCGGCTGGGGGGAAATTCAGTTGTTACCACAACTCTGGGGATCAGGCATTAGGGTGCAAAAGACAAGAAAAATGAAAATGTGTAAAAAAAAAAAAAATATATTCAAGGTGAAGAAAAAAAGTTCAACAACTGAAAAATCTTTCATTATTTATGCAATACATGCAAAGCCAGAAAAAGAAATACCAGAAAAGAATAAACATTTATTTGCTTCTATAGTTACTGTTGAGTTGACTAGAAGCTAAAGATAATTTGTATTCCCTTAAATATATACTGTCCTACCATTTTACCGTTTGTCTTTAAAAAATGTTTTTTTGTTATTGATGAGCTGGTTTTACTGCAGCTTCTGTGGAAACTTTGATTAAAACAATAATGTAACTGACATTCAGTCATTTCTGAATGAGCCGACCCCAACAAAAGCAGAATTATTTACACCTTACTTGAGTTAAGATGTCTGTCATTTTCTAAAGATTACAATCAGCAAGCTGGTACTGACAAAACCTTTGAAAGTTTTAAAAACAACAATTTCTCTAAACCATAAATGAGCATAAATGTGCTGTAAGCCTAAAAATAAGTCTTTTATTGCAGGTTTTACTGAACATCCACAATGAGGAGATGGTGGTTGGCATTGCGCTGACCGAGGAAAGTCTTCATAGGAGGAACATTAGCCACTTCGGACCCACCACTTTGCGTTCCACCTTGTGTTACGGCATGCTCAGGTAACCTCATCTGTTTAAGCCAGCAACATCGAAAACCACAAGAATGCACGCAGGTTGGAGGAAGTGAAACTGTATCTGTGCACTGCTCTTTTGCTTTTTTATTCATGTTGGTTTCTGTTGCTTTTGAAACTGTGACAGAAAACCCAAAGATCATTTTTTAAACATCGGAAATCTTCATTAGAAACCTGCAACCTGCTTTGCTCCTCCTCCTTACAGCTTCCAACTGAAGATAATATACGGTAGATTAAAAAAAAAGCTCAGAAATGTGTAGAATTATATGTGATGGAGCTGCCATAGAAGAGTCTGGAAGCTGTGGGAAGAACTGACCTTTAGTAGCACTTCTTCTTTCAGCTGTTTTGCAGTGAAGGAGCTGATAAGAGGCTCTGTGCTGTGGGGCTGGGGCTGGGGCTGGGTGGGGTTGTCATGATGGAGTTAGTCTAGTTACCATTCTTCTGTTGGAATCCACCTTGACTGGCGGACGCTGGCAGCCCAGAGCAGAACTGACTCTGCTAACAAGCTAGTTAAGTTTCTTTCTGTCTCTGTCTGTGCTGCCCCCTGCCCACCACAGTGTCATAGGAGCTCTGGTGGAGTGTCCCGCACCATGTAGAACCTCAGAACCTTTTGAATGGGTTTTGAGTTTAGTGTAGATGCTAAAATGTAACTTGGCAAAAATCCAAGCCAGACCTGGAAAGCTGCACAGGGATTTTGCTTGGAAAAATTGTTTTAAATATTTTGGGTTTGATGGAATTCCCTTTCCACCTGCTGTTCACTTTGCTTTTTGTCAGAACATTGTTGGGCTGGAGGTTGTTTGGTTCCAGCAGTCGTGACCCATGACTGAACCTAATCACGTTCAGAAGTGGCGTTTTAGACGCTTCAATGAGCCTGCAGATGTATTTTTAGACACAAGACAATCGCGATCGCTATGAAGTAGACACTTAAGAAAGACGGGTATATCCAGTGCAACAGAGGAAGCTCCTTTGTGAAGGTTCAAGTCACGCCTCAGTGTTTTCTTTAGGGATCGGAAAAGGACGACTTTGCTGATTGATGTTGCAACCGTGTTTGTGGTATGTGATTTGTTTTGGAAAGTTTTCACTTGACTACCAATGGTGACATTTTTGTTTTTATCTTTTGACGTCCATGTTTTAGGGCCAAGCTAAGATTTATTGATTGGAAACAAAAGGAGCCAAAAATCTAGAAATGAACACCTGTCCATCATTTCTTATTGAGGAATTATCCAAATACAGTGTTTTCCTAACGCTGTGACCTCCAAAGATTTTAGGTTCTATTCTAGGTGGATTTTCTTGATAAGTTAAGTCAGAATTTTTTTTGTGCTGATGAAAAAAAAGAATGGACATATCAGTGTATATTCGTTATTTTAAACCTTTTCCTGCAACATTTTGTACAAAGAAAAGAAATCCTTACCTTGAAACATGGCTGGACCGTGTATCCATGATTTATATTGAATATTAAAGATTAAATCTGGATTAAAAATTACAACTGAGTTTGAATGCTGCAAGTCAAGAACGAGAAGGGATATTTCCTTGTGTTCAAATGACAACAAAGGAAGAAGTTGATGAGAAAGGTAATTTAGTCTGAGATTATAAAATCCTCCATGCTTTCAGTGTTGATTGAACTGAGCTCCAACTGTTAGATTTCACACGTTGACATGAGATTAAAGGCTTTAAGGAACCGCTGTGCTCCTCTGTTTGCAGGCTGTGCAGACTCCAGCCCTCTGATATAATTCTTGATCCTATGTGTGGAACTGGAGCAATACCACTAGAGGTAAAACCAAACCTTTGTGCTTTTTTGTTACTTGGTGTCTTTACTTCTTAATACTATGTGGAAGGTACCATTTCTTCCTAAAATGGGGAGGGCCTGCTGTCATTGCTCCAGATCATTGACTGTATGAGAAAGCTGGACTGAGGGGGTGCAGTGTCATCTATAGAAAATGACTGAGTTCCGGCTTCAACCAAAGGCATTTTTCACGATGCAGATGCCGCCATGTTGGAGCCAGACGATGTCAGTAAGCAGTGATTGGTCCGAATTGGTCTTGGTCAGTTTTTATGGCAACCACTCTCACCAATCAGAAGTGAGTTTGTTGGAAGTCCACACCCATAGAATGGCAGAGTAATAGTTGTTTTTTTCTCAATTTATGGGATTTTGACTGCTTGGAGCCAGCAGGTACTTCCTGTTTGAAACGCCAGGGGGAGGGGTCAGTCAGTCCAGTTCTTATACAGTGGTGGACACAATTGTTGGCCCCCCTCAGTTAAAGAAAGTCCACAATGCTCACTGAAATGACTTGAAACGTTCAAAAGTAACAATAAATTAAAATTGATTGAAAATTAAATCATCAAAATCAGCCATTACTTTTGATTAACAGAATTATTTAAAAAAAAAAACTAATGAAATAGGGCTGGACAAAAATGATGGTACCTCCATAAAAGACTGAGAACTAATTGCCCAGGGGGTCATGATGAACTCAGGTTTGTCCTTTAATTGACATCTCAGCTGTTTTCAAACCCATAATCAGTCAGTCTGTCTATTTAAAGGCAGACAAATAGTCACGTTGCTGTTTGGTGAAAAGGTGTGAATCACACTGAACATGGACAACAGAAAGAGAAGGAGAGAATTGTCCCAGGACATTAGAAACAAAATGATAGACAAACATGGTAAAGGGAAAGGCTCTAAAACCATCTCTAAGCAGCTTGAAGTTCCCGTGACCACAGTGGCACATATTATTCAGAAGTTTCAGACCCACAGAACAGTAGCCAACCTCCCTGGACTCCTGCTGCTTCATCATCTGGGTTTATTAATTTATTTAAAACCTTAGAGCCCAGATATGCGCTGTATTGTTCATCCTTTAGAAAATGGTTCTACTCTCAAGGTAAATGTTTGTCTCCTTTTAAGTAACCTTTTTATTTTGGACAGTGAAAACAAGTGTAGAATAACAAAATAAGACAAAAACAAGACAAAAATTATATAAAACAAGACAAAATTATATAAACACAAGTCCAAAAGGGAGTGAGAAGAAGAAAGATCTTATACTTAACTTTAATTCCCAGAGTGTGTTCATTTATTTATAATTTATTCCAGAAATGGGGGCTACATTTGTCTTGTGTTTGATTAAATAAAAGCAACATTTGCTTTAAGTTGTCTGCCGTTTGTACTTATTGCTTTCCTTAAATAGGGCGGGGGGGAAAAATTGGGAAAAAAATCGGAAATCGAAGCGTTGGACTATTCTGAAGTGGATTCTATGAGCCCAGATCTGAATCCCATTGAACATCTGTGGAAGGAGCTGAAACATGCCATTTGGAGAAGACACCATCAAACCTGAGACAACTGGAGCAGTTTGTTCATGAGGAGGGGGCCAGAATACCTGTGGACAGGTGCAGAAGGCTCATTGACAAATACAGAAACCGTTTCATTGCAGTGATTGCCTCAGAAGGTTGTGCAACAAAATATGAAGTTATGGGTCCCATCATTTTAGTCCAGCCCTATTTCATTAATTTGTTTTTTTTAAATAATTCTGTTCATCAACAACTGTAAAGTAATGGCGGATTTTGATGATTTAATTTTCAATCCATTTTAATTTGTTACTTTCGAACGTTTCAAGTCAATTCAGTGAGCATTGAGGACTTTCTTTAAATGAGGGGTACCAACAGTTTGGTCCACCACTGTATACAGTCAATGTTTCTGAAGTCTTTCTTTGGAATTCATGAAGGCTGTGTTTGAATTAACTCACTATTCCCTAACCCCTATAAGACTATTGTGTTCATAACAATATATTTAATGTAATTCTAACATGTGCTTACTATTTTTTAAATATCAAATTATGGTGTGACTCATTTGCAGTAGTAAATTGTGTCATCTCTCTTGTGCAATATGTTTCTTGCATTTTTCAAATTACAAATTGTTCAAACGCAATGCATTGTGGTCTTTATTCACAAATCTAGTAAGCACTGATGTCCACCTTTCGGCACATCCATTTGGGGGTTCCCACAGCAAATCGGCGTTCACTGGTTCGCACAGGTGGTCTGGCAGATGATTTTTACGCCGGTTGGCCTTCCTGACACAATTCAATTTAATTTATATAGCCCAAGATTACAACATAGTTCTCTCAATGGGATTCAATTGTAAAAGGACATGAAATCAGTCATAAAATACAATAGGTAATGGTTAAATTAAACTTAACAGTTATTAATGGTTATTGAAGAAATAAAACAGATTTTAAGAGGACGAAACTACACATAAGAATATAAAACAGAGGTAGAAGACTATATACAAAATAAAAATAGAAATACAGTAAGTAACGAAACCAATTTTTTTTTTTAAATTGAACCTTTATTTATGCGGGTTGGTAGAATTGAGAACAATTTCTCATTTAATACAAAAATCGCTCTGTTTGAAATGTTCCTGTTCATTTGTGATTACACATTTGAAATTTTAGAAGCCACTGTGTCATTTGTTTTTTAAAGATGACAAAACTTGTACTTTCTCTTCTTTCAATAAATATACTGTTCCAGAAAGTTGAACTCTTGTAAGACAGAACGTTTAGTGAGAAAGAGGTTTGTTGAAACGGGAGCTCACAGTCGCCTCTAAGAGTGGCTCGAGTTACAGTTGAAGAGCCTCTAGAAGATTTCCCTTTAATGAATTCATTTAATGGTGGAGGAACTAAACCATGGAGGACTTTACAATCCAGACGAGCTCATTTAAAATGCTTAAAATGTTCAAACTTAGGTGTTTGTATTTTTTTAGAATGTGACAGTGATAAGAACAGGGTTATAAAGGTTTTATTGATAATATGTCTTTAGTATTTATCTTTTTACATTTAAGTAGGATTTTCTCTTACATTGTAGCTCTACAACATTGTTGGCACTCAGTTGCAACAAATAAACACATCATATGACACATAACATGTAAACTGAGCTCTTGGATAATATAAATAAAACCCTTTGAGGACCATTTCTTCTGGAATGATCACACCACAGACTGTAAAGACTGCAATGAGTTTCTTCTACCGTCTTCAGTTAGTCCGAAACACTGCTGCAAAGCTTTTAACAGGATCTGGCAAAAGGGCACACGTCACCCCCATTTTATCCTCCTTGCACTGGCTCCCGATCAAGTGGTGTATTGATTTTAAAATATTAGTTTTTACCTGTAGAGCTTTAAATAGACAGACCACACAATACTTATCAGACTTGCTCTGTCCCTACCCTTCTGGACGTGTCCTCCGATCCTCAGATCAAAATCTTAAAATAAGAATGTAGGCTACGAAACCAGAGGTGACCGGACGTTCCAGGCAACAGCCCCCAGACTCTGGAATGCCCCCCCTCTGTCCCTTTGTGTGGCCCACTGTCTATTCTTTTAAAAGTCAACTGAAGACGCTTTATTTAAAAATGCTTTTGGCTGACTGGTTTCATGCTTATTTCTATTCTATGTTTATTTTCTTCTATTGAGTTTTGTTTTACATCATATTAAATTGATTGTTTCTGTGTTTTTATTGTACAGTATGATATTGTGTTTTATTGTTCAGAGCTTTGTGATTTTAGCTGGGACAGGCGCTATATAAACAAAACTTTCTTACTTACTTGCTTACTTCTCCAGGGTGCAATAGAATTTAACAGTTCATTCTACATTGCTGGTGACAACAACGACATGGCGGTTAATCGCACGCTCAACAACATATGCCACATCCAGAAGAGGAGGGCAGAGAAGGGAAGGTGGGTCCACAGTTAACTGGCTTAAAATACAATTACGAGAGGTTAGAAATAAATATGTGATATCATTTTAGTTATATTTTAGTGTATCAATGACAATGTAGAGATTCCTGTTCTGTGTTTTAGATGATGAGAATGATGATATTTGAGATATAGGGCACACCAGTGTTGTGTACATCCAATTAAAATGTGAATTTTTTTTTATCTTATTAGTGCATTGGTCTACACTCACTTTATTAGACACATCTGTTCAAGTTCTTGTTATTACAGATTTCTAATAAGCCAATCAAATGGCAGCAACTCAATGCATTTAGGGATGTAGACTAGACATGGTCAAGATGATCTGCTGCAGTTCAAACCGAGCATCAGAAGAGAGAAGGAAGGTGATTGCAGTGACTTTGAATGTGGCATGGTTGTTGGTGCCAGACAGGCAGGTCTGTGAACAGAAATGCCTTGTTGATGCCAGAGGTCAGAGGAGAATGGCCAGACTGGTTCCAGCTCATAGCAAGGCAACGGGAACTCAAAGAGCCACTGGTTCCAACCGAGGTCTGCAGAACACCCAACTCGTCCAACCTTTAGGTAAATGAGCAAAAGCAGTAGAAGACCACTCCAGATCCCACTGCTGTCAGCTGAGAACAGGAAACTGAGGCTACTATCCACACAGGCTCACCAAAACTGGACAGCAGAAGATTGGAAAAACATTGTCTGGTCTGATGAGTCTCAATTTCTGCTGCCATATTCTTATGGTAGGGTCAGAATTTGGCGTCAACATGAAAGCATCCTGACTTGCTATTAACGGTTCAGGTTGGTGGTGGTGGTGTCATGGTGTGGGGGATGTTTTCTTGACAAACTTTGGGCCCCTTAGTTCTAGTTAAGCACGGTTCCAATGCCACAGCCACACTGAGTATGGGTACTGACCATGTCCATCCCTTTCTTACCACAGTGTACCATCTTCTGATGCTACTTCCAGTAGGATGAGGCTTCATATCATAAAGCTGGAATCGTCTCAGACTGGTTTCTAGAACATGACAATGAGTTCTCTGGACTCAAATGGCCTCCACAGTCAGCAGATCTCAACCCAATAGTGAACCTTTGGGGTTGTGGTGGAACGGGAGATTAACATCATGGATGTTCAGCTGACAAATCTGCAGCAACTATGTGATGCTGTCATGTAAGCATGGGCGAAACTCTCTGAGGCATGTTTCCAGTATCTTGTTGAATCTATGCCACCAAGGATTAAGGCAGTTCTGAAGGCAAAAGTGGTCCAACCCGATACTAGCAAAGTGTACATAATAAAATGGCCGGTGAGTGCAGATAATGTATGGATTCAACTGCTCTCTTCAAGGGTCACCATAGCAAATCACCTGTCTTTATCTTGTTTTGTGTTTTGCTCCTCACACACACACATCAAGTCCTATTTCACTGCATCCATAATCCTCCTCTTTGGTCTTCCCCTAGGCCTCTTTCCTGGTAGCTCCAACCTCAGCATTCTTTTACCAGCATCATCACCATCAGCATCGTCATTTAGATCATCACTGTTACTCCTCTCAGTGTGTCCAAACCACCTTAATCCGCTTCCGGTCTCTTTCTCAGGCTCTCTAGGCTAGCGGTCTGCAAGCTTTAGCGCTAAAAGAGCCATTTGATTCTGTTTCTTACAGACCAAAACCCAGCCAGAGCCACAAAGACCCACTTCATCATTTAGAAACATACATTTTGTGTTTTTGTGACCATTAAGTCATTTATTTGTAAATTGTAGCTTTTAAATATTTACAGTAAATGAACCAGTGTTAAAATATTAAATATCTATATAACCATTTTTACTTTGTTTACTTTCAACAGCAGCATATTGAAATTCCTTTCAAAATAAAATACACCTTGTGTCACATATCCTCCTCCTGCAAAGTATTTACTTAAATTAAAAATGCAAGAAAGATTAACATGACAGTTTCTGTCATTATGACTTTGGTGCATCTTTATCTTTTAAAATATAAACATGACAACATTGGTGTAAAATCCTTTTTATTTTTTTTTAATCTATGCATATAAACGCAATTCTTTACTTTAAAATGTGGTTCTGAACAGCAACTGCACATAAGAAAATGTACTTCAAGTTATTCTGATAATAAATCACTCTGACAAAAGATTAAACCTTTTACCATCATCCTGATCAGTTATCTAACATGTGAAAAATCTCATTTTAGATGCCAAAACTTAACTACCTCTAAACAAATGAACCAAAACTACAACCCCACTATTTATTCAAATTGTTAGCATTTTTCTTTAAAGCCACTGGCCCACAGTGAAGGAATAAAAGAGCCATTTGCAGCCCTGGAGCCTCAGATTACAGACCCCTGATCTAAACCAACAACATGGCTGCTTACACCACAGTTTTCTACACCTTTTTCTTTCATTCTTTTTGACACCTTTTTCATCTACCCGTTCTAACCTGCTTGCAAACGTCTCTTCACGTCTTTCCTACTGACCCTAAGTCCTCCATCTTCTCCACCTCTGCTCCCTGTAGCCTCACCATTCCACTTCATGCTCTCATCCACACAAAAAAAAAAAAAAAACCCACTCTCATCACAGCCCCTCCGCTGGTGGCTCCTCCAAGCTAGTAAGCTCGGGTCCCCTACCAGAGGCCTGGGAGCTTGAGGGTCCTGCAGTATCTTAGGTCTGAGGTCTTTCCAGGTATCTGTACTGGCTGGGTAGCTCAGTTGGTAAGGTGCAGGACTGTCATGCAGGAAACACGGGCTCGATTCCCAGGGTGGAATGAACAATAATGGAATGGCAATGGGCTCAAGGCCAGTGAGACAGTCCTCATGGGAGGACAATCCCCTGAAAAAGTCCTACCAGTGTTAAAATATTTAAAACAAGCATATATATATAACCATAGAAAAGGCTGAAGCACTCATCCTGGCAGCTCAGGAAGAAGCCCTGAGCACCAGAGGCTCAGATCTACCACACCAGACAAGATCCAAGGTTGTGCAAAGAGGCCGAAACAGGGTGTAAGATGGAAAAGCATACATGGAGCGCCACAATCAAGTGGCTGGAATAATATACAGAATATGGACTGGAAACACCGAAAAGTAGCCGAAAAGTATTAGAGAAAGTATTAGCGAATGAGAGCAAAGATCCTGTGGGACTTCCAGATCCACACTGATAGGATGGTAATGGCGAACCAACAAGTGGTGGTGGATAAAGAACAGAGGAAAGCCGTTGTGGTGGATGTGGCAGTGCCAAGTGATGGGAACATCAGGAAGAACGAACATGAGAAACTGGTGAAATACCAGGGACTCAGAGAAGAACTGGAGAAAGCCTGGAAAGTGAAGGTGACGGTGGTGCCTGTGGTAATTGGAGCACTCGGGGCAGTAACCCCCAAGCTAGAGGAGTGGCTACAACAGATACCTGGAAAGATCTCAGACCTCTCAGTCCAGAAATGCGCAGTGCTAGGAACAGCTAAGATACTGCAGGACCCTCAAGTTCCCAGGCCTCTGGTAGAGGACCCGAGCTTGAGTGAGAAACCACCCGCGGAGGGTGAAAGGGGCAAGTTTTTATGTGTCATCAGTTTTAGTTCTCTGTAATTTCTCTGCACGTTTCCCTTTTTAAAAATGAAACCATAAAATTTCTCCTCCATTCCTCAGGTCTTTTTTGTATTGATTGCTTTACTGAAGGATGATTGGTGTACAGTGGGTATTTTTTAAAATGGTTACTTAACAGACCTTCTGGGAAGGAAGTTTGCAACTCAGCATTTTATATGATCTAACATATTTTCCATGTCTGAATATATACAGTGCTCAGCATAAATGAGAACACCCCTTTAATAAATATTAATTTAATCAGTGACTCAATGAAAAAAAGAAAAATGTCCAAACTTTCCACAAGGTTGAGTTTTATTGAACACTTATTTAACTCCATAACATGAAATTAATGTTAATGATCAAACTTAGATCACATCAGCTTCAGTTTTACTTAAATTGGTTGAAGCAAAAATGAATACACCGTGCAACAAAAACGACTACATCTAGTATTTTGTTTGAGCACCGTGATTTTTTTTTTTTTTTTTTAAAGCACAACACCAAGTCTTCTAGGCCTGGAACAAGCTGGTGATATTACAACATCTATCTTTTTTCATTCTTCAAGAAGAACCTCTTTTAGAGCCTGGATGCTGGATGGAGAGTGATGCTCAACTTGTTCTTCAGAATTCCCCTCAGGTGTTCGATTGGCTTCAGATCGGGAGACAAACTTGGCCATTCAATCACTTTCAGCCTGTTCTTCAGAAATGCAACAGTAGCTTTAGAAGTGGGTTTTGAATCATTGTCATGTTGGAAAAGTGCTCGACAACCAAGTGCATTCAGTATAGAGCAGTTCATTGTTGAGTTCATGATATCATCAAGGAAATGCAGCTCCCCCACACCAGCAGCACTCATGCGGCCCCACATAAGGACACTGCCTCCACCGTGTTTCACTGTAGGCACCATGCACTTTTCTTTGAAATCCTCACCTTTGCGACACCATACAATTTTAAAACCATGTGTTCCAAAAATGGTGATCTAAGGCTGCATTTCCACTGCATGGTTCAAGTGACCCAATTCCGATTTTTTTCCTCTCATGTGGCACAGATCGGATATGACCGGTGACCGTGTAAGCAGGACAAAAGCGCATGGCTTCCGATTTTACCAGATTGGATACAGGCCTCTCTCATATGTGGAAATAAGTCGGAAACGAATCGGATACGTGCATTTGCGTGTGCCATGTAAGCAGACAAATCGGATATTCCCCAGTAAATGCGAGTTGTTCGTCAGTGACATCAACTCAGGAGACCACCAACTGAGATCACATGACTTATTAAGGTGCTTTTGTGCTGATTTTGCTGTCAGCATGTTACCTTTTAGCCTCAGGCTTCAGACTGTAGTCGGAAACCGCTGATTTTTCCGGTCTGGTCCTGGTCGGGAAGCAAACGGTAACTAATGAAGCGGGACACCGTTGGTCTGGAACAGGCTAGAAGCCGTTTATTTCTTTGCTTGTGTTCCGGAGTGGGGGGGTGTATGATGGGGACCATGTGTGTGTGTGTGGGTGTGCGTGTGTGTGTGAGAGGAGAGGAGGGGGGTGGGTGAGCGCGAAGGGGAGTGTCGGAGAACCGTAAATTAAAAAAAAAAGGTCTCTCCCCACAAAGTTTTGGAGTCTTTCTACCCGCTCTTAGTTCAGAACGTGAAAATGAACCCCAAAGGAGAATCCGCCTTAGCCCTGGAGAAAATCTCCCGTGCGTTTCTGACCACGGTCGGAAAAAGAGAAGTCATCGCGTATGAAAGGTTCAACACTTGGATCAAACAATTGGATCAACTATAGTCACAACAGTCTGAAGGATGTCCGCGGAAGGCGGAAACGCTGGTACGTAGTCCTCAGAACGTCTACGTTTGACAGTTTCAGCATTGTGTAGTGTAAATGCAAAAATTGGATACGGGTCACTTTTAAAAGATGATGTGAGCGGGTCGTCAAAAAAATCGGATATAGTCAGAAAATTGGATCTGGGCATCAAGACCTGCAGTGTAAATGCAGCACGTCTGCAAACACTTCCTCATTCAAAACTCAGAGAGAGCTGAGCAGGCCTCCTTTTTTTCCTCTCCCGCGCATCCCCTCAGGAGCGCCCAAGGCCACGCCTCCTTCCGTCGCTGTGTTGCCTCCATGACAACCGCAGTCACAACAGTCTGAAGGAGGTCCGCGGAAGGCGGAAATGCTGGTACGTAGTCCTCAGAACGTCTACGTTTGATAGTATCAGCATTGTATAGTGTAAATGCAAAAATCGGATACGGGTCACTTTTAAAAGATGATGTAAGCGGGTCGTCAAAAAAATCAGATATAGTCAGAAAATCGGATCTGGGTATCAAGACCTGCAGTGTAAATGCAGCCTTAGTCTCATCAGTCCAGAGTATTGAGTCCCAGTGGACTTCATCTTTTTCAGCATGGGCCCTAGGAAATTCTAGGTGTGCTTTTTTGTGCATGAGTTTTAGAAGAGGCTTCCTTCATGGACGATAACCATGCAGCCATTCCTCTGCAGTGTGGTGTCACAGAAAACTGTCACTCCGGTTTGGCTCTCTACTGCTTTAGCTAACTGCAATGAACTTGCATGGTGATTTTCTTCAACGCTTCTCATCAGAAGACACCCCTGTCGGGATGTTAGATTCCTCTGTTTTGTGTGCAGGAGATCAGAATATTCGCTTTCAACTTCATCAAGCAATGCACAGAACTGACGGCGGTTCATTTACATCAGCCACCTGTTTAGCGGTCCGCTATAAGTTTAAATAAAAAGCCCTGCTGGTAAAAACGTGTGTCGTAAACTATGACGCTAATCTCCATTGACAGAAATGTTGAATTATTGTAATGATCCAGCCGGACCGTCACCTAAGCGGGGTAGCAGCAGCCAAACCGCTCATCAAGAGGCTGGTTTGGGGAGCTGTCCGTGCCTCATTCACCGTACAGCCACGGACAGTGTTAGTGATGAATAAATGGCAAAAGGGACAAGAACGCCTGTTCTGTAACAAGCCTGTTCATTCCAGCACACACAAGCAGCCCAAACAGCATGGACGTCCCTTCAGTTCACAACACTCTTACTCAAGGTTTTACCCCAAAACTTCCCACTTCCCATGAGCCTTAGGGGCTGAAGGCGGGGCTAACCTGTCATGTGCATTTGAGGTCTGTTAGCAGCAGGGGATTGTGGGACGCAGTCCCCTGATCTGATTAGGGCTCAGCACGAGCGTTTCTGTTTGCCCACGTTTCTTTTTAAATGGCAGTTTTGTTGTTCCACCTGAGTTTATTCTTCCTGTTATGTTTGTTTCTTTTTGTTGCACCGTGAGTGTGGGAGGGGGAGAGGTTGATGACTGCTGTGCAATGTTCAATGTGCTGCGTGTTCAATAGAAATGGGGCTTGTAACGTCAGAAAGGAGAGTGTGCTCTCAGCTTCCCCTTCTACCTCCTCCTCTCTGAGATTGTGTGGAGTCGTGCGATGTCAGGGACACGGACTGTTCTCCAGCGCAGCCAGTTGATTGACAGCTCAACTTATAGGTAGCTTGACTCCCGGTTTCCCGCTGTAAGCGATGGACCTGCTGGGCCTTACAATTTTAATTCTACACATTCTTACAGCATTGGAAAACGTTAAGAATGTTTGTGTCTTGTTTTTCCTCCTACAGAAACCATATTAAATCAAAAAATGTATTTCTCTCTCCCATCTTTTTACATTTTCAAACATTTTTGAAAATGCTCCAGGGAGCCACTAGGGCAGCGCTAAAGAGCCGCATGCGGCTCCGGAGCTGCGGGTTGCCGACCTCCGTCCTAAGACCATGACTGGGGTGTACTCATTCTTGCAACATGGGCTTAATTTTTTGGGGAAACTCACTTTTTTGTGTGTGCAAATGAACATATCTTGTTTGCAATCAGTGTCCCGCCTTTGTAGGTGTATTTTGTAGTATAGTACCTCACAGAAAATGTTGATTCTTAAAGGACGCTAAAGGTTTTCTGACATGTAGTGGGCTGTACTCATTTATGCTGAGCACTGTATAATTTCCTTATTTAAGGTTATATATATTTTTTTTAAATCAGGCTTTCATCTGTTTCTCAAGGATTATTGTGCTTCTATCGATGTAGTTTGTATTTGTCATTTTCTGAAAGTCAGGCAATGTCTTTGTCTGGAGGGTGAAGTCCTTTGACTCATTTAGGGCTAAGTTATTGGTGATAATAGATTGGAGTGAAATTGCATAATGCTCCATATGCTTTACAGCTGATGCCTCCAGTAACAGAGGGAAATGTTTGCTTCCTCTCAGCTCACCTGGACTCCCCATTGACACAGTGCAGTGGGATCTGTGCAGGCTGCCCTTCCGGGCCAGCTCTGTGGACGTCATCATCACCGACATGCCGTTTGGGAAAAGGTAGCAGCGAAAACTATGACGTACTCCGAGGATTTATGTGGTGCCCTGAGCCTTAGGGAAACACAAGCTGATTCATTTAACCACCATTAACACACATTTTACAGAAGGCAAATTTTGAGGGCATATATATCTTTATGAGATGATAATAAATATGGTAAAACCACTTTCTGTATGATTACTAAATGGCCAGCCATAAGAAATTCTATTTTTTTTAACAGTTTGCTTGCTTTTTCTACATTGTAGTAAGAAAAAAAATAAAATATGGGAATAAAGTCATAAAAGTATGAGAAAACAACTTCTTTTTTGCTGCTGTTTGTATTTTTCTTGATAAACAGCCTTTAGTTTCATAAATTTATTACTTGAATCTTATAAATTCTCAATTTATAACCTATGAAATTATAACTATTCTTGTAAAAAATAGATATTTTTTTCACTCATAATTCTATTAGCTTATTCTCAACAGTTTTTCTGACTTTTGGCCCTTATTTTTAAAACGTTATTCACGTAAACTTACTACTTTTCTCTTAGATTGTTATAATTCCATTCTCGCAAAATTACAACTGTTTTCTGATAACTTTGCGACTTTATTTTCGTAAATGTTGGACTTTTTCCGATAATTTTACTTCATATTAGTAAAGTTGAGACTTGATTTCTCATCACTTTCTGACTTTTTTTCTCATTCTTTTTTATTTTTATGGTGACCCTAATACTTTTTTATCTAGAGATCAAGCAGGTATCAAACTCATGACTCTGAAATCTTCACCACAGATTTAAAGTCTTTTACCATAAAAGCAGGGAACCCACAGTCACATTTATGTTGCCAGACAAAGGACAAACACACATTTTACATGTTATATTTGAAGGTATTCATAAGCCTAAATGTAAACAGAAGTTGCTGCTGTGGTTTAAAGAAGGCTTAAATCTATTGATTTAGTGGTTTCGCAGTCTGACACTTCAGGATTAATGTAATCTTAAATAGAGGGTCAAAGTATTTTATTCCATCTCTGCTTTCTTTAAGAATGGGCTCTAGGAAGAAGAACTGGGACCTGTACCCCTCTTGTCTCCGAGAAATGGCCCGTGTGTGCAGGCCAGGCTCAGGAAAGGCTGTACTTTTAACCCAGGATAAGAAATGCTTTTCCAAGGTAAACCTGTGTTTTAATTGGTAGCAGTTTTCCACAAGAGCCGCCACTTTTTTTTTTTTTTCTGGGAATGCTCTTCACATATCGGGAAGTAAAGTGAATGACTTGTCAAAGCTGCTGTGTTTCTTCAGGCTTGTTCATGTTGGCCGACCGATGTGCAAAACCCCTTGCTGTAATTTGAAAGGTCGGATTACAGGATGTAGAAGAACTAATGTCTGTTCTCATGACTTCCTGCTGATAAACTATAAGTGGAGTGGTCGTTTTTTTTTTTATACTTGATCTGTTTTTTGCAATTTGATCTACAAAACTAACCTCAATTCCAAACCGAATCATAAAGTGATTTTTTTTCAAGAAAAATGGTCTCTTTCTATCTTTCAATAGCAAAATAATTTTAGTTTGGAAAAAAAAGTCTTTGTGATTAGAATATTTTTTTTTAAGTAACTCTTGGTTCAAACTTTTTTTTTTTTTTTACCCCACTGACAGATGTTTTGCTTATGTGAAAAAAATGTGCCAACGGGGCAAGAATATTTGACTTCTTTCTAAGGTTGCGGTGCTGGATTTGACACATTCAGTCGGTCTTGAACAGTGCTGCAGTTAGTGCTTTAATAAAAACCTGCCGTCGGGGAAAAGATGGTGACCTCTCTAGCAAAGAAGAAACCGGTGCTGCACCTCTGATGTGGAACTGCCCTGTAAAAAGTGGGTCAGTTAATGCAAGTAGCCTTTATGTGGCTGTGGACAGTTGTTCTGGGTTGAGTCACCACCCTTTTGAAAAGAATAGCTCTTTTTTCCACACCCCAACAAACGCCCCCCGAAAGAAGGCGTGCTGGGAATCAGTTTGACTGTAGAAATGGAGCTTGTTGCCAGAGATGTTTTTAAATATATTGCTTTATGCTTGTTTGGACCTGTCTCGCCAGTTGGAACCTCTGCCAGAGCCTCAGAAGAGACGACCTTTGTCATTACTCCCCCAGGTTTTTTTTTTACCTTTCAGACACTTTAAACACACATCCGTGTCTTGGTGTGTGACACAGCTCTGATTCAGCTTTGGGTGGAAAAAATGAGCAACAACTAAACAGGCTGTGGAAACTGTGCCTCTTCATCTAAAGCAGCGTTTTCTCACCGCGTGTTAAGAAGGAGACGCATCTCTGCTCTGACCTGGAAAACAGAATCAAAATTCAGTTTTTTCGCTTCACTGTCAGAGAAAACATGTTTTCGTCGTAAAGACCCACTCTGATGAAAGTTGTGGGTTTTTGGGTGTTTTTGTAACATATGGCATCTTTCTCGTGAAGAAGGACATGTATTTAAAAAACGAAGCTCAATATTTATCTATTCAAATTGTTGTGAATCAGGAGAAGACAAAAACATTGTATTTGGGATGTAGAAAATACGCTGGGCGGGCCACAAACTCCCCGCTCTGCTCCGTTCCAATGCATGCTCATGCAGATCAATAGAGCTATGGGACGTCTTTGATTCACACAGCCCAGACGGGGAAAACGAGCAGCAACATATCAAAAGCATGCAGGCACGTCCTCAAACCTGAGCTCAACTGACCAGAATCTGAAGGCTGTCACCTGAGCCTTGTATTGCTGCAGTTTTAATCGTTTTCACGTCACTGTTTGCTTTGGATTTTAAAAAAAGCCATGATCACCTCTCTAGCACGCCCTGTTTTGGGTGATGCTCCACAGACTCATGATTTGTTTTTTTGTTTGTTTTTTAAATGACAAACTAACCCCAGTCAGGCCACTGCAGAAGAGGAGCGTTACAAATGAGACATGAGGCTGCTTACCTGTCACACTGACTGTAATAACCTGTGAAATTTCAAATGCATAGAAGTGGCGACAAGTACCTGCTCCTTTTACACATCGCTTCCAAGATATTTTTACCTCCTTTGGTTGAGTGAACATGTGAACAAAAGCACGCTTCTTTTAAATATATCACATAAAACAAAAAGAGATCAGTCTCAGCAAACTCTCGATGGATCTCCTTCAAAGTCAAAACTTTTACTGAAACAGAAAATATTGTGAAATGTAGAGATCTAATTCCTGTGAAGCTTAATGAGATGAGGCAACTTGAATTGTGGCAGAATCCCAGAGCAGTGATGACATCCTACAGAATTGAGCTCTGAGTCATGGCTGCATGCAGATCAGGCACAAAGCAGCGACGTCATTCCAACGTTTAACTGCTACCTCTTCAGATAGAAGGAAAAATGAAGTGTGTTTTTTTTTGTTTAGCCTGTTTTCTTAATCTGTCCCTCTTGCCTGGGGTTCTTGTTTTACATAAAACAAATGCTGTATTTGTAAATATGCCGTCTTGTGATTTATTCCCCTCTAAGGCTATATCCAGAATGGGGGGGCTGTGGAAAAAGCTGCACACTGTTTGGGTCAACGTCGGCGGTTTACACGCCGGGGTCTACCTCCTGAAGCGGACCGCTGGCGTGTTTGGCCAAACTCCTGAAGATGTCCATGAGTCACCGGGAAGAGTTTATAAGCAAACGGATGAGAAGGACGAGGATTAATTCGACCCTGACTCTTGTCATTCTGGTGGATTATTGTGATCTTTTTTTTTTTTAAGTAATTTGTTCAGGTTTGCCTAACAGTTAAAGTTTGATTTGTTTCAAACTTATCATTGCGTTTATTCTGACGTTTTCTTTCTTTTAAAGAGTTGATATGTATCATTAAAGGCTGCTGCATTAAACCCCTCATGCTAGTTCAGAACTGTGGAGTTCCAATTAAAGTAATAAAGAAGACTGACCTCTGATTAAAAACTGCTTCACAAAAAAAAGAAACCTCTGTTTCCTGCTTCTCCTTCTCCTCCTTGTTTTTTTATAGTTGTGTTTAAAAAGAGTAAAACTACGCAGACCCGTAAATCTGACACTAAAATAGCGTTTTTGTGCAGAAATATTGACCACTAAATCATGGTAAATGGCGTATACTTATACAGCGCTTTTCTACTTTCTTACAGTCACAGTCCCATTCACCCATCACACACACACATGCACACACGAAGGACCATTCAGTGTGTACGTGAATATTTTCATGCATCCTGAGCTCAGATCCTGCACATGCGCAGAAGAAACGATGGAAGACGTAATACAAAATACCAATCACAGCGGGGATTCCTGTGCGTTTGTTCTATAAACAATCCTAACTTCTAAGATTAAATCCACTTCGTTGCGTTCAAAGACAATTCATCTACGCTTGTGCACGCCCTTATGACGTCAGACTGACTTGTGTTAAAAGCCGGCGCGTGGACTCCAGAGCTCCGAGCCACCGCGCGCAGCCCGAAGATGGTGCAGCTGCGCGTCCTGACCGCAGCGCTGATGCTGACCTCCTGTCTGGCAGCTAGACTCGGGTAAGTCAAGTCTGTGTTGTTCAAAGAGGAGCACGAGCGGGAAAAAGTCATTTCGGAGCTTTAGTTTCTTATTTTTAAATAACATTTTTACTCTACTATAGGCTGAAGATGATCTGGATGCCTGTCCTCACCGCAGTGATGATGATGCTGACCCTCCTCATGACAGCTAGACGCAGGTCAGTCACGTCTGGGTTACTGAAAAAGTGTCATTTCGTGGCTTTTTCTAATTCATTTTTCAATTCTAATCCGACAAATCTACGACTTTGCTTTGTCTGAGTAGTTCTTTGGAAACGTGTTCCAGCTGAATAGTGTAGCACCTTGAATGTTTTTAAGTTTGTCTAATTAATGCAGTTAATTGCAAAGCATTACATTTCTACCTGGTAGCTTTTTTATATTATTTCAAGAAAATGTTTTTCTCTCCAAAGTTTTTCTTGAAGTAATAAAATAACCTAGTATATATGTTGGCTAATAGCTTGGTAATTAATTGCAAAAATGTAGTTAGTTGGCTATTTTAAGTACCCCTAAATTAAGTAGTTTTTTTTTCTTTCAAAGAATAAAAGAACAAACAAATGTTTGACCTTTATTTTTGTATTTGTAGATCCAAAAGAGAGCCTCCTCTGGACAAAGGGCTCATTCCTTGGCTGGGCCATGCTCTGGAATTTGGAAAAGACGCCTCCAAGTTTATTAAGCGAATGAAACAAAAGCACGGAAACATTTTCACTGTAAGTACCAGGAAAAATGCAGATATAATCTGACTCAAAATGGATTTTTCTGAGCTTGCTTAGATATAGTTTAGCTCTTTTTTTTTTTCCTACTGGAGCTGAAAATTTCAGACAGAAAAATCTCTTAAAGCAACCTAAGAATTAAAGACAAACCTCTTCCAATAAAAACAAATAAAGGTAGTAAATGCAAACGGTAAACAGAACAGATGTCTGTTGCTTTAAAGGCATTTGAGCTGATGCTAACTGGCACTCTCTCTCTTTTAACATGAGCAGCTTATACATTTTCATGAAGCCATGAAGAATTAGTAAAATGTCTCAACAGCAGAGAAACTTATCATTTTAAAAAACTTTAGAGAAACACAATATACGCTTTTTAGCAATCAAAAAAAGGGTATTTTGAATATTTAAAGAAGGAAAAAAATCATTTAAAAATCATGCTTGCTGAAGTAGTAAAGTCATTTGGTATCTTTTATGTTATTTTTAATAAATTATCCTCATATTATTGGAAGTTTGTGCTTTCCAGCATTTTCTGTGAAAAAGCAGATTTCTTTTCATATTTTTGTCAAATACATCAGTATCTCTAAATGACTTTTCTGCTATTTTAGAATAATTTATATATTTTTCTGACACAAAACAAGATTTTACAAATGTTACTTAGTTTTTTATGTTGATTTGGGTTCATGAAAGCTAACACCCGACTTGAGGTTTTAGCAACGTGTGGCAAAGATTGAGCTAAAATTTGTGCTGGTTTAGTGTCAGAGAAAAAGAATCAAATCTAATCAGGATCATTTGTTGTTCACCTGTTTATATTTCCCACTGAGCGACTCATGTGTCCTCCGCTGACGTACAGGTGCGTGCTGCAGGTCGCTACGTGACCTTGCTTCTGGATCCCCACTCCTACGACGCAGTCATCAGTGATTCAGAGTCTCTGGATTTCACTCGCTACGCACAGGTGCTCATGGAGAGGATCTTTGACCTGCAGCTTCCACACAACCAGCCGGATAAAGTCAAGGAGATGATGAAGAGGTAGAGCTGCACAGCCTTAACCACAAGCATGAAAGGAACTTTTGTATTTAACAGTTGTGAATCTGAAAGCAGCACCTGGCATCTGCCCCGTCATGTTACAGGAAAAGAATCTGTGCAGATTTTCCTGTTGAACCCACTTCTTTTTTAAGATGATGCTATTGTTTACTGCATTCATAGCTGTATTGTTTACTCTTATCTGTGTTAAAAAGGTTATGTAAAACTTTGCATTAATGTGTAAAATGTATGTTTAGGTGCTTTGCTTCTTTTTTTAACCACTAATGCTGTCGTCATGTAACCAGTTACATATTTCCAGCAATTTGTTACTCACATGAGTGATTCATGAATTGTGTTTCCTCCAAAGGTGTTCCTTTTAACCTTTTCCTGGCTCACCTGTTGCACACTTTTGTGTCGGCAGGCACTTCCTGGGAGTGAATTTGTCCAGGCTCAACAGCACCATGAGCAGACACTTACAGGCCGTCCTGAAAGCTGAGACGCCTCAGAACCAGCGGGACTGGAAAGAGGAGGGACTCTTCGACCTCTGTTACAGATTACTCTTCAAGTATGGAGAAGCCTACATGCTTAAACAGTTTACTCACCACTTAGCTCTGTTTTCTTTTGTTTGTAAATGCAGAAAGAAAGATGATGACAGCGCCCTGTCACACAAATATTAAAGGCCAACTTTCCACCCTAAAGGTTTTGCGGCACCGATGTGATTGAAAATGCTCTTTCCTCTAAAGGAATCCTCATAAACAAAAGCAAAACGTAAACAGAGTCAAACAGATATTTGCTTACTAGGGCAGTGTTGAAATGCTGTGGGTGGAAAATATTTAAATTGTATCTCTTCTAAAACGAAACACCTGAGAGATTATCTATCTATCTATGCTAGGTATTTATTAACCTGTGATGGTGCTGCGCTGTCTTACACTTTTTGTCTTTTTGTTGCAGGGCGGGCTATATGGGCCTGTTCGGCGGGGAGAAGAACAACAACAGCGTGGACCCCTCCAGCATCTATGACGAGTACAAGAAGTTTGACAGCCTCTTAACCAAAATGGCCCGAGGCACACTCAAAGCAGGTGAGCATTCTCCAAGCAACATTTCAAACGTGTATGTAGGCGGGTAGGTCCCCCACAGCTGTTACTGATGAGTCTGACATCACTGGTGAGCTCTGCCTTTGATTTGTTTTGTGGTTGCCATGGGAAAGGGTGTGCTTGCGTTGGTTGCTCACTTAGGTTCCAGACTTCTTTGTGACGACACTGTGATCAAACGTGTTGACTGTCACAGCAGTGACAGCTGACATTAGGGTGTTTCTTTTCCAGATCTTACAGCAGGTCCACCCATATTACAAAATAAAAGCCTGTCATTGTCGTTCTGTGGTTACATGACCGCTCATGACGGTGTCGCGTAACATTTCGGTCCCTCTTCATACTCTCATTTTTTGTGACCCTCTCTGACGTTCTGTGTTCGACAGAGGAGAAGAAGGCAGCAACGGGTTTGCAGAGAAGGCTCTGGGAGCTTCTGGCTCAGGCCGGTCAGACAGAGGACTGCGGGTCAAGCCCGTGGCTCCACACCTACAGGCGGCTCCTGGAGGCAGATGGGGTCAATGAAGAGACACAAAGAAAGGCCGTGCTGATGCAGCTCTGGGCTACACAGGTGAGTCAGAGCCCGAGGGAGTGGTTTTTCATGTGATAACAATGCAGGGACTTCCCTTGTGATGTTATTCATAGATAAATAAAGTGAGCGCAAAATCACACGATACTGTGACCGACCTGAGTGTGGAGTTGCTTCTGTTTAATGCTTTGAGGGCAAACACTGAAAACCAATACTCTGATTTGGCACACGGGTGTGCTGTTCACCTCAGATTCAGGGAAACAAATGCTTTTTCTCCAACATATACTTTCAATTTCTAACAAAACTGCAACACTAGTTGAACGTCTATATCCACAAAAATCCACTTTTCATTTTTACTTAATCTGTGGAATATAATTTATATGATTAGTTAAAAATGTCTTCGTTTAAAATAACTTTACTGCATTCATCTGTACCTCAATTAAAAACCAATGAATGGGGAGAAGGGTTCAGATTGCATTTTGAAGGTTTAAGATTTGAAGTAAAACTTGTTTTTCTAAAGTTGCAGCCTCACATGTTATGCATCGCCTGCAGGCTTTGAGAGGTTTATTGAATCAAAGGCATTTAATCTGATGCTTGCTTTTGCTAGGCAACAGATTACACGCACTCTCTCGTAAAAGTTTATTTTAATACAATGATGACTTTGAGTCACATCCGCATTTTCATAAAACAATGAAACCCTTTAACAGCAGAGAACTGTTCAGCACACGTCTGAATAAATTCTGAACAATAATTAGTAAATACTTTTTTTAATCGGAATTTCTTCTACATTAAATAAAACCAAATTGAATCACTATTGTCAATTTAAAGAAGTGTATAATTTTCAAAAAGATTTTTGTGTTTTCTATACCTAGTCTTCATCATTTCTATTGTTCCTTTAATCAAAAAGGACTCTGTTTGAGACGTAGCTTGACGGCTTTGATGCGTGTAGGACGACGGCATGGAGGCCGTGTCTTTAATGGCTTTCCTTTTTAAGTAAACCATTACTGCGCCAAGCGCTGTCGGTTGTGAGACAAACCAGATCCTGGCTGTTCTCGTCCCAGAGGCATGAAGGGAGGCGTTTCTTTTTTTCCAATTTCCCACAGGTGTGACACGAATTTGACAAACAATTTCACGGTTCTTTGTGGTTTATTGGAAATCTGACAGAAGTTAGATATCAGCTCTGCAGATGCATTCATTGTGTTTGCTGAACCCTGCAGCCGCCTGTGCACTAACTGAAGGATTCATGACATCCTGATAATAGTTTGTGTTTGGTTTTTTTCCAGGGTAATGTTGGTCCTGCAGCATTTTGGCTCTTGGGTTACTTGTTGACAAATCCTGAAGCTCTGAAGGCGGTTCAGAAGGAGTTTAGCCAAATGAGACATATGGAGACTTTCAGGACACTCTCCACGGACAGATCTGTCAACACCCCAGTATTCGGTGAGGAGTTTATCCAAAGTATTTATATTACAGCCTACTGAAACAAACTACTGTTTCATTTCTCTCTGTCTTCACTTTCAGTCCTCAATCTACAGTTTTTATGTCCCTCAAGCTTACAGTGTGTACTTTCAAGTTTAAATCTGCTTTCAATTTTTTTTTTTTTTTTAGTTCACAGTCTTTTTTCACCATAAACTGGTCCTGATCTTACCCCCTACACTGCCCTCTACTACTACAGTCAATGTAACAAATGAAATTATATTCTATATTAATATAAAACCTTTTTCGAAGCAGAAAATTGCTAAATCGTGAGGGCTGGGTTGATAAAATAGATTCATAGATCTGAATCAATCCAAGCTTAACAAATCGATCCATAAAAGTCAAGATCCATCTTTTATGCCTTTGCTTTTCTGGTGACCTAATGCATAACAGCGGTAAAGCTAAAGTCTGCTAGCTTGATCCTAACGTACGCAGGAATTTCCCATAGGACGGCTAATGCTCGTTTGACCTAAACATACGTTGCTGGCTAAAGGAACAGCTTTATATGCTCACAGGCATGAATTTTCCAAACTCTTTTAGGGAAACATTTTTAAAGTAACCATTTATGGTCTAAAGCACCGTTTTTTGCTCAACCTACTAGAATAAAGTGTCGTGCTAAAGCGCCAGCTGAAACGCCCTCCAGGAGAGGCAGAACATAATGATCTGCACATTTTTGTTGGAGCTTCTCCTTTTTACAATTTTACAGTATGTGAACTGTATGACATGCATATGAATATCTTCCAAGCATATATAGATTGTTATTGTATTTCTATACAAACATGTCTAAATGTGTAAATCGTGTAAATTAAAAATCGAATCAAATTAAATCTAATCGAGTGGATTAAAAGAACCGAACTGATCCAGGCTCTGGCGAATCAAATCGATTGTGGAAACTATCGATGATACCCAGCCCTATAAATCATTACAAAACTATTGTAGAACAAGCAAGATGTTACCCTTATTGAATAAAAAATCATTTCTGGCTTTCCCCTCTCAGACAGCGCCTTGGAAGAGACTCTGAGACTCACTGCTGCCCCCTTCATCACAAGAGAAGTGGTTCAGGAGAAGATCCTCTGCATGGCTGATGGCCAAGAGTACCTGCTAAGAAAAGGGGACAGATTATGTTTGTTCCCCTTCATCAGCCCTCAAATGGACCCTGAGATTTATCACGAGCCGCAGGTTTGTCTTTCTATCTTGGGGAAGAAGCTTCTGCCACTTTTTGCAGCCTGTCAGAACTCTCCTGTGCTGCCAACAGGAGCAGTTGTAATTGTCTTAGGGGCTTGTTAGAGACAGACTTAAGTGTAATTAGAACCAGTAGCTGTTTATGTAAGGAGGAAGCAGCACCTGTTTGAAGCAAACCTTGGTCGACCAGGTGAGAGGTCAGTCCAGATCTGTGGGTCACTGAAGGATAAGCGTGGGAGGGAGAAGGAACTGATAGCCGTGTGAACGTTTATGGAAGGCTGCAGTGAGAAAAGGGAGGAGGGAGAAAGCTCCTGCCAGGCACAAAATGTAGAGGTAGAGGAGGAAAAAGCATTCTTGTAATTAGTAATGATTTTATTTTCTCATTTTTGGTGTCTTCTAAGCAAACACAAAATTGTGTTTTTCTTTCTAGAAATTCAAGTATGACCGCTTCTTGAACGAGGATGGATCAGTAAAGAAAGACTTTTATAAAGGGGGGAAGAAGCTGAAATATTACACCATGCCATGGGGGGCGGGCACCAATGGCTGTGTGGGAAAGTCCTTTGCCATCAGCACCATCAGACAGTGAGTGTCCCACATCCGTTTTGCTTTGTGGCTCTCACAGTAAAGATCAGAATATTTCACATCCCCACTAAATGTCCTCATTTTGTGGTTTTGTCTTTGTTCCCACTCCAGGTTTGTCTACATGCTGTTGACTAACTACAGTTTGGAACTCTGTGACCCAAATGCTCAGTTACCAGAGATAAATGCCAGCCGCTATGGATTTGGAATGCTACAGCCCGAAGGAGACTTGCCTGTGCGATACAGACCAAAAAATGCACACTAGGGAAACAGTGATTCTCTTTAAACACATTTCTGACTAAAAGAATTGTAAATAGCTTTGAAATACATGTATTTTTTTTTATATATTTATACATTTAAAGTACTTTTTCTATTTATAATAAAACATCGAAATGATTTTTACACTGTTGTTAGGCTTTTTTGTGAACTTTATTTCATTCAGACTCCTTTTTGGATTAAAAAAAACAGAGTCCTTTTTTTAAAACTTCACGTTGAGCTTAGTGTTCAAAAAGTGATAGACGTTCATCATGGTTCACTGAAACAACCAGCTAAGGTGCACTAAAAAGCACATACTGTCTTTTCTGCCACAAACATAACACAAAAGTGATGTTTAAAAACGCATCCATTAAAAAGTGTGTCTTTAACATGTTATTGTTGCGTATTTCTGATGATGGAGGACATGTACTAAAATGTAAGAGTAAATTTGCAATTTCTGTAGAATTTCTTTATTCAAACTGTTGGAGGACTCAGGAGCAGATGCAAAAACGCAGTTGGGTATAGACCGTAGGTGTGATTTAGAAACTACTATGGTGGGCTGCAAGCTTCCTGCTCTGCTCCATACTGATGCATCCTCTTGTAAACAAATAGATCCATGTACATCTCCGTTTTGCTGGAATCTGACTTAAAACTGTACGGCTGGATGGTACCATAACGTTAGCTTAGGGGTGTGAGGGGCTGTAAGTTAGGGGAAGAGGATACAAACATGGCTGAGGGAGTTGGCTTATCCCACGCCAGCAGTCCTACCCACAACGCAGAGGTGAATTTCTAACAAACTACTGCCGCTCTGCAGACACTATCTCCGAGAATGCATCACAGATTTTTAGGATTTTGGCTCAAATGGCATTAAAGACCACTGGGAATGCTGTGAAAATAGTTAAAAAGATGATCAGAGTGGGGACTTTAAAGTTCCAAATAAAGTAAAGCAAATGGAGATTGTTTACAGGTTCCAAATCATAAAGGAATTGTATGGTTGTTAGACTCATGTCAGTTCCTCTTACATGTTTGCAATCAGGCCATGTGAAACAAAGAGAGTTTTTTATTGGGGCAGCTGTAATAAGTTGAGAATTCCAGAGTCTCATAAGGACACATAAAGTACTGTAAACAAACCACTCATCTGCAGTGTGCTTTCATCTGCTGGGCTGGCACATCCCTGCTGTTTGCAGAGGGATTGAAGTGGAAACTTTACTCAGTAATTGGTGTCTTGTAGGAGAATGCCTACCATAGTTTTTCTTCACTGTTTTGACTTCTGCTTCTTTTTCTAAATCTACTCAAGACAAGTGCCCACAACAGAAGGAGGTTTACATGGAGTAGCTCACTCTCCTTGTGTCAGAAAACGTATTTGAACATGAGGAAACGTGTTCCATATCCTTCCCTCCCTCACTTCCCAAGGCTGCAGCTGTCTGCAGTAAACATGTGATCGTTTGAACCTACATCAGTGGGATTCCACTTTAGCCTCACAGTCATTTGTGACGATCTGCGGGTTGGACTCGCCGGCTCCGAGGGGGTTAAGCTCACGCAGGATGCGCCGCTGGAGGACCTGAATGAAATCAGCTCCGGTAGGATCTACGTTCACAGTCGCGGGCGCCGGCCACTCTCACTGCAAGCAAGTGGAGGCTGATCCTCAGGGTGTACTTGTTGATGCGCAGCGGGAGTGGAGCATAGGACCCACCGGCTCATCCTGCCTTTTTCTGGTTGTTGTATTTTTATTTATTTTTTACCATGTCGGTGCGTAATTTACGATGCGTCCATCAGCTGCCAGCAGAGGATCGGAGTCTTTTCCAGGCTTGACAAGTTGCAGCGCACTCATTCAGGAAAACATGCCGCTCCAGGAGATACATCGGGACATAAATACTACATGTATGTATCTTTGTACTTTTTGTGTATGTTTCAAAGATTTCATGTTCTTAATCAGTCCTATAGGTGACCAGTGTGAATAAAACGCAGACACGCCGCAGTAAAACCAAACCTAACGCGCGTTTTGCTGCAATAAGTTGCATTTTTAAGCCGGAAAACATTTTTTCCAGCTGGGGGATAACATGTAAAATCCCAATTAGCTTGTGAGAACTAGTATCAAAGAATGATATCCCATCAGAGCGGTGCGGGACAGAATAGCGCCCGTTAATCAAAGTTGATAATCGGTGTCAGCATTAGTCCAGATTAATGCCCCTCTGGAGAACAGCTCGTCCGTGCGTTCACATAACAGCCGCATGGAACGCTGCAACTTTCAGGCTGAATTGATTGCGAGCCGCTGTGGCGCTGACATCTTCCAGCACCACGGACAGCGACAGCGCGGCAGATTGACGGATGGGGCGTTTCAGCACCGGACAGAGCTCCCGGACCGGGCTGTTGTTGGCCGGGGCTCCCCCCACCGTAACCTGTGTCAGCAAGAAAAGCGGCTGTGCCTCTTAAAGCTGATTAAAATATCTATTTGCCTATCTGATGAGTGGATAAACCACCTGACATTGCTGCTGTAGGACACCCGGCCATGGCCGCTCATCACTCCCTCAATGAGTTCATTTTTGTTTGTTTTTCAGACACCATGAGCGACGGGGGCCCCTGATGCCGCCATTCCCAAGACTATGTCTCATTGAGGTTCCAGACTGCTTTCAGTCTTTTCGAGAGTCCGACTGACTTGAGTGAAGATGATCACAACAGCTCCTCGGTCAGCCACCACGCTGCCGCCGGAAACCATCGACATCATCCGGAACAAAACCCACTCCCGCAGAGTGAGACTCAACGTCGGGGGTCTCCTCCACGAGGTCCTGTGGAGGACGCTGGAAAGACTGCCACGCACCAGGCTGGGCAAGCTGCGGGACTGCAACACCCACGACTCCATCATGGAAATATGCGACGACTACAGCTTGGATAGCAACGAGTACTTCTTCGACAGACACCCTGGCGCCTTCACTTCTATTCTGAACTTCTACCGCACAGGAAAGTTGCACATGATGGAGGAAATGTGCGCCCTCTCCTTCAGCCAAGAGCTGGACTTCTGGGGCATCGATGAGATCTACCTGGAGTCCTGCTGCCAGGCTAGGTACCACCAAAAGAAGGAGCAGATGAACGAGGAGCTCAAAAGAGAGGCAGAGAACATGCGGGAGCGGGAGGGAGAGGAGTTTACCACCACGTGCTGCTCAGAGAAGAGAAAGAAGCTGTGGGACCTTTTGGAGAAGCCCAGCTCGTCATTTGCTGCAAAGGTAAAATCTTTCTGTTTTTCCAAAGAAACCTTAAGCCGCAGGTACTGTGTTGATGTGGGAGATGAACCTGGCTTCAGTTCAAGTTTAAGATTCTCTGAATCCTGAACATGAATCCCATGTAGGGAGGTGGAGGACTATATGGTCCTTTTGGATGTCTGACCACTTTTAATCCTTGTTTTATGGGAGAAAAAGGAAATCTTATGAAAATCAAAGATGTCATCCTCAACTTAAATGTCACGACTGCTGTGCTGCTTTGTATTCATCTGGAAAGTCAATTAAAAGCTTTTATTATTGGAGCTTGTTAAGTTATTTTGGAAAACATGGCAACCGTCATTGTTTCTCTTTATTAGTTTCAGTCAAATAGAGGCCAGTGTTGTCAAACTGCAGATATCTCAGGCAATTAATGGGTGTTTGCTTTTTCAGAGACAACAAAGGGGATGTGATGATCAATTACTGAGTTGTCAGCGTAGTAAGCAACCTTCCTGCAAAATATGTATTTTTAGCCCTTCATGTAACACCCACCGTGCTCAGCCAGCCCTCTTGGCTTTATTAGCCACCTTTGCTAGTAGTCAGTCATCTAGATCATTAAGAGATGTATGGCTCCCAGGACAAGAACACTGGAACTTTCCTTTGTTGGATCAATACCGTTGACATATTAACAGCACTTTTAATTAAACTAACTGCTTAAATACACAGCCCGACTATTATACCCAGTTTTAAAGCTATTTAAAGCACTGTTGACTTTAGGAAACGATTAACTGTTCAGTCAATTTGCACCAAGTCTTAAATGTTTAAGTACATTTTTCTCAAAGAAAGGGAAATCCCCTTTGTCCTTGCACATTCTCAATCCCTGCACTGTGATTAATAATGTCCCAGTTACAGAAGAGACAAAAACAACTCCACTGATGAGATCTACAGCATGAAATATCGGGCTAAGTATAGCACAGGTCGTTATTGTAAATATGTTCTTGATAACTTACCTGGTTAAATAAAGGTTGAATTTAAAAAAGGGAACATAGACTATAATGGTCAAACCATCCTCAAAGAAATGCTCAACACCTCTTTGAACAGGAGTTCCTGCATAATTAATGTAACTCATCTATTTAAAAAACCTGCTCTATTTTTGACCCTACTGAAGCTCTTAATTCTAAAGTATTCAATCATGTTGCAGCATCACAGCTGGAACATTCAGCTTGGTATTCATGCATGCAGGCTGCTGTTCTGACTGCCAAGGAGTAAAGGTGCTCCATAAACAAGAGGAGAATCTTACATTTGACTTAAACAGAAATCAAACGCTCTGGTGTTCTGATATTTAATTTAATTTTGACTTTTTTTTTAACTTTCTTTTTTGGATTTGGATAATTGACACGGTCTGTTTTCAAAAGTCCCAACTATGTTTAACTCTTATTTTGAAAGACGCAATAACAACATTAAGTTAGTTAAAATGATAGAAGAAACCTGCTGACTTCCATCCTTACATAGCAGAATTGCTTGTTTCCCTTGAATATCATTGATGTTAGATTTATTAATTGATTGAATGA
The DNA here is from genome assembly GCA_023969325.1 of Oryzias curvinotus. Lineage (NCBI taxonomy): Eukaryota > Metazoa > Chordata > Actinopteri > Beloniformes > Adrianichthyidae > Oryzias > Oryzias curvinotus. The sequence goes on along the minus strand of CM043710.1, from coordinate 2,190,440 downwards.
ACATGATCAATTTCCCTGAAGAGAAACTGAACTGCACAATCATAGCAAATAGAACCAGACAAGAGTCAAACAGCACAAAAACTCAAAAACATCGTAAATATACTGTAATTTAACACAAAAACCACAAACAGGAGCTCTCAGATTTTTGTCTATAAGTCAGAATAAGATTTAACACTTTCTTTGCTGTTTTTGCATCTGAATACACTACAGTATATGTCACAAGACCCTCAAAGAGACTTTTTCTTAAACACTTCCTACGGCACAAAATGTCCAGACACAGAACTGTTACCTTTTTCAAGTGTGCTGGTTTCGAAGTAATGCACATAAAATATAAATCCCTGTATTGTTTACTCCCAATCACATCTATGTTGACCCTCTTGGAGGGTGTAGTTTGTAAAGTAAAAAAAGCCCAACATGCAGACAAATCCTCCGTGTTTCAAGTGCTTTTTTCAGTCTTTGTGACACACAGATGCACTCCCCGATGAGCACATCCAGAGGCTAGTTCAGTCTTTCTCTCAAGGCCACTCAGACATGAACAGGACTTTCAGTTTTAACCCATTCAGAGCTGATGGACTCCTGAAGCATTCAATCTGACACTGGTCAGAAGTGCCCAGAACCACTGAAGGAAATCAGTTAAAATCAGTTAAAAAGTCGATGCATTTGACTGTTTTGTTTCATAACATTTTGCTCTCCTGAATCTACTGCAGCTCACCAAGTTTCAATCTCTAAATGTGAATTAAAACACAAAGAATTGCACAACATTTGTGTTTCAATCCCCAAAAAAGTTTATGATGTGATTACATATTAAATAAGCTCATTTCAAAAATATCTCTAACACTATGTTTTCCTTCTGGGAATTTGGGACATATGGCCATAAGCAATATATACACAACTCTTCTTCTTACATCAGCTTTAACAACACAGAGGCGGTGACAAAGAAAGTATGTGAGAGTACTATTGTGTGTTTTCATGCCCAGTTGAGTTTGTCATTTTTCTTTGAATGGAAGAAACTTGCAAGTAATCATTTCATGAAAAAGATCATTTGTTTTTGAAGCTTTTTTTCTTTTTAAACCAGCATGGTCCAGTGGTCCAAAGGGCTTGTTGATTGTGCATGAAATCTCCTCACAATGCAGCATGTCACTGCTTGCCTCCTATAATTCAGTCTCAGTGGAGTTGTGGTCACATTCAGAGGTGTTCAATGCAAGAGTTAACTGGAAAACGTCTGTATTCAAAAAGTCCTTTTGCTCTGTCACTTTTTGTTGTGCAACAGTACTATTCATAAATATTTTATGCTAATGGATGTATGTTTAGTTTGCACTCTTAAAAACATGGATGATAGGAAACATATTCACCACTCTTACTGTGAGGTCAGCTATACTGTATAGTATACTGTAGTTGTACATAAATGGTAATGATGGCTCCTTCTGTTTCGCTTTTGCAACCTGTGAATGGGAGTTTTTGTGTGCCAAGCCCAAACGGTGTCATCCCGTGAAACTGTGGAGCAGAGGAGGATGCAGAGCAACGAAAACAAACACAAGTTTCTTGAGCTTTCAACGAGACTATTTGAACTATAATTGCATGGAAACTTCTGGTCCCAGTCAGCCACAGGCAGTTATGACTACAGAGCACTCGAATGTACTTCTTACTGCACGTCAGACATGCCTAATTGACTTCACTGTAAGCACTTTGCTTTGTTGTTTGTGAAGTTTTAGATGTGTGCGACTGAGTCATCACTCTGTGCAGCTTTAGGGTGGAGAGACCTGCTAATTTCTGCTCCATCCAGAAAGGCAGCTGCCTGCTGATAGCTGTGCAGGCCTTTGTGCTGTCATCCAGCAGCAAGTTGGGGTATCAGAGATGTTGCAGTGCAGTCCATGTGACTTCATGGTTATTTACATCAGTACCCTCAGAGATGAAGCGCACGCCCTCCAACCTTTGTGTGTTTCCGACTTTCTCCATATTTCTTTTTTGTCTTTGCGTGCGCCACAAACCATAACTGGACTCAAGCAGGGTGTATTTCATAACTTGTTTTCAAGATTTGTTGCTGGGTTACAGCGACTCCTTAACTGTGCTTTGAAAAGCCATAAATTTGTAGCACAGGTGTTCCAAGCTGCCAAAATGATTTCAGTGTCGTATATCACAGCGTGGGCTAGCATGAGGAGGGTTTAACACAGAGAAGCAAAGGGCTTTTCTTCGGTCTGTCCCTTTTCTCCTGTTGCACTCTGGTTTCCCAGTATTTAATGATCATGTGAGCAACCAGTAATATGCTGTCTAAAAACAAGGAAAATATATATTCTTTTTTATTAAAATGCAAGTAAACAACAGATGTTAGAAGAATCTGTCCAAGCTAACCATTTTTCTTTTTGTACACTTTTTATTTACATACTCATCCCTGCAAATCTTCATTGTAAATTTTCTAATGAGGAAATGTGTGAACTACTAATTTATTTACTGATTTACATAGTTTTAAAGTGAAACCAGCTGAACTTGATTTAAAGTGTGCCTTTAATCAGCCTGAAAAAAATCTAACTTGAAATATTGGAAGGAGCTTCACATCTACAGACATGAATAACTTCCTTAAAGTCCCCCTACAAAAATTTCTTTCTTTATTAAAAATGTTCCCATTGGTGTTTTAATTATGATTATGAAGTTTTTAACCAAAATCTCCCACAACCTAAATGTTTAAAAAAAGCCGTAATTTATGTTTGTCTGAATCCTCTGGTTACAATATCTCCTGTATGGGCGTGGCCGTTGGTGCTGAGCTGAGTAGCTCCGCCCTTGATGCCCCCTTTCTGACGATGATAGCTGTGTCTTGCATGAGTGGAGAGCTTGACAGAAGGGCGTGGGGGGGTGGTGGGGGGCACAAACGACCCTCTATTCTCAAAAATTTCTCTTTAGCGATAAAGAAACGGTGAAAAGTGACATATTTTTGGTTCCAAATCGACACTTTTTGAACAATGTGTGGAATGGCTAAACAAATGTGTGAACCGGAACCTGCTGTTTGATAAATTTACATACGAAAAAAGGGTGGGGCAGTGGTTAGCGCTCTTGGCTCACGGCAAGAAGGCCCCCGGTTGAACCAGAACACCAATGGGGGACCTTTCTGTATGGAGTTTGCATGTTCTCTCCTTGCATGCGCGGGTTTTCTCCGGGGACTCTGGCTTCCTCCCACCATCGTTACTCCAAATTGTCCCTAGATGGGCGTGTCCAGGATGTCCCCCGGTTCACCCACGAGTGGCTCTGGCAGCCCTGCCACCCTGAAAGTGACAAAACGGGTTTAGAACATGAATGAATACACACAAAAAGAACTATGAAAAATGCTTTGAATTACATCATAATTTAGGCTACATTGAACCAGCAAGCGGCACTGGCTGCGGCTCACGTAGGATTTGATGCTCATGCAGATTATTGAATTCTCTTGAACAGCAAATAAATGGAAATGCTATTTAAAAAAAAGTATCTATCATTTGTACAGTTGGTATTGAACGGTTTTCTTGGCTGTACGGACCCAGTGGAACCCAAAGCATCTTAAAAGTAATTAGTTACTCAGCAAAGTAACTACTCCAGTTACAGCAATACATTTTATAACTTTCCTTAACTGCTTATAAACCTAACAAAGCATTCAAACGCAATGAAATTGTGTTCGTCAATCATAATACAGAGAGGGTGGATTGAAGTGCAGAAATGTCAATATTTATTCATCAGAATTATCATAGAACAACACAGCAACAAGCAAAATATAAATATTAATAATATTAACTTCACACAACCTGATCTGAAGGTTTTAAGTGTCAATTTCTTTTAGTTATCCTAATTTTTGTTTAAAAAAACAAAATAGTTTCAATCACAGTAACAGAGGATAAAAATCAAAATGCAAATCATCAACAAGAATAAATAGCAACCATAAAACACATCTCTGCTGCACTTTAGTAATTTTCTATTATATTGCACATTAACCTGAACTTTAACATTGTCATTCAAAATTATCACACTGCAAAACTGCAACAAGAACCATTTGAATATAAACAATATTAACTTTACATGACGAGAAAAACAAACTTTGCATAAAAGGAAAGGTTTCTAGTATCAACAAACATTTCAAGAAACTTTTGAAATTTTAGCTGCATATTTAATTTTGTGTTCTTGTCATCAATGTAAATTATGAACGTATTACAGCAGGGAGGGGAAAGTTCAGCTCTGCTGGATCTTTGACTGACTCAGACTCAACAGTGGTCAGCAGGAGCAGGATTTTCACACCAAAACTTTGCCATAATTCTGTTCAGTTCTGTGCGAGTTACTAGGCTGTAAAATCCAGTTTGTCCTGTTTTAATGGTGCTGCTTTGTCACCGGAGCTCACGCCCCGGGGCTCGGTGGACTTGTGTTTGGTACTTCGTTAGATTAAAACAGCTTCAGATAGACGTCGCTAACATCTTTGTATCGGGACACAATGTGAATTTGACAGAAGCATTTGTTCCTTTAGTTTCAATTGAAACAATAAAAAAGCATTGATATTTCTAGCCGGGAATAATGATTGATCCTGCCGGCTGCGCTGGACGCGCATATCTTGGAGTGTCGGCATGCACTCCCCCACCTACAGCAGGAGTCCCCAAATCTAGGCCTTGAGGGCCAGTGTCCTACATGTTTTCCAACCAACCTGCCATTGAAGCTCTTTATTGGCTAAACACACCTGATCCAGGTAATCAGCAGCAAATAAAGCAGGATTTCTGGAAAACCAGCAGGACACCGGCCCTCGAGGCTTAGATTTTGGGGACCCCTGACCTACAGCCAATCATGATCTGGAATGGGACTCTCTCCCCGCGTCACACAGAAGACAGTCTTGCTGTGAAGCAAAAAAAAGAAGCACTCCAGGCTGATTAAACCACATCAATGAACTGTGAAGTAGCGCTGTACGATTAATACAAAGTAACAACAACGGCGTTGTAGCGGGGATAAAAGTAATTAGTTAGATTACTCTGTTACTTAACTTGCGGTTAGTAACGCAGTTATACTTAAACAATGTCACTCCCAACACTGGCTACAAACTGTCAGAAAGAAAAATATTTGGACAACAATATTCCCCTCTAAATTTATAGAGAAATGAAGCATACCAAGAAAACAGGTTGTGTCTAATAGTAAGCATGGTGGAGGCTCTGTTATGGTCTGGGCTTCTTTGTTGCATCTGGCACAGGAAGTCTAGATCCTGTGGATGTACTATAAATCAATGCATTCTAGAGCAACATATGCTCTCCATTGGAGTTTATGGGTCTTCCAACAAGATATTTACCAAAACACAAACAACTAAAACACCCAAGAATGACTGAGAGCAAAACATTGCGCTGATGTGAAGTGGCCCCATGAGCCCTGACCTAAATCCTTCCAAACATCTGGGGAAGGAGCTGATACATGCTGGCTGGAGAAGGTGCCCTTCAAACCTGAGACAACTGGAGCAGTTTGCTCTTCAGGAGTGGGTCAAAATACCTGCTGGGAGGTGCAGAAATCTCTCTGCAGACAGCTCTATAAATGCTTTAATGAACTGTCTCAAAAGGCTGTGCAACAAAACATGAAATAGACATCATTTCTGTCATTAGTTATTGCTTTATTAGGATTTATTTGAACAAAAAATGCGATGTCTGATGTTCTTTTCTTGATTTTCAGTCAATTGTTTTGTCAGTCTGAACATGTTTTGTGGGGCATTGTAGATTTTTTCTCCATTAATAGAACATATAATTATCTGTGGGATGCAGTTAATCTGGTTCCATCCAACTGTGAGGAGAAGAGACGGAGATTAAATCCTGACTGCTGTCATCTGGGTCTTCCACGTTCATCTCGTTTAGTTTAAGGAAATTTGCTGCTCCTACTCAGTCTGTACATCTATTACCAAAAAGAAGGTTAGAAAGAGCACATTTCAGCTACTGAGGGCTATAAATTACTTTTTCCGTTGATGGAAGTGGGGTGTTCCCTATATGGACGGCATGCTCATTTTGCCTCCCAGCACCTGTCTTTCCCTTTTGGACCTCTTTCACATTTGAGTGATTATGTGTCAAACAAATGACCTAACACACAGGTTGGTCATACACTTTTTAATCTTATGCGGGTTTACATTGGTTCACAGATGTAGCTTGTGGCAGATGCATGTTCATCTTAAAAAAAAAGCATTTTTAAAAGAAGCAAACACTTTCATAAGCTACATTGTCATAGATAAGAGGCTGGTCATTGAAGGGGACAAAGACTTTGCGCCGTATTTTTTTTTACAGTGAACGTGTGTCTACTAAGGTACACACATGTATACAATAATATCAGAGAATCAAGAAAGGGCACTTCAACATGTGGGCTGGCAAGATGGAAACCGAACCTTCAGTCACAGGTCGAACGCTCTACCACTGCACCACAAGTGTTCCATTAGTTCTAAGTTGGTTTTGAAGGCTTAAAACTTTGCTTTCAATCAACAATGGCAGAGATAAATTGAATAAATACACATGTCTAACTCCTGTAGACAGTTAGCTGCTCCGGTCTGCATGTCAGGGTATGTGGTAAAACTTTGTACTCTTCATTTTTAACAATTTACTGAGCTGCTGCAAGTGTTTCACTTACACAATACTTCTGCAGTGTTATGAAGACGACTGCTTGCTAGAGGAGAAACCTCCGTTTATTTAAATTGAGTCTTTGTGGTATAACGAATGAAAAACAGAAGGATTTGACTATATTCTTATAGTAATATTAATGGATCATCTTCAGTCTGCCTGATAGATGCCCAGAAAATGCACATGACAAATTTCTACCCAAACCACATCTAAGGGTCCGTTTTCTAAATTCACTTTGTCCTGTTCCTGGAGAAAACTCGCACATGCAAACTCCACACAGCAAAAAACAAAGCTGGGATTTGAACCAGGGCCTTTTTGATTTGATTTGATTTGATTTGATTTGATTTGATTTGATTTGATTTGATTTGATTTGATTTTAGCATTAATTGTAGTCAATACACACACACACAAATCACACCAATTTGTCCAACTCATGACAGAATTAATAAAATGCATAGATTAAAAAAAGAAAGACACACTTAAGTCACATTTGCTTAATTAATTATAGTGATCATTAACTAAAGTCATGTGGAACTTTATTAATTAAAAGGAGTGGGAAGAAGCGAGCTTACCCTTACTTTGACTTTTGCTGTGAGGCGAGAGTGCTGGCCACTTCACTGCCAATGTAGCCCTTTAGCTTCCCCAAAAAACAGTAATAATTTGAGAGTGTGATGGGATTTAATAAAGACTTTGAAAAGACATTGAAAATGTCACTTTTCTATGTTTAAAATGGTAATTTAAGGGCCATTTTCTGTTTTGTCCTTTGTAGATTGTGCAGTAAAAGATCCCATGTTGTTTAGTAAAAGTTCAGGACAAACTAAGTGACTGCAGGAGGCTAATCCAGCACACCACACTAACTTATCACACAAACCAGACACACTGAGCTCCCGTCGTTCCTGCGTTCCCTGGACTTGGTGAATTCCTTTAAAAGTCAACTTTTTATTTTACAAAGCATTTCAATTGAACCTGCTTTCATTTGGGCTTGGGATGATTATTTTATCATCTTGGAATGATAGTTTTTGTCTTTTATGTGCTTTATAAATAACATGTACTTACTTACTTACACTGAAATACAACCTGCACGTTCCCACTCTTTGGGACCACTGTTTGAAAAGACCTTAAAATCTGCGCGTCATTTAAAATGCCTTTATTTGTCTTTCTCTGTGTTCCTCACACACTGATATCAACAGAGGCAGTGGAACAGGTCTTCCATGACAGTGACATTTAGCAGGTGGGAGGTCAAACAGGAAGGGCACAGAAACAACACTACTTTGCAGCAACGCTCCATTCATTATTCAGGTGGGCTTTTCAGCAAGTGGACATAACTCAAGAGGCTGTAGAGTGGTTTGGAGCTCCGTGGTCACCCACAGAGCAATGCAGAACTTTCCGGTGAGTTCACTCCAACTCCCCCTCTTGCAACCAAAGCTAAAGTTCCACAGCTCAGCAAGTTGGCTACATTTGACAAGGTCATTCTCCAGCTGCATGGTCGAATAAAACACTGACATGCTGTTGACAGCAGGGATACAATCAGACCATCTTCAAGCTCTTTGGTACATGTGCTACATTTGCTTCACTCCCCTTGTCATTAGTTGAGGAAAGTAAAACATAACTTCCAGGAAACTATTTCAATGAATGAATGAAGCTTTATTTATATAGCACTTTACAACTCCTTTGGGCTACCAAAGGGCTTTTCAACAAAAGAAAGACAAAAGAAAGGTTAAAATGAGGCAAATTAAGAACTAAAATAAAAAGAAACAGCATAAAATTGCAAAATTTTTGGTTGAAGTTGTACTAATTGACATCTTCCATCTGTCTTGTGAGATGAGACAAGCTACTTGATCCCCAGTGAAATGATTGTGCACCACTAATCAAAGTCTTGCACAGACTAACATGGTAGAATGATAAATGTGAAAGCACTGGTGGATAAACGATCAGTTGAGGATTTTGTTTACAGCAAAAGGGTGCTATAGAGATGAATCTAAAAGGAAAGCTGCCATTTTGAAATCAATGTTTTTATATGAATTTATCACACGCAGTTCTGACCAGGGTAGCAGGGGCAAAAGGGAAAGGTTAGATGCCTTTAGCAGCCACTTGGGCAGTGAGGGTGGGGCAAAAGGGCGTGGCGAGGGCTGGTTGGTAGTGCCTCCAGGCCATACAGCGCCGCTTGTGGAAATTTGAACAAAACAACATTTAAGTTTGACTGTTTTCAAAATAAATATTTAAAAATAAACAAATGTAGGATAGTTGATAACTCCTCATGATAATTAAGTACTTAGGAAGGAATTAGAATAAAACAGACATTCAGTCAAACAACATGCAGGCTATAACTTTATTGATACTTCTAGAATGAGGCACTGCCTGCTGGGACTTCCATCTTTAGATCAGGCTTTCTGATGCTTCATTTGATCAGTCACAGCTGATTGGATCTTGTGCCGCTGCTGCTGAACTTGAGCTCACCTCAGTGTTTTTTAATCATGTCTGAGGCCCGGCTCTGTACATTGACAGCGATAATGAAGGGTCAGGGAGGGGGTCGGGCTGGTTTGAGTGGGAGTTTGGTGAAAGGCGTTCCCAGCAGACGCACCGCTAATGATGGGTGGAAAGAGGCTGTTGCCCTGCTGCGTTTGCAGGCACGTTTGTTGATCTCCTCCCCTGTCTGCTCACCTGGGCTGACTTTACAGCAGAAGTTGTTGCATTAGGAAGAGTGCGTGCACATACCAGAACTACTCTGCCAAGACTGAAACTGTCACAAGACTTCCACTTCAATTTCTGCATCAATACATCCTCCCACTCTCTTGAGTTGTCACAGAATAACTCGCTCCCTGACAAAAAGCCAATGGCGACTGGCTTGTCACCAATCAAGTCTTTGTTATCAAAAGTAAGAAAATCTGCGTTAATCTGCATTATATATAATTATATATCTGTATATATATATATATACATTTTTTTTTTTTAAAGAGGGTAACTCTTTTTCTTTTAGAATGACATTTAGAAGTACAGAGTTGAATAAATGTTGTAGGTTTTGTCATTAAGGGTGTTGTTTAAGTTAATGAGGTACAGCCTTTGTGGAATAACACACGGCTTCAACCCCTGCAGGGTTTTTTTTACCTTAGCATGGTAATGGCACTCCTCTCCCAAGAGGCTTCTATAAATAAAGAAGCTGTCATATGAATGTACACACACAAATGCACATGCATGCATGGAATTGCAGTCGTGTCAAGTCCCCATCTTGTCTCTGCCTTTCTTTGCCGGTATGCTATTTTCCCACTCACACTCCACATGAAACAGACTCACATCTTTAAATAGACGCGCCGATGTCATCATTCCGTTGATTGTTTGTGACGGGCTGGAACCTTCTCATTGGACTTTATCAAACTGCATGGCGGACATTTCATTTTCTATCGCCAGACTGTGAAGATTCACAAACGTGTTTCTACATTCAGAAGACGCTCTTTTGTGCACACAGAGAGAAGTGAATAAGAAAGTGAGATTCGGTGCGAGATAGACTGCTCACCCAACGGATTGGTGTGATGACGCAGTCAGATTGAAAGTGATCGAGATGGAGCAATGCTGCACACTCGTTTTCTGCCACGGCAGCTACGGAGACTAGTTGTCAACTGAAATTTTACCTTTGAATGTTTCTTCAAATACATTTAAAGTTTCAGTTAGAATTAGGTCAGTTGTAGTCATGCAGCAATCAAACAACTTGAAAGTAAAGTAACAAAAGCAGAATAAAAGTCTTGATTTTTACACAATAGTTGCACTAAAAGCCTCTTAAGTCTCTGTAACATTACCTGAGGTATTTGCATGATTAGACTTGTGTGCATAGGTGCAGCATCCTTTTATCTTCTTTGACCTCAGCGTCTTCTGTGTCTCCTGCAGCCCTGACAGGGAGAAGAGATGAGAAATGCTGCAGTTCCACATTGTTTTTGCTACCAGTGGGGTTCATTTTGTTAAAATCATTTTAGAAGTGAAACATCTAGTAACAAAGGTTCTTTGTTACTTGACTGAGGAGTAACTTTCTTGTTAAAGTCTAAAGCTGTGTTCACACTGGCCTCAGCAACACGTGTATGTACTGTATATGCACATATATGGCCATTTGGGGACTCTGCCTTTAAAAGACTTGCGGTTACGCGTCGCTCCGCAAGTTTTTTCGACTGTTTTTGGGGTCTATGCATAGAATGCATGACCACTGAACACGCGTTGAACATTAAATCAGTGATTTGGATTGGTAGTGATGTATGTATGTATGGAATCCCTTTGAATTAACATAAGTGCCAACGGTTTGAGATGTGTGTGCGCCCACACAGAATTATATAACACCAAATGTTAAATGCACATTCAAGAACGCGTGTCACATGCCCAGGTGAACGCAACATTAGTCACATGCACCCGTACGAGGGGTTGACCCATAGTGCTGCCGGTTTGTAGCTTGTCCAGGCCGGTGGAGGGTCATGGAGAAGAGCGGCTGCATCTTAAGGTGTGTCTTGCAGTTCACCTCAAGGGGCGTCATGATGGTCGTGTGTGCGGTAAGTGTATCGTGAAGTATTTGCAAGGCTGATGGAAGTTGCACACACTCTAGTCATTAGTAAGGTGTGAGCATTGGCTCCTTACTGGCTGTGCAAATGCGGCACACTTGGGGTGTGCAGGTGATACGTTAGCGCCTTTATGATTAGCGGCTGTATGATTGTCCACACAAACTAAGCTCCTCATTTCTAACAGCCAGGCTGTCCAAGGAACGTAAACAGCTTTAACAGGCTCCTTACACAGGCTTTGCAGGTGCATTGAAAAAAGGATAAATGTGTATGATGTGCCTGCATCTCATCTACTTCACCTCTAGCGACCCGTGCATGTTGTTTTGGTGTTTGCAACAACCTCTAACCCTCATCATGCCCATAAAAAAAAATGTGCATGGACATTTTTGCTTCACGGGTTTACCGACCGGTCTACGACCGTGATATTTCCTGAGGGTGCATGTGTCACCTGCACGCACAGGTGTGTCTTGCAGTGCATGTCCCCCACAGGTTTGCCCGTTTTAAACCCGCAGACAGCCCATATCCACCCGTAAGCAGAGCTGCAGATCATAGAGGAGTCAGCAGACTGGAGGCAAACAGATGGAAACAAATCACATTTGTTGCCAATTTGAGAAAAGAACAAAGCTAAACCAAAACATTGTAGAACTGAAATGTAATGATTGATTGCAATGAAGAAACAAGATAGACATCTACAAAAACAATGGACCTCTGAGGGTTAATTTAAAAAAAGAATAGATTGGATGACTCAGACTAATTGAACTGGGCTCAAACATTTCAACCATAAAAGTCTTTTAACTTGTAGTTTCTGAATGCTGGAAAATACATGTTCATGCTGTACGAGGACCACAAAAGGAACCAGTGCTGCTGGTAGTTGCTGCAGAGTAGGCGGATTATGAGAGTTTCAGGTGCTATCCCTATAATCTCCAGGCATGGGTCCCAGGAGTCCTTGTTTTCTTCAGTCAACTGCCAGAGCCTCAGTCTACTCACTGCTCTAATTTCTCTTCCTTCTGCCTTCATCTGCAGACGTACCAGACACACGCACATCACCTTTTCTCAGTCTGCTGTCATATATAGGCCATGGAGGGTGGCCCATGTCTGAAAGGGAAGGAAATATCACCCTTAAAATAAAGGTTAGATAATCACGTCGAACAGGAAATGGGACTTTAGAGTTCATCCTTCTTGTGTAGACTAAGCAGAGTCAATTCAATTGAAGTCGTATCAGTGAACTGTTGGGAATTGGAATCCCTTGTTGTCACATTAAGAAAAAGTTCTCTGTGGACAGAAACAAAGGCTCAGCTGGGAAAGATTGTCACAGTGGGAGTTTCCACTGCTCTGATTCCTCTGAGAGAAGCTCCAAGAGCTGTTTACCCAACCAGTCCATGGATGGATGCATGAGTTCAGGATTCTCTGAAGACTCGGCTGTTATGGAGGTCAACTTTCTGTATCATCGGGGCTATGAATAATTTAATTTCAATTAGTTAAGAACTATATTCACAGGGCATAGTATCTCTGTCCAAATACAGATTCTATTTGATTAAAGTCCTACTCTAGTCATCTTTTGATCTATTTTCAAAGCATTCCCATTCATCTTTTAATTATGATTATGCTGTTTTAGCCAAAATAAAAAAAAAAACAAAAAAAACATGAGACATAGTTTCTGCAGAGCGGCAGTAGTTCATTAGAAATTCACCTTTGAGTTGTGGGCGGGACTATTGGTGTGGAGAATGCCCCCATCGAAAAAACGCTACAAATACCTGTTAAAAACACCCAAAACACAATTTTTTTTATCAAAGAGAGTCTTTAACAAATTCCCAATTTAATTTACCATTTGATACATTTACAAAAAATAAAATAAAATAAAATATCACTTTTTAATTGTCATTCATAAACTACCTTGTTGGGTTTTTTGGTCTGAACAAAGTAAGAGCTAAATTCTGAAAATATGAATTTGTACTTTAGGAACTCTCTGAAAGACATTTTATTTTTTTCTAAAATAACCTAAAAATGTACTAAAAAGGAAAAATTAGTCAATGGGTGAGACTCCAGGGGTCAGACTCCAGGCCTAAGGGGTCAAAACCCTGCTGGTTTTTAGGAAATCCTGTCTTACCTGCTGTTGATTACCTGGATCAGGGATCTTCAATAGCAGGTTGGTTTGAAAACATGTAGGATACCAGCTCTTGAAGAACACTGGAGCTTAAAGCCTGTACATTTAGCTTTTTCCAAGTAAAGATCCATTCAAAATCTAATAATAGATTAATGTAAATCCCCAGGCCTTGGCGCTGCCCAAACTCTGCTAATGTCTAGAGTTGTCAGTTTGCTATTCTTCCACATGTAGAGTTCAGCTCACTCACCAGATGATTCTTTGCATTTATGGGATGCTCTTTGCTGCACTTTCACCCCAATGTGAATTTAAGGTTTAACCTGCTGCCTTTTCCGGCAATGAAACCATAAAGGTTTGAGAGTGTGCTGGCTCTCCTGACAGCGATTTATGCACAAGTCGTTACCACATCGCCACATTCTCTGTGGCGTCTCAAGCGACTATTTTTTACTCAAACATTCATATCATTTTTACGTTTTTTACTTTTTCTAGTTGTAGCAAACCTTGCCTCAGTCTGAACAGCAGCCTTCCTTGTTTGAAGGCTGACGCTTTGAACGATGGGTTGAGTGATGCAGCCAGTAAAGTTTAACGCTTGCTGTAGAACCATTGCAGCCTGCGCACAGACTGTTAAAAGGGTCGTTTCTCCACATGTGTCTGTGTGCGGCACAGAGAATGAGCATCGACTCTGAGGTTTTATTGCAACACAGTAAACAACACAGAAACAAGAAAGGAAAACTAATGGCTAATGGGTACAAACATTTCAAAGAGCTCTCCATTCTTAAGAGGGCTTCTTTTAGTCAGCCTCATGCATAACCAAGACTTCAAGGCTTTTCTGCTGCAGCCACTGAAGTTCAAATAATCCACCTTCCTCTGTGTTCAACCAGGAACGTTTTCCTCCTTGTTAATAGGAAACATGACACTATGTCCAAGTCATTTGTTTTCTTATTCTGCTGTTATGCAATGATCACGTGGTCACTTCAGTGAATTTGGACCCAAGCAGAGCTTGGAGAAAATGAGACTGAAGGGCTGCTTGTTAATCAAGCCTTTCCCTAAATCAAAATCAGGACAGGATGGAAGTTCCAAAGCATCTCAGTAGATAAAGCAAACTGTGTTGCAAAAGCTCCAAGGATTTGTTTTCTAATCTTTATGTGAATATTCACTTTCTAAGTGTTTTTCCTTTTGACTTTTATTTGAGGAAACAGAAGGGACAGGAAACATTTTTGTCAGTGGGCCAAACATTAACCCCGTGATGCCTACCAATGGAAATATGCATCACACCACTTCAGCTCAAAAGTGACTGCATTTAACGTCTACTTAAACACAAAAACAGGAATGATTTTTTTTTTCATAGCTGGAATTAAATTCGTGCTTAAGGGGTTAAATTTGTTATCAGTAAGATTTCTTTTGATCAAGCCAGCGAATTTACAGAAGAAGGTGTTTCAGGTAACTCTGTTAATAAATCCTGAGGCATTGTTTAATGTGATATTTTGGCTGAATTCGTTGAGCAGATTGAAACATTGATTGTTGGTGACTTGATCGATGTGAGACGGCTGAGGCCCAGAAGCACTGAAAGGGACAGATGAGTGGATTTCATTGTGTGTTTTTGACAGACGTATTCTGATTGTTAGGAGGATGAGCGTTCAAGAGAAGGAAAGGAAATGTCAATCAAAGGTTTTTTCAGAAAAGAAGACATGTACTGAAACTGAGATGCTTTGACATTATCTTTGTGAGTTATGGACAAACGCATTTGGAAATACTGACATACAGACAGGGGGGAAATGACTGGAAAAGGTCAGAGATGTATTTTCTTAGTGTTTGTTAGACCCCCCCCCCCCCCCCCAAAAAAAAAAACCCCACAGATTCACAGAACTTATTAATAAAAGGTTCTGCCAAACCTAAAGGGACTTTTAAAAAGCCAAAATCAAAGTAAAACTAAGAAAAAGTAGGTGCAAATAGTAAACAGGTAAATGTTGATGCGTCACAGTGTTTTTACGTACAAAAGCACATTTTGAAAAAGTTTGTTTTTAGTTTTGATTTACAAAAAATTGATCAGATCTCTTTTTATTTGGCACAAATGATCACTGTAGTAAACAACAAAAACGTTTTCCAAAATAAGCTAGACATTGCACACTCATAGACACCTACACACCCATTATGTTAAGTCCTTTGAGTGCAGGAAGAAGAGGAACTTCATAAAAAAATCAAAATACAAAAAAGTACAACTGTTGATTTTCTGAATAAAAAATGTAAACATGATGTTTTGATTTGATTTGATTTTCAATTTGAAATGGTTTATTTCAAGCATTTAAATAGAAATAATACACAAAAGCAATACAATCATCAGTTATACATTCATACAGTAACTAATCAAATTTAGGCTAATTAGACATATTATAGACATGTGTTTTTCAGTAACTGAGCCAGTGGCAGCTCAAACAAGAAAACCTGATTTCCCTGCATGGAATGTGCTATTACTGCTCATTTTTGACTAAACACTACAACTTGCTGCTTCACACAAATCTTTCATGTGACATGTTTCTGTCAAATAAGTCAATAAAATGAAAGAGCCTCTGGCAGCTCATTTGTAGACCAGGGCTCTGCAACCTGAGGCTCCAAAGCTACATGTGGCTCTTTTACAGGCTCTCTCAGGTTAAAGAAATTAAAAAACAAAACGTTTTTAAAGTTAGATTTTTGGGGGTTTCGAGGTGCATGAAGGGAAACTGAACAGTCAGAAAAGTCAAACTTTGTTCAACTCATTTACAAACGGTTGACGGTATCACAGTCCATCAAGCTGTGTGTCTTCCTAGTTGATCAAAGTCAGACTAAAACATGTTGACCATCTTTTGAGCACCACGTACCACCGAAAATCATTTGGAGGTCAGTAAGCATAACCAGATTTCATACTTAAGGTCCACGGAATATAAGGCAGATTTTCTATGTTTGACCAAATTCAAGGATTTTAAACGTACCTTATGGTTAAAAATTGCAGTAAGGGTCATTTAGTTAGTTTGTATTTAATTTTAGCTTGTTAGATTGACACATTTCTGCCATAGATGCACCACAAACAGTAGAAATAAACTGCATGTTTTTAAATCACTCAGTACTGATCCCACATCTAGGATCATGAAAATGATCCTACATGTGGGTCAGGGTGTCTTATTTTGAAAGGAAGTCATGCAAACTTGTCAAAAGGTATAAATTATTTCATATTAAGAAAGAACAGCTATTTTCTCTTTATGTTTTATTTATGCCAAAAACAACAGTTCATTTATATATATCATAATAACAACATATAAATGAAAAACAGTGTCTTATTTCTCTAAAGGGTAAAGTAGGACTTTGTGGCTCCTACGGGTGGTGTTCAGTGAGAAACTGACCCAAATGGCTCTTTAGGGAATTGAAGGTTGCAGAGCCCTGACCTAGACATTAAAAATGTTCAAAAGCATCCATTTGAAATGTTAGACCTTTTTCCACATCAGGCCATGTGTCAGCAGTATTGTACTGTTGTTATGGAGAAACGTCAGCCATTATGGTTGTGCCGTAAAACTACAGTTGTAAAAGTCTCACTGTCTTTGTCAGGCTCAAATTCAGAAGTTCATGTCATGAAAAGGCACAAAGAGACGATGAATATATTTAATCTTTGGGTTTGGTTTAGTAGATTGATTTTGGAAGATGCTTAGTTTTGTTAGTAATTTGTTTCAACCCCCTTCGATTTTTTTCTTGAACTGTACCCTCATCAGTATGTCGCCCAGCCGAACTGCTGAAAAGCCTAAATACAGCAGAGTGAACCGCCTCAACTCCTCACAGCCCTTCCTTAGTACATGACAGTAGCTAGCAGCCTGGACAGCAGCTGTCCCAGCAAGGGGAGAGGCAGATTAAAGGATAACAGCTGTGAATTAAAACAGCCCCCTGATTGATTTCTTTCATAAAGTGAAGCTCTGTGACTGCCCAGTAAAAAGATGTTTACTCAGATCTAAGGTTTGATCAGGGCTCACCAGGGCTGAGTGTGTGCACACACACCTTTACACCGAGAAGGAAGAGTCAGAGCAGACTCTTGGGATCAAGAAAGGAAAATTCTGGAAAAGCTCATGATGTAATGAAAACCAAACCCCAGTGTAAGTCAGAGGAAGCAGGGGAAGACTTATCTCATGGTTTCATTCATTGTGGGGTCAGAATCTCCATGTATGGCAGTGATTGGCTGGGCTGGCGTGCTTGACTGTTGGCCAGTTTACAGCAGGCTGGATGGATAAAGGTAGTGTGTGGAACATCATCCACCAGTCTGACATGTGTTTAGCCTTTCATTTAGGAGGGGCAGCCTGTGTCTTAAGCATCATCTTTTTCTTTTTTCTTTTTTTTTTTTTGGGGGGGGGGGGGGGGGGGGGGGCACTGCAAAAAGTTGTTGGAAAAGGAAAAGGACACAGATTTTTAGATTTTCAGAACAAAGTTACTAAGTTACTAGAAAGTATTCAAAAGATCTGTCGATGCAGCAAGTCATTTTTAATTGACAAGAAATCTTATAGTAAAATTACGGAGCCCTCAACCTGACATGGGTAAAAAAAGCATAATAATGCTATCCCTTGGGCATCCTAAACCTTATGATATTGTTCTTATAAGCTTTGAGACAAAAGTAAATAGATCCCCTAGTTCAGGGGTCGGCAACCCATGGCTCCGGAGCCACATGTGGCTCTTTCATCCTTCTGTTGTGGCTCCCTGTGACTTTGGAAAATAATGAGTATTTTATAAATATTCAAATTTATTTTAGTTTGTTCATTTTTCATGGCATTTCAAAGGCGCTGCTAGCTCCGTGCCTCGTGCCACGTAAAAAACAGCTTCCTTGGTGGCTCCTGCTTGTTGGGCCAGGGCTGTGGAGCTAATAGCAGGAGGACACGCGGGGCGGCTTCAATAAACACTCCGGGTCTGGAGTGGTTTTCTGCCGGGGGCTTGGCGTGGCGCGGAGCGGGGAGCGGCTTTCTGGTGACGGAGAGTTTGCGCCGGTGCTTTGGACTCGCGTGTGCGGTGATGTGTGTTTCAGAGCAGGGGAGCTCGTTGCGTCGGTCGCGATACACCTGTCATCTTCGGGCACGTGGGGGTGATTGAAGGGGAAGAGAGTGCTTCTTGAAAATCCACCAGCCAATCAAAATCCTCACCGAGAAGTACGGGACTTGATTGACATGCAGAATGGCCAATCGGACATCCTCTGACACATACGTCACTGCAGACGCGAGTTTAAATTCACTCAGCGCAAACTCTGTCTCCCCGCAGCATATCACGTCCTCGGTAGACCGGTAGAAGTCCAGCAACCGGAGTTTATTAAAGCTGCCCCGCGTGTCTCCTCCTGCTATAAGCTCTGCAGTCCGATAAATACGAGCTCATTAAGGAAGCTGCGAGGCACACACGCTTTATACTGTTGCGGGTGTGTGCTGAGCGGCGCACGTGCCACGAGAAAGAAGGGGGGGGGGCGTGCAGGTGGAGATGGCGGTGTGAGCACGGAGCGGAGGTGTGTGCGTGAAATACATTGTGTGTTCGGAGGACGGAGCACTAAATAAAGAGTAGTCGTCGTTCCCAGAATAACTTTTCTGGAGTCATTTTTAATCCGCTCTGAAGGTTGAGGGTTCGAACAGGGAAGTGAACCCCGAAGGAGAACCGCCTTCGGCCCTGAAGGAAATCTCCCCTGCGCTTCTGACCACGATCGGA
Organism: Oryzias curvinotus; assembly: GCA_023969325.1. Taxonomy (NCBI): domain Eukaryota; kingdom Metazoa; phylum Chordata; class Actinopteri; order Beloniformes; family Adrianichthyidae; genus Oryzias; species Oryzias curvinotus. The sequence continues at coordinate 2,171,538 of CM043710.1, read as the reverse complement.
AAGACGAGAGAAAAAGAGAAGTCATCGCGCAACGAAAGGTTCAACAATACGGAGCGAGCAGCGCCAAAAGCCTCATAATATGTCATGATGCTCCCCGCATTGCACCGTTTACAGCAGAGCATGAATACGATGGTTTCTGCTTTCTGTCTTTGTCATAAAACGCCTCATCTGTTAATACAAAAGTATCTTTATGTAAACTCACTGTGTAGTTTTTAATCATCAGTAAATAAACAATAATGTTGAAATAAACATGTAACTAATAAACATGACGATGGAAAGAAAGAAGTACTTTTTTTTTATCTTTTCTGGACCGTGATCTACACTCATGTCCTTGAAAATCGATCGCGATCGACTTAATGAGCACCCTTGATATAATATATACATGCATAATATATATAATGATGTCAAAACGGGTTGTGGCTCCGAGTGCTTTTTTTTTCATTAGGGGCGGTCCCAAATGGCTCTTTGAGTAAAAAAGGTTGCCGACCCCTGATCTAGTTTGATTCTTGTTTTGAATTAATGTGGGTCACAGAGACACGGATGTAGGGGTGGAAAGCGGCTTCAGTGGCAGGATGGCGAGCGTACCGGGATGTGAATGAACCCAAACATGGACGTGATTACCGATGCTTTTTTGCTTTTTAAAATAAATAAATCCGATCTCTAAACATCCTCCATCCTCATTCATTGTAATGAGACACACACAGACAGAAATGTGATGGTATCTGCTGTAAATACAAGGATTGCTCACATCCGTGTTTTTGAATAACTTATCACGTGAATTATTATTTCGTAGGAATTAATTATTTCATGGGATCAAAATATTATTTCGTGGGATCTCTTTTTTTTTCCTTTTTTTTTTTTCTGTCCAACAGCTAAGCAAGCAGATCAGAGCTGAAGGCCTCTTGTGTTGGACAGTTACAATACGGGTTGATGGATCTTCAGACAAACAGAGGGTATGTTTGTATAAACCCCTTCTGTATTTGAGGCCAAGCTTTATTTATAATTACATTTCTATGCATTCCTTCGTGGACCGGTAAAGTAAAGAAGAGAGAAAGCTGTAGAGTGGGGGATTAGAATGGGAGAGATGGGAGGGGCAGTCAATAATACATAAGAGTGTAATAAGTAGATTGCATGACTTAGTTCACACTATCAACAAATAGTCTGCACACAACTATTTACAAGTTGGAAGTATGTTCATGCATTATTGATGGAAGATTTATCTCACAGGACTTATGCACACAGACAGCTACACATGAGATTCGCTTACCAATATTCTTGAAGGATGTGTAAAAACACTACCCATGCCCATATTTGTGCAAAAGTGAATAAGCAGGTGGGTTGAACGAATGTGTACCTTGATCACACTGAATGCACCAGCAAGGGCAGGAGGCCTGGCACCCCCACACCCCAGAGCCAGGGGCAGACAGCGCAGCAACTCTTTTAAAAAATATATATATATTTTTACCCATGTCAGGTCACGGGCTCCGTATGAAATATATCAAAATCTGGAAACAAAGAGCTTTCAAAAGAGAAAAATAAGCTAAAAAAGTCAACTGTTAGAATTACTTCAAATTGAATGTTTTACAGCCTAATTATATTACTAGGCAAATGGTTTGTAGTCTTTCAGTTTTTAAGAACTTAATTGATGTTCATTTTGATTGAAATGACAAAATAAATTGTGTAAATAGGTGGAAATGACTCATTTTATAACAAAATGAGAATACCATACAGGTTGGTTCATCTCAATTAATCCTCATCAAATCTAAAACTAGCACTAATCTTTACAACATAAATATAAATTTTTGTCTCCAAATTAATGAAAGTGTCTGCCTGTCTAACTTGTTTACATTAAGTGAACGTTAAAATAACATCCTTAAAACTGACCAAAAATTATAGTACTATAGGAGTTATTTTTATCTTAACTTAAGTTTTTCTGTTGTCAAGAGTTTGAAGCAAAATGATTTTGTCTCATTAGAGAATCGTTACTTCCTTCCTCTTAACAAGACAAACAATTCTAAAAAAAACAGATTTTTTTACAAGGATCCAACAGTTTGCAGTCCAGTTGATGTGAGACTTTGCCTGGTTTGAAAATACATCTCCCTTTCACTGCCTTGCATTGTAGTACCAAAGTGCTGAGGATGGCAGGAGCACTAAACATAACCTTCATAATTTACGGATTTTTCCACTCGCACATCATTGTAGCTGTCATTCCAACTCTATACAACCGTAATGCTTGGCCAGACACACATTCAGATATGCCACTTTAAGTGTATGGCACTTGTGTCGGGGAAAGAAATCCCATCCATCCATCACATCCTTCAAGAAAATGACAATTTCAGTGTTTATGTTTCTGCTTTCAAATATTACAGAAAGGATTGAGGGTGTTAAAAATCATTCTAATTTAAGAATAAGATGTGTTTTCGTGGTAATCTTGAACACAGAAGTTAAAGTTAAGCAAAGTTCCTCCTAAAATGTTTTCAAGATTTGTATTTGATCTGAGGTCAAAGCTAGCTCATTGGAACAATAATAATGAAACATGAGTTAATGCTGAAAGCAAAAGAGAAAAGAAGAACATTGTTGTTTTAAATTCTCAGTCTACTTGAGAGCAGCCGTGGTGCAGACGTAGAGCGGTCAACCACAATCAGAAGATTGCAGGTTTGCTTCCCGCCTTGCCCGTCCATGTTTTCGAAATGTCCTTGGGCAAGACACTGAACCCCACATTGCTCCTGGTGGTTCTAGGCTGGCGTCAGAGTTCGACAGTGGAGCCCCCATCAGTCTGAATGTATGTGTATGGGTGAATGGGACTGTGGCTATTTTCCATGAACCCTTTAGGAAATCATTTAAAACATATATGTTTGAACTAAAGAGGAAGTTTAAGTCTCAACAGGTTTCTCTCTCTCTCAACTAAACAAATAATCAAACCAGTATTTAATTAACCTTGGTATTATTTTTCCTCATGTAAAACATTCAGATAAGTGAAATTGGCTGGACTCAGAGATGTCAGCAGGCAGCCTATCAAATCCAGCACTGACAGGAAGGGCTCACATGTAGATTTCTTCCATAAACAGTGAGCCTCCTGCATTTACTTTGGTAAGACTGTCAGCCACTGATGGAAAGTTGTAGATTTTCCACAACAAGTGATCACATGTTGCACAGCCAGTGTTATATGTCCTGCCTTTTTCAACGTCTATCTTCATCTTTATGCAAATTCTGGAAAGCCTCCCGTCACCATGGAAACTATCAGCTGAGCTGTACACCAAGATACTGCAGTCCTCCTATGAGGGGACCTGAGTACGCTCTCTGCTGCTGTTCGTCATATTGTTTCTGTAACTAAATGCCCGAAAAAGAAGGAAAGGTGTTGTGGACAGCAAAGATGGAACGACTTTTTGTTCGGTTGTTTCTTTTGTAGTAGCACAAATGTAAAAATCTGGATGCTGTCAGGCTCTGATTGCATGCAGCAGCCTGCCATTGTTTGCTCTGTCCACACAGTGTAGCAGACAGCTGGCCATGCCTCTCTGTCTCATTACGGTCCCTCTAGTTGCAGCTTGATTCTGGCCTGTGCTGAAAACACAAACACACAATGTGTTGCACACTTTTACAGGGTAGAATATGCTCCTCCTGTCTTTTCAGTCAGCTCTGTCATAAAGTCACTGGCAGTAATTGTTTTATTTTTGTGTCTCCACCCTCTGAGCTCAGAATGAATGTTCATTTGAAAGGTTAGATCCCTCCTAAATGTTGGTATGGTAAATGTCAGCCCCGCAGTCTATTTGCTGTGCCTTTTTTCTTCCCTTCTTACACAACTTCTTTACATTTCAGGGAGTTATTTTAGAAATGGGTCATTTCTCAAGTTTCTCCTCTCCCTTTTGCCTTGGGGCTCCTCAGTGCCGCATGCATTATACACTGTTTTCGGCACTTCAGACATTTTTGTCTCTGGATTTCTTTTCTCCATTCTGCACATCTCAGCGTGCTGTACCACCAAGGATGAGTGGGTGTCTCAGCACGCTGTGGCCTCAAAAGTGAAAGGCAGCCGGACAGAAATGAGCAGAGCTGTGAAACATTTACAAACGTCGTGACTGCCGTGTTGAAGGAATTCTTAATTACCAGAAAAAGCCATGTAGCGACAGTCGTCGGTGGTCAGGCAGGAACTTCCCCGGTCTGCCCACTTACTCCCTCTGAATCATTCAGGAGGAGGCAATGACAGGCACACAACAGATGTTTCATCTCAACAGCATAAAATAAGGCTATTTTGTTTTGTTTTTTTCTGGTTTTAATCAACCCTTTTTGTATTATGCACGCATGATAATTATTTTTCTTCACAAGTTCTTAAAAAAAATCTGTGAAACTTGTGTGCTTCTGCATTTTTTCCTCTCCAAGGCTTTATATAAAGCTGACTGACGTGTCACAGTCAGTGCGATGTATGTGCCATCTGGCGTCACAACCAACCATTTGCTTAAAAATCCACACTTTACCAGAAATAGCTTTCATGTCTAAACTGAGAAGGAAATGAGACACAAAGGCAATGAAAGAAACGTACGGCAAACTCAAAAGAAGAAGTGAACTGTACAAAAAAAGTGTGGCTCCTGACAGGCATCCAGCGGTGAAGCACTGTCTACAATTGCAACCTGATGTTTTTGTTGTTATGGTAACTCTAAAAGGTGGGTCTGGCACAATGGGACCAGTTAAGATAATTTTAGAATGGATGCATTAGGAGTTTCACAGGTGAAGCCGGTGTTTCTCTGCTGCACAGCCACAGCTTTTCAAAAGCTGGAGCTGTGTTTGAAGTTGCTGCACGGTGTTTGTCAAGGTCCTCTTGTTTCTCTCAAAAATCACACAAAAGGAAAAGCTCTGCTATTTCAGGACAGAAAAGTGGCAGGTCAGTAAATACCAAGCTTTAGCACAAAGCCTTTCACCTCAAATCGAGAATGGAAAAACAGGGAAGCAGGCACCAAGGTCTTCTCTAAACCACCCCAGAGAACAGCAACAACACGACCACACCCTCACCCTGAAAATACTTCTCCTAGAAAAATTGGAAAAAAAAAATGTGGCCGTAAAGATACACAGGAAGAATTAGGTTCGTGTTTCAAGCCTGCATGTCAGGCTTGGTCCACTGTCTTCTGGCCCATCTTGAAGATAGCTGATGCACCTTAGCTTCACCGTGTGGTAACAAAAATTAACAAAGAAATGAATCAAACAATTATTTTGAGTATTTCATGTGTTTTTTTATATGTGTGCAGCCAATTTACAGTTTTTCTTGTGAATTTTAATTGAATAAAAAAATAAGAAGAAATGTCAAAGACAAAATTGGATCATTTACATCAAATTTCATAAACTTTCAAAATCTGTTGAATGAAAATGGTGTTAGGGGCTTTTTAACAATGTTCTTGGGGCATTTTAATGGTGATGAGGGACATCTGATAGGGCGGCCATTTTGCAGTGGTAAGGTGGCCGACCTCTGATCGGATGATTGTAGTATACACCATTTACCATTTTATGTAAACAAAATTACGATTAAAACTGTGTTTCTGAGTACTTCTTTATTGAAATAATTGTGCATCAGGAGCAGATGAAAAAATGCAGTTTGAAAAAGCTTGCAATGAACTCCTGCTGCTCTCCAAAAACTTTGGGAAAGTCATTGGGAACACTTTGAAAATAGATCAAAAGATGATCGGAATTGGTCTTTAACAAGGCGGCTGTAGTGCAGTGGAAGAGCAGTTCACCTCAGATTGGAGGCTTGCAGGTTTGGTTCCCACCTTGTGCTGCTTGTTGAAGTGTCCTTGGGCAAGACACTGAACCCTGCGTTGCTTCTGGTTGTTGGTGCCAGTGTGAGGCAGTGGAGCTGCTATCAGTGTGTGCATGGGTAAATGGGGCTGTGACTGTAAAGGACCTCAAAGCTAGGCAGAAAGGTGCTATTTCACCCTTGTGCTATCCTATGACCCCACCCATCCATTGACGTGTTATCCCTAGGATTTCATGTAATCCATGGACACCAGTGAAGATCACAAATCATTGAAGAAAAAAGGTTCAGCGCTCTGTCTAGGGGGTCTAGATGACCCAATCCCCAATGTTAAAGTGCCTAGGATAGAACAAGTGATAAACACACGCCGTTTAAACATTGATAATAATCTGAAAACTGAATTATTTGATATGTATGAGTTTAGTAAATAAACTTTGAAGGCTGAGTGTTGGTAAATGTGGCCAAGAAAACTGTTAAAGAGCTCAATCAATGTGTGGACATGAGCTTCAGGCACTAGATACGATTTATATATCCACAAATCAGGTCTGTTTTTGTTCAGCTAGTTCTTTTAAATAAAGTTATTTAAACCTTTTTCTTGATTGGTCCTGGGAGTTGTCTGTCTTTAATTAGACCCCGAGGCCCCCGCTGTATACCTGATAATGCATCACATAGGCTAAGACATATGAACATGCATCTCATGTTTCAGGTGGTATTCACAATGCTGACATCCAATCATGTCATAGGAACCCAGTGACATCTGGTCTGTAGAGCAAAGCCTGTCCTGGGCTGCTGCAGCAGGGAGGGGTCACCAGAGATGGCAAATTACCGAGCGCTAATTAGCTGTCAGCAGACACCGCCGCTCGGCTTGTTTGGAGACTCAAGTCGGAGATGAAACCATGTGATGGGGCTTTGCAACCTGTAGTCATGGAGATGATGGTAAAGCAAACAGAAAAAAAAGCACTTCAACAGAGTGATGTAAAGATGTCTGCTCCTGCTTGTGGCTTTGAGCAACAGTGAATTATTGTTTAAACCTCAGTCACAATCTGGATAAGATGAAAGGGGTCATATGACTTATTGATTGTTTGTTGTTAAAATCCTTGAGAAATTATCAAGGAGAAGCAGGAAGAGAAAACTGAGTCTGAACAGGATTGGGTTTTATTCACTCAATTAATTCATGCCCATATGCTCACAGCTTAATGTTAACATAAAACCTCTGCCTAACCAGTTTTCAGAGATTGTTTGGAAATATTGAGATGTTTTCATTATTTAATTGAAACATATACAGCTCCAGGTCATGACAACAAATGAAAACCATATCAACGTTCTCAGCCCTCTGAGGGTAACTCAGTAACCACGAGTGTGCTGTAGCATCTCGTCCCACTTTGCTTCAGGGATCTGTGGTTCCACTTGCTGTTGATTACATTCTCTGATTACAATTAAAGTCAATTTGATCCGACGGACATATTAATTACAGCAAACCCTGGTAACTTTCTTGAATGGCACCTGTAGGTTTTCTGTGATTAACATCGCCTCAGCCCCAACAAAGGATTTCAAAATAAAAGCAGTCTTCTCCTGCACCTCATTGTGGTATGATTTTTTTTCACAGAGTGGGTAATTCAGCATGATGTATTCTCTTCTTTTCTTAAGTCCCCCCCCCCCCCCCCATTTGCCTGCTGCCAGTTTCAGAGCGAGCAGAGATCATAGCAACAACAGACAGCTAGAGGTCCAGCCATTGAAAAATAAGAATCAAGAACAAAGCCGGTTCTTTAGAATGTGCCATTCTCAGCTGGCTGTGAAGTGAGGTGTGTGTGTGGGGGGGGGTTGCTGCGAGCCGTTGGCCTCACTGCTGTGCAGCATCCCGCAAAAATGCAAAAACGTGCAATGAACCCCCAAAAGGAAACTGTTCTTAGTCCATGAGTGGATCTTTTTCTTTTTTCTTTTTTTATTATTTATTTATACGTTTTCAGCTTTACAGTAAAAAACAGTACAAGTACAGTACAGTTTTTTTTTTTTTTTAACAAAATAGAACAATGAACTATTGGGAGTGACCAGTGTTTATCCATTTGTGTGTATTTTTGAAATAATATGAGAAATATGTAAATTTGAGAATTGGACCCACTTTTTCCAGCATAAGGTAAACCAGTCTTCTTTGTTGTTCAAGTGTGCTGTTAGTTCTTCAATTTTATATATTTCTAATATTAATTCCCACCAGATTATTAAAGTTGGTACAAAAGGGGAAAGCCAATTTTTAGTTAAACACTTTTTGCTTGCAACCAGCAGGGCGCCCAGCAAGGTTTTATCTTGTTTAGACCATTCCTGTGGCATACATCCAAAATAAACAGTTTTAATTTCTAAAGGAACATTTACATTTAAAAATCTCCTGCAGTGTTTTATGAACATCAGTCCGGTATGGTTTGATGAGAGGGCAGTCCCACATGATGTGAACATGATGAGCTCTCTGGTTTCCACATTTTCTCCAACATAGCGGAGGGTTTGAGTGGATCTTTTTCTAATCTGGATGACGAGAGGAAAACCTGTTCAACGTCCAGCACATTTGACTTTTGACACACATTTTTTCATTGTTTTTAAACGATTTTCATTCAAGGTTAAGAGGTGAAGTCATCAAGTCAACTTCCCCTATGACAGTAACTCACTATGCAAAGAGACTTATTTTTTCCTAGAAATAACCACAAATGTATGTTTTTCTGTAAAACCCATTCTAACCCCAAAAGCTTAAAACATTTTATGAAAATACAGCACATGCTCTTCAGTGATTCAGGTTGAACATGTGCTATTGCTGAAAAAAAAAAGCAAAGATTGGGTTCAAAATAGAAATAGAGAAAAACAGAGAAACAAATTCAATTCCCTATTAAAACCTGCTTATATGCTGCATTCGTGCTATTTTGAACTTTTACTGTAGTTATAACAAAGTTCAGACAAATCACATCACAATCAGCTTTAATGAATAAAGAAATCTATTATATCTGTTATAAACTATTAGATTGTAAAAACATTTAATCCTCATTTTTTCAGACACTAATATTTCATATTTTCTACTTTGGAAGAAAAACAACTCAACTTCTTCGCTTTTTACAAATATAGATTTTTGTTATATTTGCATTTTCTGGACACCATGTTCTTTAGTGAACAGCTAACCACCAATTATTCCAAAATAAATGTTTGGAAGTGTGATCTATTGACCTGACCTTAGGCCCAAAAGGTCGAGGTTAAGGATGCCAAACTGTGAAATGCTACAGAAACCTTGATATTCTTCAAACCATTTGTCTGTTAAGGCATCAGAAGAATGTGCAGTCCACTGAAATGCTTCACAGAAAAACGGCTGATGGAAGACATACTGTTACCACCTTTTTATCATCCGAGGGGAACATACTCGGTTCACTTTCTCACCTATTTTTGTGATTTTCAGAGTCTCTTCTCTTCCTTTTCATCCTCTCACAGTTTCCTGATGCATATAAAAAAAACAGACTTTGTTCCTCAACAAAACAAGCCGTTAAAATAAACTGAAAATGTCTAAAATCCTTCTCCCCCACAGGACAAAAGCACTTGCACAATGTTAATTACATCCGCATTTAAAGGTTATAAACTCCAAATTTCTTAACATTGTAAAAAAGCATAAGTTGCATTCATTGTGTGTTGACATAACTAGATCATTCTTTGTTAATCATTGTACTTTTTGCTTTACAAATATGGGATTTACACGTTTCATACAATCAATGTTTATGATTTTGATCAAATGTGAACTTACAGTATTCCTACGGCACTTTAGCTAATCTGCATAAAAGCCCATGTTCTGGTCTTTTTTGCATTTGGTTTAGTATCGAAACTCTGAGCATCTTTGTCGGTCCAATAGTGGAACTTCAGACCAGTGCGGTTTCCGTCCTGGTCGTGAAACAGTGGACCAGCTCTACACCCTCTTTAGGGTGCTGCAGGGTTCGTGAGAATTCACTCCTCCAGTCCATATGTGTTTTGTAGATTTGGAGAAGGTGTTCGACCGTGTCCCCCGTGGTATCCTGTGGAGGGTGCTGTGGGAGGATGGGGTCCGGGGAGCCTTGGGGAGCAAAAGCTTGGTTCGCATAGCCAGCAATAAGTCAGACTTGTTCCCGGTGCATGTTGGACCCCAGCAGGGCTGCCCTTTATCACCGGTTTTGTTCATAGTTTTTATAGACAGAATTTCTAGGCGCAGCCAGGGGCCAGAGGGGGTCTGGTTTAGGGACCACAGGATTTCCTCTCTGCTCTTTGTAGATGATGTTGTCCTGTTGGCTTCATCAAGCCGGGACCCCCCGCATGCACTGGGGCAGTTTGCGGCTGAGTGTGAAGTGGTTGAGATGAAGGTCAGCACAGCTAAATTTGAGGGTGTAGTTCTCGACCCGAGAAAGGTAGTTTGCCATCTCTGAGCTCCTGCCCCAGATGGAGAATTAAAGTTACAAGTTAGGGAAGACGTGAGATCAACAGACAGACTTGGTGCAGTTGCTGCAGCGGTCCGTTGTGGTGAAGAGAGAGCTCAGCCAGAAAGCAAAGCTGTCAACGTCAATCTTGGTTCTAGTACTTACCTATGGTCAGGAGCTCTGGGTCATGACCTAAAGAACAAGGTCCTGAATACAAGCGGCTGAAATGAGCTTCTTCCGTAGGGTGGCTGGGATGGAGGAAATGACCGGGGAAAGGGAAGTTTGGGCATCTTTGCTTAGACACCCCCCCCCCACGGGGCGGCCGTGGTGCAGCGGTCATGGGGCGGTCGACCCATGATCGTAATATTGCATGCCCATGTGTCGAAGTGTCCTTGGGCAAGACACTGAACCCCAACGTACCTCTGGTGGGAGGTTGGCGCCAGTGTTCAGCAGCAGAGCCACCATTAGTGTGTGAATGTGTGTGTGAATGTGTGTGTGCATGGGTGAATGGGACTGTGACTGTAAAGCGCTTTGGGCCTTCGAAAGAGGGTAGAAAGCGCTACATAAGTATACGCCATTTACCATTTACCCACGACCCGGTCCCGGATGAATGTATGGATGTATGTCCTCTTTGTTCGGGAGTGAGCATTAAAGTTTGACTGATAAAATGCACTTTACTGTCACAACCCAAACATTTACTGAGCTTGAGATTAAGCTCCACTGGTTTTTCTGAGCTGTCCTAACTGCTGTGGGATTTAGAAGCCTCTTCTTTCCACTTGTAAATAATAGTTTTACTAAAAAGAAGAAGTGTGACACCCTTCTTTAAAACAGGAGCTAGTTTTCATTCAAGGGGCAGGAGGACCAGTTCTTTAATAATGGAAATCATAGGATTTGCTATGAGGTTAAATTTGATGACCAGAAAATGTCACTTTTATTGTGTTTGTCAACTTCAGCTTCAGAGGGGACACTGCTAAATAGATAGGAAATTGTAGCTTTGAGCATTTTTGGATTTAAAGGCGGACATACTGCAGCCAGAAAACATACGGGTGTGCACTGACCTTATACACAGAGCCTATGTGCCTCATCATTTTAGCACCACCTTCACACTCTCTAAAGGACACGTCCTGTGAGGAGCCACAGGCTGAGTTATCTGGCTCCCTGCTTTCTCCTTGCTCCAAAGAGCTGGATTGGAGCAAAATTTGTACTTTTAGCTCAGAGAAGGTTGTCAGGCAAAGAGAAATGAGGCAAATCTATAGGATAGTACACATTAAAGAAGTCAAATCTATAGGATAGTACACATTAAAGAAGTCCTCTCTGTCTGTCTGGCAAGGTGAACTTATTCTGAGTAAAGTATATCTTACTGTTGAAGAAGCTTTGATACTGAACGTACTTGTGGAATAAGGATGCTGACTGAAAATTACAAGTTGCATAACTGTAAACAATAAGCAGTTATTAAGACTGGAAAGGGAACCCAGGCGTACCTAAAACCATAAAGCATAAGAAAGACAGCAGGCTTTCAAAAAACAAAGACTTCATGCTCAAATGAGACAAATACTAATCAAAAGATGTTAAGCTGCAATTCTAAAAGGTAAAGAAAATAAATTTTAATATTAAAACGCAGTCCACAACTACTAGAATGACCATGACAGTCATTTTACTGCTCAAACATTTAGATTACACAGAAAATATTTTAGGGTTTATGAGAGAAAAAGCACATGACACTACAGTAACTGAGTGTTCAGCTGTCACCAAAACACTATAACCTAGTTTGTTTTATTTCATGGAATATTCATCTTATCAGGCTGTTTCCAATCATGGCAACCTCCGTACCTGTCTTTGTTTTTCTGCTTTTCTTGATTTAAAAGATGAAAAAGCTATAACTAGGTTTCAGGGAGAAAAATAAAGTAAATAGGGCAGGAAAAAGGTTTTGCAAATAGTAAAATGACCTCTTGTATAAAACATGAAGCCAATTTAACAGTTTTGGTCATTTCAGCTTATACTCTGATCTCTTTTGTGTTTTGAGTTTTTTAATTATGAAAACAATATTCGAATAAAATTTAGGGTCCCGCTGGTCCATAGGTTGTTTTTTTCTGCCATCTATAACATTGCAGATTTTGAAAGCAGTTGAAATGACTGCCTTGATAGTTCTAGCGTTAAGCTAACAATAAATATATTTTGTGTTTGTTTTGTTTCCATATTGAATTATACTTGCAGACCAAAGATGTCAACTTTAGATCTTAACAGTAACTTACTCTGCAAAGATGTTTATTTTTTCCGTCAAAAATTACCATAAATGTATGTTTATGCCTGTAAAAACCTTAACCTTAAATATCTACTGTAGACATAACAAAGTTCAGACAAGCATAATACAACCACCTTTTATGAACAGATGTGATATATGTATATATATATATTCTAACCTACTAAATAGTTTAACCAAAATGTAAAAACATTTAGTCCTCATTTTTCAAACACTAATGCTTTCTGCTTTGTACAAAAATAACTCAGCCTATATATCTATATATAAAATGACTGCATGCCTCGATAACTCCAGTGCAATACCTAATTTTTGTTTGTTTGTTTTGTTTCCATTTTGACTTGCAGACCAAAGATGTTAGCTATAGATCTGTGAGGGGGAAATGACGAATGTAATGCATGAATCAATCAACACTTGAGAAGTCTTTGTCAAATCAAAAATGTTGCAAGGAAATGTCATGTAGTCATGGAGTGACTTAATATGTCCACCTTTAAGGAGTTTTCTATCGCAGACTTCATTAAAACACCAAAACCAGCTGTGATCCTATTAGCAAGTATTGTCCTAGTCTCTAAGGTTTGATCCAGCTTATTCCTCTGTTGTCCTGTTGTGTAAGAACACATTTGTAAGCCACTTTACTCTCCATTGCATAGCTGTTGTTTATCATAAATGCATGATTGTGATGTTTCCATAACTCACTATGATATTAAGTTAGATTAGGTTTGATGCTGCCTTTTTAGATTAAGAAAAATGCACAATCTTTTTTTTTGTTTTACATGACAAACCTTTCGGTGAGATACCTCAAAAATTAAAATAAGAAGTTTATATTGGTTTGAGGAAAACTTGATGAGGGTTGTTCTTGCTGCACTGCAACCCTTGAGTGGAACTTTCCTAGAATGTGACTGTAACCCCGGGGGACTGTGTTTGCTGCTGCAACAGGCTTTCAGAGCTTCTCCTGCTGCAGAGAGGATTCTCCTCTTTGTTTACTGGCTGAGTAACGTCATCTATCTTCTCCAGTCAGGCCTCCACATAACAGATAAAACAATGCCAGACTATCCAGAAGGGGGGAGCGTCTGTAGAACCTCCTCAGTCTTCAAAAGGAAGTTTGTTTTACAGGCAAGGAGAATATTTATTGGCAGATTACAGAAGTTGTGTTTTGACAGGAAGAATCTAAGGCATCCTCCATTATACCCACTAAAAATGACATGAATGAATTGTTGTGTGTCATAATACCTCCATTGAATGAACTTGTGGAGTGAAAAGTGCAAATCCACTTAGTGCAGGATTGAACAAGAAGTGGATCTACATTTCACAGAGTGAAGCACAGGAAAACCCAATAGAAGATATCCGTATTGACATTAGTGCAGCTGAAGATTCTGATACTTTCAGTCTTCTGACTGTTTCATGACAACTCTTTGTTTTATTTTTACCATCAGAGAGCTTCTGGGTCCGCTTCTCATTGTGGATCAACGTCATTTGAAAGGGAAGTGCCCTAAAAAGACTCACCACATTGCAAAAGCTGAACCTTGTTTCAAGAAGAAATGTCCGATTTTCTGTCTTGCCAGTTTTTCAGTAGCAAAAGAATCTCACTGTAATAAAAACGAAATTCATTTGAAAGAAAAACTTTCAAATTATAAGAATTTTTGACTTATTTCTTGGGGGCCTGTGAGTGCAGTAGCACTCAACACGAAATAAGGGGCTGTGCCCACCACTGATGGTGGTGGTTATTTTAATGCTATGCTCAAAACTGCGGTGGTGCAGCCATGTTAACCTTGTGTGCTGAAAGCTGTGTGAAAACTAGGCTAACGCTCTGGCTCTGCCGTCTGTACTGGCCCAATGAGGATCAGATCCACTTACGCCCACCTTTTCCAGGACAGGATGGTTTGCACTTCAGGAGGACATTAAAAATGCAGTCTTCTGCCTCTCTGGACCTGAAGGGAAAGCAATGCTAATGACTAAAGGTAGGAAGGAGTCTGTGTATACGAGTTTCCTACATGCCTAAGTGTTTATTGGAGATCAGTTGTGCAGGGACAGCAGCAATGCTTATCAGATTTATTACAGTGGACGGGATGTGGGACAGCCTGACCCCATGACCCCAGTTCTTATCACCTGGAGTTAATGAGGTAACACAGCACTAACCAAAACCTTCTTCTGCAGTTAGTGTCTTTATGCTGCTGCAGCATGGCTGTCATATCCAGACACTCAGTGAAACTGCAGTATTTTCTTCCATGCATCCATCTTTAGAACCACCATAATCTCTTTCAGGGTCACGCGGTTGCTGGAGCAAACCCAGGTACTGTTGGGCAACGGCGAGGTACATGATGCCACTAGGTCGCCGGGCTGTTGAATGGGGTATTTTCTTCCTGCTGTGGAAATAAAGGACAAAATATGTTTGTCCTTGTTCTTGTTTGGGCCACAGAATGCACTAAAGAATAACGTCACACATTCTATGTAGTCAGATAAAAATGGTGAAATATTATGGGATGGAACTTGTGCATAAAGTCTTTTTTTGGACACAAAACAGCGTTCTAGGGTAAAAGTACGTTTTCTACCCATGCTATATATTGGTTTGAGCTTATAAAAATGTACACAACATCCCCATTCACAAATGTAATAAATCTGAGCAAACTGTGACTCACTTTTGCTTATTTTAAAACAACATGGTCTGGGAGCTTTCCCACCAGGAGACTTATTGACTCAGTTTAACAAATGGGAACATTTCCACACCTCCATATGTCCATAAAAATAAGCTTAAGTGGACTCAACCTCCTGAAACAGTAAGAGATACAGGTCACCTACTCCTTCAGAGTAACTGACCTCTTTTTTCTCTAATTGTAATTCATGGAACATCATTTTACTCTTCACATCCAAACTTTATTTCTCTGAATAGACTGTGATCATTTACAATGTCCCTGAATCAGACAAGGTTAGCAAGTGAATCAAAAATCCTGTCAAGAGCGCGTGGTGTAGGACCCAAAAAGGCAGGAGACCAGGGTTAGTGGCAAAAACTTTGACATTTAATAAACGACCTTGAACAAGACAAAACTCGTGGAGCAACAAAAAAGGTGACACAACAGAACGGCACATGGAGTTGTGGACATGAGATGAACAGGTTGTTTCTTCTGGTTCGTTTGTTTGTTTGTTGAATAGTTGGTTCCTAAAC
This sequence comes from Oryzias curvinotus, assembly GCA_023969325.1. NCBI lineage: Eukaryota > Metazoa > Chordata > Actinopteri > Beloniformes > Adrianichthyidae > Oryzias > Oryzias curvinotus. Next base: position 2,155,981 of record CM043710.1, on the reverse strand, counting down.
CTCATTGGGAAGGTTTTAGAAATGGACCACTGAGTTTCAAGTAACATTTTTGTAAGCCTCTGATTGATTAGTGAGTCATCATAACTTTTTTTAAATGAAAAGTTACATCTCTATCTTAACCCTTGTTCTATCCTAGGCACTTTAACATTGGGAGTGGGGTCATCTAGACCCACTAGACAGAGCTCTGAACCTTTTTTCTTCAATGATTTGTGATCTTCACTGGTGTCCATGGATTACATGAAATCCTCTTCACCTTCATCCACCTTCGTCATGGTAGGGAGAACACGTCAATGGTCATCTTGACCCCATAGGATAGCACAAGGGTTAAAGTTGCAGATTTATAGATCAAAATGTGTTCCAATCATCCTCTGCCATCCCCTTTTCTTCAGAGAGAGCTCCTTCCTTTACTCCCCGTTCAGCCGGCTCACCTTGGCTCACAGTCATGATAGGAGGGGAAAGTTGAGTCAGGATGAGAGTTTCGCTGCAGGTGGAGCTGGTCATCCCTCAAGTGTCAGGAAGTTGCTCTGACTCAGATTCAGTGCTGTCTATCGTTCTCAGCCGGATCCATTAACTGTACTCCAGGCAGGACAGAGTCTGGAGGGAGATAGGCTCTGATCTGGTGAGTGCATTTTCCACTGCACAGCGCAGTTTAAACCTGAGGCTCCAGTGCTGTTTACTTTACTAGGTGCACAATTTTTGTATTTCACTCCAACTTCTTCTCTGTCTAAATATTTGGTAACTTAGCAAACCTTAATATCCCTACAGAAAAGGAGAACACTTGACTGAGAAGGGTTATGTCAGGATGACCGACAGAGACGATGTGTTTCACCCTGTTGAGTGTGTTTTCCAGATCCCCCTCTCATGGGTAAAATTTGAGATTTTAAATGTGTACCCAGAATAGGTGGCAGACTATTTCTGCAAAGGCTGTAAAAGTTTGAAAAAAGAAGACAAAAAAGGTGTTCACATAGTCTCAGGTGTGAAGCTGGCATGCTTTTTGTTCCATCCACTTTTCTAACCTTTGTCACGGCAGTGTTCCTTAGGGTTGTGTAGGTGTACACGCTTGTCAATATTAATTAAAGCGTATAAAGGCTAGCTAGTGGCGAGCAGTAATCCCACACACCAGTCACCTGGGACACAGCCTCCGTAGTGACCTTGTGTTGGATTTCACACTGACTGTGGGACAGGAATAATAGGTGTGGCCCAGCCGCACAGCCACAACTGTCTCCTAATCCCCCACAGCGTGGCCAGACTCCATCGTACTCAGCAGATTATATCATTAGCAAGTCGCTAAATTCTCCACGGCAGGCACGGCCTCCCTGGCCCTCTGCTCTGTAAAACATGCGGCTCACTTGTTGCTCTGGAAGGAAAGGCTGCAATTAGAGAAATAGAAGACATCTGCTCCACAGATTGTGCTGGTTTAAACTCTAAAGTCTTAGACAAAAGCAAAAAAAGGGGAAATAGTCTTGATAATAAAGACTCTAGTTGGAATACGTTGGCCCCTCTGAAGTCTCTCTAAAATATTGTTCCAAGTGGAGCTTCATCGCTTTCATCTCTTTGAAATGGAGTTTCTCAGGAGACAGGCCTTCTCCTGACTCTGTGTCTCCACTGTTTTGCTCTGTGGGACGTTAGGACTTTCCCCGTTCATCACAGTTCAGGGGAATCGCGGTTCCCTGACATGCTGGAATTCCTCTAATGTCATTGACTGCAAATGTGCAAACTTACTTCTTTTGTTACCTTGCTAGTAGAATAAGGGAATGGTGTTCTGTGTTCGAGTGGGATGTATAAAGAACCAGCTCTTTAAGGTCAAAGTTAGGAGGGCTTTCATGCAGATGGCAAACTGTTGTCTTCAGAATTACGTAATTTTTGGGACATTCTTCTACTGGTTGTTTTCAGGTTGAAATGACTATCATCTGTTTGAGTAAGTTCACTTTTTCTCACTCGCAGAAAAAGGCAGTTTATTCCTAACACCTCCAGCATTCTTGTTGTGTCAGTCGAACTAAATCTAAGAGCCGGGTTTTTAAGAATCTCTTCTCATCTGTCTCAGCAAAACAAGTTTAATTTTTTTCCAATCACATTATTTTATGTAAGTAATTTTACAAGCTCCATGTTAAAACCTGTCCTCAGAATAGAACAGAAGACATTTGTTGTTAATCTAACTTCAACCTAAAATTGTCCATTTGCTCAATGCAACAATCAGTTAAAGCAATAAAACCCAAAACAAACAAATGATGTTTTTATAATGTGGAGAGTTGCTGGGATTATTCAAAGTCCCACTCCTATTACCTTTGAATCTATTTTAAAATTTTCCAAGTGGTCTTTAATTATGGTTATGTCATCTTAGCCGAAATCCCAAAAACATGTGTTGTTTTCTAGAACAAAGTTTCTGCAGAGCAGCAGTTCATTAGAAATTCACCTGTGACTTGTGGGCAGGACTGTTTGTGTTCCCCCACTAACTTACAGCCCCTCAAACACCCATCCTAACATTGTTGTTGCAACAAAAATGGTGAGCAATATCAGAGCTATCCAGCTGTCCAGTTTTGATCCGGATTCCAGCTTAAACGAGGAAAACCAAGACGTTCATGGATCTATTTGTCAGGCAGTGGATGCATCAGAAGGAAGCAGAGCTTGTGGCCCGCCCATTGTATTTCTTGCATCACAAATTTGTTTTTCCAATGATATTTTTTGTCTGCTCTTGATTCACAATGAATTGGGAAAAAAATGCAATATTAAGTTTAATTTTCTTTGTAAACTATATTACCGAAAGTATTGTCCTGGCTACATAATGAACTGAAGTGCCATCCCATTCCAAACCCATAGAGTTCTGTGTGAGGTCCACCTTTTGTAGCTACTACAGCGTCAACTCTTCTGGAAAGGCTGTCCACAAGGTGGAGGAGAGAGTTTTTTGGAATTTTTGACCATTCTTCCAAAAGGTCATTGGTGAGGTCACACACTGTTGTTGGTTGAGAAGGCCTGACTCTCGATCTCCGTTCTAAGTCATCCCAAAGGTATTCTATGGGGTTCAGGTCAGGACTCTTTCAAGTTCATCCACACCAGATTCTGTCATCCATGCCTTTATGGACCTTGTCATGTTGGAAGAGGATGGGGCCCGCTCCAAACTCTTCCCACAAAGTTGGGAGCATGGAGTTGTCCAGAATGTTGTGGTATCTGTAGCATTCAGAGTTCCTTTCTGTAGAACTAAGGGACCAAGCCCAAGTGCTGAAAAACAACCCCACACCTTAATTTCTCCTCCACCAAATTTCACACTCTGCACAATGGAGTCTCAAATGTACCGTTCTCCTGGCAACCTCCAAACCCAAACTCATCCATCAGATTGCCAGATGGGAAAGTGTGGTTCATCACTCTAGAGTCCAGTGGTGGCGTGCTTTACAGTGCTGCATCCAACGCTCTGCATTGTACTTGGTGATGTGTGGCTTAGATGCAGCTGGTCGGCCATGGAAACCCATTCCATGACGCTCTGTGTGTTCTGTACTTGGGCTAATCTGAAGGACACATGACGTTTGGAGCGATTGATTGAGCAGAAAGTCTGTGACCTCTTTGCACCATCAGCTTCAGCATCCGCTGACCTCTCTCTGTCGGTTTACATGGTCTACCACTTCATGTCCGTGGCTACCCCACCTTGGTGGGACACAGCCTGGGTATATAGATAAAGGCCACTTCATGGCTGAGTTGCTGTTGTTCCCAAACTCTTCCATCTGGTTCTGATAGAGCTGACAGCTGACTGTGGAATATTTAGGAGAGAGGACATTTCACCACAGGATTTGTGGCACAGGTGTCATCCTATGACAGTTCCAGGCTAGAATTCACTGAGAGCGGCCCATTCTTTCCCAAATGTTTATGAAAACAGTCTGCATGCCTAAATGCTTGGTTTTATACACCTGTGACCAGACCAAGTGATCAGGATGCCTGATTCTGATCATTTGGATGGGTGAGCCAATACTTTTGATAATATAGGGTATGTTCTTCATCATGAGAAATGTCACAACATGTTAAAAAAACAAAAACACAATTTTAATCAGAGGAGGTCTTTAACTTACCACAAGGACCACTTACCCACACTTTATTATTGGTAATGTTAGTGCAAAAACTAATGAGATATAATGAGCATGAATGAAAAGATTTTTGAACCTTTAGTATGTTAGGAACATCTGCACACTTGGACATTCTTGGACAGTCTTTTGTATAAAACCGTGGCAGCACCACTCAAATTACATGGCCCAAATTAACAAGGGAGCATATTTTTATCATGTGCTCCAGAAAATCAAATACTAAAGAGGAATCAAATGTTTATTAATTATAAAACACAGATATTGTTTTCTTGTGTGGTTTCACCTTAATGAGATCTTTTTTTCTTTTTCCAGATCTTGGCAATTGTCTCCATCCTCTTCATCATACTGTCCACCATCGCCTTGTCTCTGAACACCCTCCCAGAGCTGCAGGACACAGATGAGTTTGGTCAAGCCTCAGACAACCCGCAGCTGGCCCACGTGGAAGCTGTGTGCATCGCCTGGTTTACCATGGAGTACCTGCTCCGCTTTCTCTCCTCCCCAAGCAAGTGGAAGTTTTTCAAGGGTCCTCTCAACGTCATTGACCTGTTGGCCATCTTGCCATACTACGTCACCATCTTTCTCACAGAGTCCAACAAGAGCGTACTGCAGTTCCAGAATGTCCGGCGGGTGGTGCAGATTTTCAGGATCATGCGGATTCTTCGTATTCTCAAGCTCGCGCGTCACTCCACGGGTCTTCAGTCTCTGGGTTTCACCCTGAGGAGGAGCTACAACGAGCTGGGCTTGCTGATCCTCTTCCTGGCCATGGGCATCATGATTTTCTCCAGTCTGGTGTTTTTTGCTGAGAAGGATGAAGAAGACACTAAATTTAAAAGCATCCCTGCCTCTTTCTGGTGGGCTACCATCACTATGACCACAGTAGGTTATGGAGATATTTACCCCAAAACTCTTTTGGGTAAAATAGTTGGGGGCTTGTGTTGCATTGCAGGAGTGTTGGTAATAGCTTTGCCCATCCCAATCATTGTAAATAACTTCTCTGAGTTCTACAAAGAGCAAAAGAGGCAGGAAAAAGCCATCAAACGAAGAGAAGCTCTGGAGAGGGCAAAGAGGAACGGTAGCATTGTTTCTATGAACTTCAAAGACGCTTTTGGTCGCAGTGTGGAGCTCATGGATGTAATGGTGGACAAAACTGAGGAAACTTTTGAGAAGCTCCATGATAATCATGTGTCCCCACAAAGAGGGACTCCTAGACTCAAGTCATCCACAAGCCCCTGCAGCCCCTCCAAGACCTTTGATTTGAACTACAAAGAGCCAGCCAAACCCTCCAGCAGCCCTCAGCACCTCAGCGCCCAGAAACTGGAGGAGATGTACAGTAAAATGTCAAAGACTCAGTCACAAGCCAACACTGAGAGGAGGGACAAAAGGCCGTATTCCAAAATGGTTCATCAGAGGGCAGAGTTTGAGATGGAGAACATCTCTGCTGGAGCTGCACCCAGCACAGTGGATGCAGTGACGGACATGAAGAGCGTGTCCAGCATCGACAGTTTCACCAGCTGCGGAGCTGAATTCCCTGAAAGCTCGCGCTTCTCCCACGGCCCCAGCAGCAACACACAGGGGAGGGTCCGGAGAAACCCCAGCCTGGAGCCCACCATTGAAAATGAGCACGAAGGATCGCACAGCATCACCACTCCCCAGGCAGGAGAAAGGACCAGGCGCAACCCCAGAGATTCCGTGTGGAAGCAACGCACCAAAGAGCGAATCGCTGAAGGTCCGAGTCACAATAGGAGAGGACTTTGGGGCAGGAGTCCTCTCGGACAGCTCGTCGGCTCAGAGCCCAGAGACCTCCATCTACACCACTGCCAGCAGCGGGACACCCAGCAAGAGCCCCGAGAACATCCTGCCCAGGATCTTCACATTCCACGATTCATCCATCAATAAGTTCATCGATGCTGACACAGACGAGGACGAGCATCTGCATGACGCCCCCAGCTCTAGTGCGACCCAAAGACTCCTGGAGAAACCCAGCCCCAACTACAGCCATCATTCCAGTTTCCAGCAGAGCCTAAACCACATGGAGGCCCTTCAGAGGAAACTAGGCAACAGCACACAGGTGCAGGAGAACCATGTGGCTCAGGAGACACAGCCACTCCAGGGAGAGAAGAGTCCCTCCAGCTCCTAAAAGAAGGAAAACTACAACCAAAAGAGGAGGAGGTGACAGAGGAGAGCACACCAGCTTTATCACAAATGAGAACATTTGCAGAACCATAAACCGCCTCTCTCATGAACGCGACACAGATGTGCGATGATAAAACTTGTGTTCTTCTTTGCTGCCTCTACAAGGGAGTCTTGGTTAAATCAATCAAGCAGCAGACTCTTGAAGTTGGATAAAAAGGACACAGTGGGAGGATTTTTACAGTTTCTACATTTTTAGAACAGATCATAATCCAATTATCACACTCTACGCAGTGGTTTACAAAAAATCCTTTTTATAAGCAAGAACCAACTTTTTGTGACATCTCTGGAAGCCACTATAAAGCCACTGCAGCAAAAGCTGTCAAATCAGTAGCAAACCACAAAGAGCTCTGAAAAAAGCTACAATCAGGAGAGAGATTTCACAGACCTTTATTGCAGTATGAAAGGAGAACAGCAGTCTTTGACTCCCTACAGTGTTTAATTATATACAATGTATATCACAAAGGTGAGGGGTTGAGAGTATGTTTGCTTCCTTTCACTACCTCTGGCCTTATGTTTGTGTGAAGAGGAGACAGCCTGAAGCAGGCGGATGGACAGCACATACTGACGGAGCCCTGGAAATGACATTAAAAAATAAATACCTGTAAATAAATTGTTCCCTCAAATTTCTGGCAGCAAAATAGTATTTCGTAACCACAAATTAATTTTTTTTAGCATTTTGTTAGCTCAAATCAACATTTTGTGAGCACAAATTGGTATTTCAGTAAAATACCATCCTACTACTAATTGGTGGCCACAAAATAGTAATTTGAGTGTGCGAAATTCAAATTTTTGCTAGTTTAAGAACACAAAATGTGCCCACAAAATGCTAATATGTACCTATAAAATTTCATTGTGAATCGTTTGTGCCCACTAAATACTAAATTGTGTACATAAAATGATAATATGCGTGCACAAAATGCTAATATGTGTGCCCACAAAATACTAAATTGTGCACATAAAATGATCATATTTGTGCACAAAACGTTTGTTTTGTTGCCCACAAAATGCAAATTTATGGCCACAAATTATTACATTTGAGGGAACAACTATTTTTTTTTTATTGTCATGTCCAGGGTTTGGTACCTGCCCATGTGTGTCTGTGCAATAATTACTGCTCAGTTAGAGTATATTTAAAGTCATGTAGCATTAGTGGTCTCTTGTGTTAAGGGTGACTTCTTGCTTGTCATGTGTTGGTATTTTTACTGCACAGTGTTTGTAGGCGCCGCAGTCAGACTTGGTGGGTCTGCGCTTATCATTTGTTTCATTTTGTTCGTACTTTGTCCCACTTTTGCTGAGAGGAAGCCCCCCCCCCCCCCCCCCTGAATCATCTGCACAATGTAAACACAAATGAAAAATGTGGGGTTTTTGTATTCATGTTGTGTTTTTTTTAAAGTGTCTGTGTTCCTATAGGAATTCCTATTTGAATTATATATATTTGCTGTGATCAGATTCCAATTTAAAACAAAGGGGGGAGTGATTTTATTTTTATTTTAGAAAGTTTTTTTCATCAAACTCAATATTTTTCTGTTCTGGGAAAAATTTGTCATAAACCGATAGACAGTCTATTCATGCTGGAAAGTTTTTCTCTCCCAAATCCTTTGGTTCATGTATGGGTGTGAATATTGTACAGTTAAAACTATATAATAGCATCTACGAAAAAAATAAACATCATATAATAATTTATATTTTTAAAGTATTTTCTAACAACATGAACTCTTAGACAAAGGTGTAGTGCTAACCTCATAGTTTTGCATTTCAGTGCACTGTAACTACCAAGTATGCTAGAGGAAGTTGCATTCCTTAGACAGTATTTTGTGAAAGACGTTTCTGTTTTCCCGGCTGTTTCCTTCTTTATTATGTTTGTCCTTCTGTCTTTAATGCGGTGAGAAGAACCAAAGAGTTGTTCTTTCTGATGACTTAACACACTGTGTCCTGTTTGTTCTCAAAATGTTTAACCATTCTTGGTGCACGTCAGGGGATCTCACTCACCACAAACATGGACAAGGACGTGCAACAGGCAGTACCGCCTCTTTCGGTTCTACAGTGTCTGAAAAGGTTTTGTCCTCTAAGAGATTAAGATTGATTTTTTTTTTTTTAAACAAGCCATAATACAGAGGGAAAAAAAGAATTACACATCAGTTTATATGATAGGACCAATCTTTAAGACTTACACATGAACGGAAAAAGTTTGTTTCAATCCTCTTATTCGTGTTCCTGAAGGGCCCTGAGGCATTTTCTCATCCATACTTTTCCTGAATATTTGCTGCATGATTGATGGCTGATTCTCTTCATTTTGAGCTGCTCTGTTGTAGATTTGCTGCCTGATTTCAACTTTATTAGCTGTTTGACAGACGTCCCCATGAAGAATTTAACATTATTATTATTGTTATTATTATTGTTATTATTATTATTATTATTATTTGCCTTTTTAGTGTATAAAACAATTTTAAAGATAATTGAACCAACGTATTGTGGTTTTTGGCAGGGGTTTTATGCTAAAAAGAAAAGACGCATTGCAGGAAAGTGAAATGGGCAGGTTCAAGTTCATCAAAATTTTTAATTGAGCCTGCTCATGAAAGTTCTGAACAGATATTAACTCCACAATTATATTTATTAATGACACAAAGCAACACTTTGTTTATGCAGCAAACTTAAAACCTTAAGAGTACAACCCTCCCTGCAGACGGCTGTTTGTAGTCTTTGCACATAAGCTGAGTTAGATATTCTTGTGCCTTCGCTTTTACAAACCTTGCATACTAAATTACCCTAATCATGTCCCAGTGACAGCCAGGCCACCTGTGCAGCAAACCAACACAAAGAGCACGGATGCATTTGACATCAGAGCTCATTCTTACCGCGTCTTTCCTTTGCACTTAAATGTACCAAACATTTCCATGATAAAGATCCCATCCACAAACAGGTGCAGACTCACTCTACCAGGAGTGAATGATCACTGTTTCCATGGTGATGGTTGAGATGACTGGATGGCTCACATTTGATGCATGCGAGCAGCTTAATGTGTGCAGAATGCATACTTACAGACTTGTCATTCACTCTTTCATTTCTTCATTCATTCATCTCAGTTGTCCTGACGGTGAGGTGAGGCCTGGAGGGAAATTGTAAACAGATAACTGGATTGTAAAACCTCTCGGTCGTCCTGCTACTTGATTTATTTCACCTCTTGTGAGCATGTGAGCATCTCAGCAAATTATAAAAGAGCAGATGGAGCATGGAGCCGAACCCGCTGTAAGGTGTTCCAGGAATTTACCCCCCTGTTCCTGGAGGGAACCAATGTGAAACGTGAAGGGGACTATAGGAACAAGTGGTGTGTGACAGATAGTGTTGTGGATCAGAGCTGTCAGCTTGATTAGAGTTCATGTCATGAATGGTGCTGCAGCATCTCAACCTCCAGTTTCTGCCAGGACAATTCCTTGACAAAAATATCATTCCAAACAAACTTGTGCGAGCAGGTACTGCAGCCGCACGTTTTCCGAGTGCCCTGTGTGAGTCCATGAATACTGTCATGGTCATGCAAAGGGTGTCCCCCTGCAAGGAGTCAGGAGATAGAATGCAGCTCTGAGAAGCAAACTTTCAAACCAAAGGGTTTCACAGAAAGGAGCTTTTGTATCCAGCTTTTTAAAGCCGCATAGTAATGGAATAAAAATGTCAAACTGACGAATGGTTGTATGACTGTGCTGATGAAGGTGTTAGAAAAGAAGAAAAGGATGGATAGATAGGCAAAAAAGGGTTGGGTGAGTAACTCGGTGAGGAATGAGAGTTCATTAGAATTCATGACACAGCAGTCAGTCATGTAAAAAAAGGACAAATCTATTGGGGAAAAAAGCCAATAATCACAGTCAAATTTCTGCAAAACAAGCCACAGTCAATTTGAATAGATTTAGTTCTTTTGCTACAATGTCCTTATTGACTTTTCTTTGTTTTTTCTTGGCATGCACTTTATTGATTTTTCTCTGAAAGAGGACCCCTGTGGTCACGTTTCACTTCAAATATCAACATACGAAGACAAGCTGGCTGAACTGTTTTCCAGAAGCACAATTTAAAAAATCCTGAAATAATTTGGTCTTGTTTTAATCTTTTGAAATTCAATGTTTCACACAGAATGTTCAAGCTCTAATTTGATGTCCTTTTAATGTCTGCTCCCGTCATTCAGGGAAAACAGCTCCGTGTGCTGTCCTATCTGTGTCTGGCAAAACGTTGGTTTTGTAAAGTTTCATACTTTGTACCTGTTCAATTTGTAGAGTACTACATGTTTGTGGTTTCCTGTTTCTGACGCATGTAGCGCTTTAAAACCTTGACACACTGAACTTGTAAATATCATCAAAAAGCTGTAGGTTAATGCCTAAAATGAGCAGTTTGAAGGCAGTTTTCTCATTTTATCAACTGATGCTTAATAAAAGACCAGAATTAAGAACTGCTGTCTGGTTGTGTTAAATTAAATATGTCAGTAACATTCACTGTAGGGAGGAGGACCCAAAGAGGGTTTGCAGTTGATGTTGAATTTGTGGTTTGATAAAACAGCGCCCTCTGGTGTTTCTTCTGGTTTAAAGGCAGAGGTGAGAGATAACATTCAAAAGTCTCTTTCAAGATCATCTGGGATCCAACAACATTCTTACTTTTATTGTTTCTTGTATTCCTATTTTTTACTGATAAATGTACTGCTGGTTTTTGCTAAATTTGTCAGGGAAATCTAAAAGAACCATTATCTTTTAACAACACCATTTCATTGTGATGCCTTTAGACGAATGTGACAGTATTTGATGATTTTTTTTATGCTCAACTCTGGGATTTATAAAGCTCCATATATTTGAAGTGAAGACAGATGACAACAGGTAGGCTGGTTGAGGAAACATAATGGAGTGGAGCTGTTGGAGGTCATGTTGGAGCAGACAAGTCTCCAGCATATTTTGTCTATTGGCTCCACTTGACAGACTAATGAAGATTTAGGATGTAGTATGAAGCTCAATGTATTCATACATACTTTTCAGGTTTTTTGGTGGTAAATGACAAAAGCTTAAGATACATTGTGCTTATTTTTTTTAGGGGGGATGGCTAAAATTTATTTATTTATTTAGTCATTGTGAGTTAATTTTTCAACAAAATGCAAAAAAAAAAATACTTCATTGACAAAAGCTTATTTAATGTGAAATCAACAGAAAACCATTGTCATATGTAACCCCATACAAACTACCCAAGTATGAACGCCTGGCGCACACCCTTATTGTGGAAGTTACCGACGTCCACATAAGTTCCGGGTCGGCAGATGCACTTCCTGCCTGCTGCTTCCTGCTCCTGGCTGTTGCTGCTTCTGTGGCCACACCAGGACGACTCGGAAAACTTGACACAAACCCGTTTGTAAAACTCCAATCTTGCACTGGGTTTATGGTCATTCCATCCCCCAAAAGACCTGCTCATTGGTCAGGTTTTTTTCTTTTGTTTGTGTTCCGTGTTTGAACCTCCATTGGATGGTGAGCTACCCAACTGCACAATCCTGGGATCCTGGACACTACCACCTCCAATAACATCTCATTAGCGACAGCAAACCTCCCAACCACATCACTGCCAACAGACTTTCAGATGCAACACAATAGGACTCAGCCATGTGCCCTCGTCTCATGTTCTGTGTTGTATAAGTGTTTTGCTTTGTTTAAAACCATCCATTGCATTTTACCTTCAGAGCTGCCTTGTGTTTTCATTTACACACCCTGGACCCTGTTCCAAAAAGAAGGTTATGTGAGTTATCACGGTAAGTTTGAGACTAAGGAAGCTGATAACCTCAGCTTTCGGTTCCAAAAACAGAGGCATGTTTCTCAGGCTATGTCAAGTTGCCATAGCAACTCATGCTCTGAACATAACCTTGTCTGGAGTAGGTTTAGTTGAAGGTTAGTTTGTTTTCAGAGAGGTGCAGCAGCATAGCGTGTCCATTTGAAGACTAAAGATTTACAGAAAATGATCACTTACAATTATGACAGTGCGGTGATACAGGCGGGTCCAGTAACACAAATTGATCATCAGCATCTACAATACAATAAAACCAATAAGATAATAAATTTATATTCTCAAGCAAGCACCTAACACAGGAAAATCAGTATATAGTATACATTATATGTAGTAATATAAAAGTAAACATAAATTGACACATTGAAGTAATGACTATATATATATATATATATATATATATATACATATTTTGGGGCGACAGTGGCTCAGGTGGTTGAGCGGGTCGTCCGAAGATTGAAGGGTCAGCGGCTCGATCCCCGCTCCCACCAGCCAAAATGTAATTTGTCCTTGGGCAAGACACCTCACCTTCCTTGCCTCAAGCGTGGCTCCACTGGTGTGTGAATGTGCATGGATGATTCCGGTGATGGTCAGAGGGGCCGCAGGCGCGAAATGGCAGCCTCCATTTCCTCCATCAGTCTGCCCCAGGGCAGCTGTGGCTACATCAGTAGCTACCATCACCAAGCATGAATGAGGAGTGAATGAATAATGGACACAATGTAAGCGCTTTGAGCGTCTGGAAAAGCGCAGAAAAATCCAATCCTTTATTATTATTATTTTATATATATATACATACATATTTTATATGTGTGTGTGTGTGCGCGCTCGTAGGTGTGTGTGTGCGTGCGCGTGTGTTTAACAAGTAAAAGCAACACTTACCATTTAAACATTTAAATAAGGCATTTGGGCATTGGTAGAGACTCCAGAGGAGCCAAACACCAACTCCTGGTTGACAGAACAGTCGCTCAAGACTGCAAGTCACGACACACCAACCTGTGCACAGCCTGGATTGATTACAAGAAGGCCTATGACTCAATGCCACACACATGGATCACTGAATGCTTGGAGCTGTACAACATCAACAGGACTCTAAGAGCCTTCATAGGAAACTCAATGAAGCTGTGGAAAACCACCCTTGAAGCCAATGGGAAGCCACTTGCACAAGTGTCCATCAAATGTGGGATAAACCAAGGTGATGCTCTGTCCCCACTGCTGTTCTGCATAGGTCTGAACCCCCTCAGCCAAATAATCAACAAGACTGGCTATGGATGCCGACTCATGAGAGGGCCATGTCACCTGCCAGTTGTGGTGTGTAATAAATCAGACCACCAAATCCAGATCCCAGCACAAGCCCTAATTGCAGTGTTTGTGTGCCCACTTGGTTTTTGGGAATTCAATCCAATACCTCAGGGGGTGACAAATGCACCAAGCACTTTCCAGAGGCTCATGGAGAAGCGCATGGGGGATTTAAATTTGAAGGAAGTGTTAGTCTTTATTGATGACATCATTGTGATTGCACCCACTTTAGAGGAACATGAAGCACGAATCATGAGACTTCTGAATAAACTGAAGGAGTTTGGCCTCAAACTCTCCTTGGAGAAATGTGTGTTCTTCCAACATAAAGTAAAGTATCTCGGACACGTGGTGTCACAGGAGGGAGTTAAAACCAATCCCAATAAAATCTCCACACTCCTCACCTGGCCTGTCCCCGAGACCCTTAAGGAACTCAAGTCCTTCCTTGGGTTCGTTGGATATTACAGACGGTTTGTCCAGGGGTCCTCCACCATCACCAAGACACTACATAATCTGACCACAGAATATCCATATGCGCAAAATAACTTGAAACCATTAGTCAAACCAGGGGCATATCTAGACCCAAAAAAGCCAGGTGGACACCAATTTACCAACAAGCCCTCAAAAAGATAATCGAAAAACTCACTACCGCCCCTGTCCTGGTGTTTCCAGACCTCCGACACACTCCATACTGATGCCAGCTCCACTGGTTTGGGTGCAGTGCTGTACCAGGAACACAACGGAATAGACAGAGTTGTTGCCTTCGCCAGCCTGGGACTCACCAGGAGTGAAGCAAGGTATCCTGTCCACAAGTTGGAATTCCTGGCTCTCAAATGGGCAGTCACTGAGAAGTTTTGTGACTATCTGTATGGTGCACAGTAATCAGACAGCAATCCTCCTGACGTACATCCCGTCATCAGCCAAACCCGGCGCCACCAGTTACAGATGCCTTTCTGCCTTGTCCACCTTTGACTTCAAGATCGTCTATTGGGCTGGCAAGCAAAATTATAAAGCTGGTGGCCTGTCACGTCGACCACATGAGCTGTCCAATGATGCTGTCTTCATCAAAGAACAAGAGCAAATCTAAAGATTTGCACAGCAACACCAAAAAACAGTGACCACAGTTGATCAGTGTACCACGAGAACCATCTGTCATCATCACCTGGTGTGCAGCTCGTTCCCCGATCCTCCCCCTCCCCTTGTTCTTTCAATACTACTAATGTTTGACAGCCTGCCTGACATTTTCAAAGATGTCACCAAGTTCACCTCTGCTGCACTTCTTCGACTCAGGTGACCTTGCAGCCAAGCAGCGAGCCAACCCAGTCATTGGACATATGATTGCTCAGCTTGAGCGGGGAGAAACACCACCACCAGCTGTGAGGGAAAAACTACCTAACCTGGCCTTCCTCCTCCCAGAAGTCAATAAACTGGAGCTCCATATCACCCTTCTGGTGAGGTGAAGGCAGGTTGGAGAGGATTTCACCAATCAGTTGACACTGCCAAAAGAGTACAGACCTATGGTCATGCATCAGCTGCACAACCAAATGGGCCATTTGGGCATTAAGAGACCTTTGGATCTCATTCATTCCCGGTTCTACTCGCCCAAGATAACCATTGACATCGTCAACTAAATAAAGGGCTGGGAGAAGTACATCAAACATAAAACCCCACCAGAATGAGCTGCACCACCAGTCATCATCAAGACATCCCATCCTCCAGAGCAGTGGTCCCCAACCTTTTTCATGCCATGGACCGGTATGACGTCACACAAACTTTCACAGACCGGTCTTTCAAATATTGGCGGGTGATTATTGTAGCATTACTAGGATGATGGAGGATCAAATAAAGTGTGCCGTGGCTCAGAAAAGGTTGAAAAACACTGGCCTACAGACCCCTCAGTGGATGAAGGAGAATAGGTGTATATTCCAGCACCTACCGAACCCATCAATTTCACATCTCCTTTTTTCTTACTAGCGGTCCAGCAACCAAATCCTACCAACTACGCTAAAACCCCTCCCCCAGCTCTGCCACTGATGATGTTGATGAAGGGGAGAAGAAAGGGGCGGAAGAGGATATTATCCATCAGCAGCTGGTGGGTGATGTTGAATCCAATCCAGGATCTCTCTCGCCAGATGCCAGCAGAGCTTCTGGAGCTGTGCCAGCCACAACACAGGCAACTCCTGGACCTGTGCAAGCTGAAGCGAGACCAGTCTCGTCAGTCGAGTCTGTCCCAGTGTCAGCGGAACCTACACAAACTTGTGAGGGACCCACCTCATCTGTGGTGTCTGAGTCGCACAGTCCAGAGGAGCTGCAAGTGCGGAGAGGACAACGTACCAGAGCAGAACCAGTCCACTTCCAATATCACAAACCCGGTAGGCCCCTTTGAAAGAGTATCCAGAGCTCCATGGATTGAGCTCTGCATTCTTCTTTGTCTTCAAGGATGACGAAGAGCATGGAACGCTGTCCTGTTGCTATGATCAGGCAGAGCAGTCTCACATGAATGAGGACGCTCATAGGATCGGGGGGGGGGGGGGGGAGTGTAACCCCATGCAATCCAGCCGAGTTGTGGAAGGACCGACGTCCACATAAGTTCCGGGTCGGCAGATGCACTTCCTGCCTGCTGCTTCCTGCTCCTGGCTGTTGCTGCTTCTGTGGCCACACCAGGACGACTCGGAAAACTTGACACAAACCCGTTTGTAAAACTCCAATCTTGCACTGGGTTTATGGTCATTCCATCCCCCAAAAGACCTGCTCATTGGTCAGGTTTTTTTCTTTTGTTTGTGTTCCGTGTTTGAACCTCCATTGGATGGTGAGCTACCCAACTGCACAATCCTGGACACTACCACCTCCAATAACATCTCATTAGCGACAGCAAACCTCCCAACCACATCACTGCCAACAGACTTATTGATGCTAACACAATAGGACTCAGCCATGTGCCCTCGTCCCATGTTTTGTGTTGTATAAGTGTTTTGTTTTTTGTAAACAATCCATTGCATTTTACCTTCAGAGCTGCCTTGTGTTTTCATTTACACACCCTGGGCTCCCTGAGACGAATTCTTCTGTGTATTTCAACTAGCGCCAAGCCCTACTTAAACGTCAAAGTATTACACTAGCAATTAAATATAAAAGAAGCATCTATGGGCCACCGTATCTATGAGCTGTGTGTTTTTTTGCTGAATTCTCTGCAGAGAAACCTAAAAGGTATCATCTGTAGTGCATTGTCTCTGTTTTGGGAAGAGAACCGACAACACTGGTAACAGAAAAGCTGACAAAGTCATCAGCAGTAAAGATGTGGGTGGAGGGTAGACAGCAGAGTCTCTTTTTCCACTGACTCCTGCTCTGTTACTTTATTGGAACAAAACATTGAAGGGGGAGATCAGTCGAAGTTGATGTCAGTTTAACTAATAATTTCAATGTAATTTATTAAACAGCAACAGATTCAAAATAATCTGGCCTGACTCTTTTTGAGCACTGAAACTTTTTGAGCAGGTTTCTTCTCTGCAGAATATGAAACTCAGATATACATCAGCACCAAAAAAATTGATGCCACTTTTTTAAGCAAGAGTAAAACTTTAAAATGTAAACCAGATAAATATGCATACACAGAGCTGAATAATCTCTCTCTGATCAGGTGGAATAACTTTCTGTAACAGGTGCAAAGCCTGTTTGTAATTAGGAGCTTGAAAAATCCAACATTTCCTGATAAAAAAAATGTCAAACAGAAAAGAGCACAGAGGAAAACGTTTTATTCTGCAGAATCCGCGTTGACAGGTTTTCCAGTCCATCAGACAACAGGCTCTTCATCAGTGAGAGCTTAATCCACTCTGTTACATAAAGTGGACATCCAAGCCGCGTCACGCAGACAAACGGATTCTGCGCTCATGTTCTGCTCGTGGGCTCCTAAACTCCTGCCTGCTGCCCCAGCAGCCATGGTTGTCCTGGTGGACCTGCTGCTGATGCTCTTGGACCTGACCTACTCCATCCTGTGCGCCGTCCTCCAGACCCTGCTCCCGCCCAGGCTGAAGTCCGTGGAGGGGGAGCTGTGTCTGATCACAGGGGCCGGGGGCGCGCTGGGGCGCCTCTTTGCGCTGGAGTTTGCCAAAGAGGGGGCCCAGCTCGTCCTGTGGGACTGCGACACGGCCGCCAACGAGCACACCGCTCGACTCGCGCGGGACCTGGGCGTGAAGGCTCACGCGTACACAGTGGATCTGTCCAAGCGCGAGGACATTTACGAGGCCGCGGACAGGGTGAGGGCAGAGGTGGGGGATGTGACCATGGTGGTTAACAACGCGGGGGTGGTGGCGGGACGGAGGCTGCTGGACTGTCCCGACGAGCTGCTGGAGAGGACTCTGCTGGTGAACTGCCACGCGCTGTTCTGGGTGAGTTTGAGCGCGCGCCCTTTACGCAAACTCGAATGCGCGTTATTATGGGCTGTAGATTATGTAACTCCCATTCACATCTGTGCCGGGGGGGGGGGGGGGGGGGGGTCTTTGGTCAGTGTTTGTGACAAACAACAGCCCTTGAGGCCTGGAATTGGACCCCCCTGGCTTAGAGTGTCTTCTCTAAGGCCTTCATGCTGGAAGTGTATCTTGTGGCATAAAATGAAAACAGATGAAGGTCCTATTTTCTGTGCAAATAATGTTTTTAGGATCTTTTCTTTTTCCAAGATTAAAAAAAACGACATTTAAAAAAAAGATAAAGAAATAAAGTGAAGTGCTTCAGAGGATGTGTAACTTTTAACCTTTAGTAGTTCAAGGCCTATACTTCCAAGTTCTACTTTATGATAATCTCTATTAATTCATCTGTAAAAGGTTTTTTGTGGCAATAGTGCACATCCGTCATTTAAGTAAAACCCTAGTTTCTGATTTTGCTGAAATAGTTTTGATTAAATTACACAATAACTCGGTCACCTGCGGAGAGCTCAGAGTAGAGCTGCTTCTCCTCCACATCCAGAGGAGAGGTGGCTCGGGCATCTAGTCTGGATGCCTCCTGGGCATGTCCCACTGGGCGGAGGCCCCGAGGCATTTCCAGGCAAGCCGAGAGACTACGTCTCGGGGTCCCCCCAGAGGAGCTGGAGGAAGTGGCCGGGGCGAGGGAAGTCTAAGCATCTCTGCTTAGACTGCGGCCCCCGCGACCCGGTCCCGGATAAGGAGGAGGAAGATGGA
Organism: Oryzias curvinotus; assembly: GCA_023969325.1. NCBI lineage: Eukaryota > Metazoa > Chordata > Actinopteri > Beloniformes > Adrianichthyidae > Oryzias > Oryzias curvinotus. Next base: position 2,137,464 of record CM043710.1, on the reverse strand, counting down.
TGGATACACAATGATTCCACACTGAACCTGTCCAAAAGACTAAATTCCGAGCAGCATAAATGTATATTTATTTTTTATTTTATTTTGTATTTATTTTTTACTGCAACAACCATAAAAGTTGAGATCAAGCAGTTCTGATGTTTTATAACATAAGAACAAACATCAAACATGCATAAATCCACAAACAAAGAAAGACAATGAGAAAATGACTAAAAGCTAAACTATACACAAATTTCCAAGGATTTATTCCATGGGGTATCACAGTTATGCATCATAACACTTTTCGATGATTCACGTTGAATTTTGAATGAAAACAATGCTAATTGGGGGATGGGTTTCACTCTATTGTCATTGTTAATGGCCGCTGCGATTGGCAAACTCACCAGTGAGTTCAGACTACTGAGGGAAGTCATTTCATGAAAACGAACAAGTTTTGATGAGTTTATCCAACATACAGTAACTTTCAGGGACTGCCCACTTCAAAAATCCATGCAGTTCCTCTAAAACGGCTGAAAGCTTTGGTTCTATAGGTAACAGCTATAGCTCCCATGCAGACAATTTCATGTAGCAGTTCTAGCTGCATGTGGAAATGCCCACTGCAGACTTTGATGAAGAGGGTGAAGTAAAAGTACTTGTTTCCTACATTTTTAGTGGAAAGTTTTTAGCTGTTAGAGATGGATTTGATCTTTTCCGCCATTGTGCTTTAACTTTTGGCTTAAAATTTTTACTTTAAAACCACTTTCAAGTTCTTACATCATTTTATTGTAAACTGTATAAGTGCCTGGCAGCTGCATCATGAAGGGTTTCCTTATATAAACATATTTTATTGTCCTAAAAAGCATAAAAATGTAGCTTTTTAAATTCAGTATAGTTTATTTCTCTCTAATCCAATTTTCCTTAAAAAAAAAAAGTTAAAGGAGTATTTATCCTTTTGTAAATGTCCCATAGCAAAATTTTACAATGACATTTAGTAAGTAAAAAGTGACCAGATTGTCTTGTTTTTAAAACAGAACAAATAGTTGAGTTATAATTTGAAATTCAAATGCTGGACTTTGGTCTGCCGTGAAGCTTATCGTTGTGTCATCTCATAGAACACATCCCAGTGAAATGCTGCCTCCATTCATGACAACGGGATTTACTGACGCTGCGTCCTCTCGCTCGACAGATGACCAAAGCTTTCCTGCCTCCGATGAAAGCAAGAAACCACGGCCACATCGTGACCATTGCCAGCGCTCTGGGGCTGTTCACCACGTCCTGTGTGGAGGTCCGTGGCGTGGAAAATGACCTAAAGGTCAGATGTTCACTCTACATTTATCGATTGTTTTTTCTGTCAGGATTATTGTGCATCTAAGTTTGGTGCTGTTGGATTCCACGAGTCTCTGGCGCTCGAGCTGCAAGCAGAGAACCAGGAGGGCATCAGAACCACTTTAGTGTGTCCTTATATTGTAAATACTGGGATGTTTGCAGGCTGTGAAATCAGGTGAGAACTCTTCACTAAGAGCTAGTTCAACTAGCAGCACCAGAGTAAGACTTTTTTTATTTTGGCATCTACTAGAAAAGAGCTTCGGAGTCTCATCCCTCCTTTGGAGCCGCTCTACACCGTCCAGGAATCCATGAAGGCCATTTTAGGGGAACAGCAGATGGTTTGCATTCCTCGCCTCATATACATCCCCTTCCTCGCAAGAGTGTGAGTCTCCATGAAGTCCTGCAGGAAGCTGCAGGAAAACAGTCTTTGATTTGTAGTCATTTCTGTGAGCAGACTCCTGCCATGGGAGGCAAACCTGGCAACATATCGCTTCATGGGAGGAGACAAGTGCATGCTGCCGTTCATCAAGAGGACAGAGACCAAAGTGACCTAAGATCAACCTAAAGGCCCGTACACACCGGGACGAATATTCGCCAGGGGTTATTCGCCAGCGTTTTTCGCCACGTCTTTTGTGTTCACACCCAGGCGATTTTCGCTGACGATGAGCCGACTGAACATGCAATTTCATTCCCTGACATTAGATGGCGCTGTACACAAGGTAGTCGCTTGTCACTCAGAAGAAGAGAGCCACTATTTACGCGCTTGTCAGAAGAACATGGTGAGTTTTATCGACTGGTACAAGAGCTGAAAATGTCTCATGAGCGTTTTCGGGGATATTTTAGAATGTCCGTCATTATTTCTTTGCGGTAGTGTAGACGCTACTTGGCGTCTATCTTCTTCGCTGGTATGTGTGCTCAGAAAGGCAGTGTTGTGTTTGAGCGCCCCCAAGTTGTGTTTTACTGTAACTTCAGAAGCTCCAGACACGTGAGCAAAAGCGCCATTCTCATTGGTTGAATGGATTGGAGCAACGTAAGCTATCCGAGGAAGGTGGTGTGCATTTCAGAATAAAAGGCATCTCAAAGAAAAGATGTGTTATTGCAATCCTCCCACTCACATTTTTAACTAGGGGTGTAACGACTGATCAGTTTCTAGTCTTACGATCAATCAATCTGAGGCAGAACTGAATCAAACAATACCATTAAAAAATAGTTTCTAAATGAGATAAATTGATCATCTTCAAAAATACCATTTGGATTGAGACATGGTAGAGGTTGTGCTAATATTTCATTTACACTTGATCATCTTGCAGGGAATCTGGAAAACTTCCCCTTCACTGCTCAGTACCAGGTACTTCTCTCTGAGTCTCACTGGTTGAAGTTTGGCTAAAGATGTTCTGGATCCATTTTAGGTCACCGACTCGAATCGTTCAAAATGAACCAACATCGACTAGCAACCACACATCCTGATCTGAATCGAATCGTTAAAACGGATCACGTCTTTTCCCTCAACCTAGATGATTTTCAGATCAATGATACATTTAAAGCAGAAAGGCATCACAACACAAAAACATCTACACAAGTGCCTCTTTTTTATTCACAATAACAAACAGTGCAGGGAAACGTCGACACATCCCAGGAAAACATGCAACAGAAAACATCTTTCTTTAAGCTTCCAAGTATTTTTCATAAATCCTAAAAAGAAACAAACACATTAGAGAAGTTATTCCTCTTGATTTAGGTGTTGGGTGCAGCACTACACTGCTCTGTTTCCCTGCTGCTCCTGAAATAAAATGACATGTCTGCTCCTACCTGCCCACCTAACATTAGCTAAATCTTTGCAAGCAGCAGAGGAGGGAGCAGAGTGAAAAGATGTTACCGTTGACCCATTTTGGTCTTAAAAAGCCTTAAAATGTCTCCTCAGTGTACACGCCTTCCATTCAGACAAAAAAAAAGGCAATTTGTCTGCGATCGTCCATTTTTCTGAGGTGTCCTGGGAGCTCAGGGTCCTTCCGGCTGTTCAGATCGTGCCGTTCAGCTTCAGACCAGCTGGACCGTGGCTGCCTGCAAATAGCCCTGCAGGAACTGGAGGGCCTCTGCGTTTAGACTGGTGCTCAGCATGGAGGGAACCTGCACCACAGACGGAGAGAAAATCCAGATTGAACGTCTTCTCTGCAGAGTAACACCACAGAAACTGGACATACTTTATTGTACTGTATTGTGTGTATTGTGCACACACACACAGACACACACATCACTCGGAGACTTCCGTTGGGAGTTTGGATTCATACATGACCGGTGTTCTGCCTGCAGCAAGTGTTTGGGGGCCTGCGACTCATGATGACGTCACACTATTTGATTGGCTGTATGCTGGTCAGATGATGTGTAAGAAAGTGATTGGACCGGACAAATTACGGTACAACCCCAGCAGAAGAAATGGTGAGTTCTGTTGTAAACAAAGCTGTGACATACAGCGAGATGGAATTCTACACAGGCCTTTTTTATTGGTATGGTTATTAGTAAGTGCATGTTCGCTTATAGTTTTTTTAATCCGTGCGGCCAGTTGTTTGTTATTGGCAGAACAGACCCAGAAGAAGGGTTAGGATTAGGCTAATGCGTGCTAAAAACATTTAGCCGTGGATGAACCTAACCTGGAATAGCATCAGGGTTTACTTTGTCTGGACCCGACTGGTTACACAGATTCACATGATTGTTTGCACGGTTTCCCAGGACTGTTCATTCAAAAGCCGCTCCTCTGCTTGGAGATACAAATCTCCCGGGGGACACGGTTCTGCTGAGACGGACTGCGGTCCGAAGTTACGAGTCCGGCTGCTCTGCTCAGAGACTGGGCAACAGTACGAGCACGCTTTATCAATCCATGTGCACGGTTTATCAGATTTTTTTTTTTTATACCACTGGCACCTGGGGGGGTTTATAAGTATTGGTCAGGATCACATAAATAATGTTTGGAACGGTCTTCGAGGCCAAAAATGTTGGACATAAAAAAAAAGTAATAATAAAGTAATCAACTTGCCTTAGAAGCTGAACTGAATACTATGATATAGGGTTGTCCCAATCCGATCACAGAATCAGAAATTCAGACTCCATCAAATCGGATGTCAGACGTACCATTACAGAGAAATACTGCAGTCTGCATCTCATGAACGGATCTCAGCATTTTATCGGTGTGAAGCGCAGCAGAATTCGACCGTTTGAGCAGGAGGAACACAAAGACGCTTCCATTAAGTTAGCAAGATATTCGCACTTTCTGATTTAGGGGCTCAAAAACTCTTAAAACGTTTTAAACAGACAGCAAGTGTCTGTTGATGAGTCTTAACCCAAACAATGACCTACAAAGGCGTTTCGACAGAAAAGAGAGCAGGTTTCCGATTCTTTTTCATGGGAATAGATCTCTGTGCTGCAGACAGTGAAAAGGCTGCCAAGGGACCGTCTACAAAGTGCAAGCTCTGGGTACAAAATGAGAAAAAAAAAACAATAAAACCACAATGTCTTTTAAGAACAACCAAAACTGAGATGGTTAAATTGATCAGAGCTAAAATACTACGATTTTGGAAGAAACTCTATTTATTTTTTTGAAGAACTTTTCATAATTACTGGTAATCAAAAATGGTCAATAGCTCTAAAGATACTAAGACTTCAATCCCCATTTTTACTACTTAATAATTAACTATGTTTTCTAGTTGATAGATGCACTATGTGTACGGTAATGTTCATGCTTCTTCACTGAACGGCTCTGTTTAGGTGATGAAGAATGATCAAATAAAGTGAATAAAATAGAAATAGGTGAAAACCTGAATGTGTTACTTTGCATTTATTTCATTTTTTTAGTGCATTAGTGAGGTAGTCTATTGGCAGATACTTTAAAACAAATGACTTGGAATCAAAAAATAAATAACTAAAAATCAGGACACGCCTCCTATGACACGACCTTCACAATCAACCAGCACGCTTTAGCGCAACGAACCAAAGATGTGACAAAAGGGTGAACCTAAATGCGTCCACAATCTGCTGAGACCAATGTAAAAACCGCAGACACTACATTGTTCTGAGCTCTACTCCAGCAAACAGATGGCGTTGTGTTTTTTTAAAGGACCTGCCCCCCACCCACCTCCAAAGGGGGTTAAAGAAGACCCCGTCCAGGATGACTTACCCTTCCAGGACAGGCCGTAGAGAGCTTGTGGAGTGATTGGGCTAAAAGGATTTTCGGATTGCCCACCGCATCCCCAATGGGATCGTGCTCCTTTCTTCCAGCGAAGGCCAGCTGTGAAAAGGCCGTTTGGTATCCCGGCGTGTCTTCGATGTCGATGAAGTGCTCGTCGTCGGGAATGCTGTCGTCTTCTGGTAACTCGAACAGACCGATGAGAGCCTGAAGCAACGGGGTCCTGGTGAAAGAGCACAGAGGAAAACTACTACTCAAAGTTCAGGATCTCTCCCTCTCCTTCACTCTCTCTACACGTAGAGCGGCCGAACTCTAGACGGAGGATCGCGGGTTCGGTTCCCGCCTTGCCCACCCATTGGGCGGGACAGCGAGCCCCACATGGGTCCTGGTGGTTATTGGTTGGTGCCAGTGTTCAGCAGCGGAGCCTCCATCAGTGTGTGAATGTGAACGGGACTGTTACCGTCAGGCGCTTTGGGCTAGATGAGTATTTAGCTTTCACTGAAATCAGACATTTGAAATGCAGCAGCACAATACTTTTGGCTGAAGCAGAGGGGTGATGCAACTGACTGGGTCACATCAATATCAACCACCAGAAAAACAGCTCCATTCATTTGCAGGAGCGGATGTCTTTCTTTGAGTTTCACTTTTTGGGGAGAAAGTTGCATCATTCTTCCTCAGGCCTGTGAGATGCTAAACAAATCTAAAATAAAAACAAAAATTAAAAAAATATCACACTTTGCCACCAACTTGAGTAACTTTTGCCCCAGACGGGAGCGTCTGGCTTCTGCCAGCGGAAGATAAAAAAATACATTCAGATGGACTGGAAAAGCTGATGGAGAGCATCTTATGGAAGTCTGAATACTTCTGATTGATACGGAGAGCCTTCCTGTAAGCCAAATGTTGTGAGTTCAATGCTGGAGTTTAATAAAGCTTAATTATAGATGACGTTGATTCCCCCCCTCTTTCCTTAATGGATGCGTTAGCAGACAGCAAGTCAGAAATAGTGACAGCCTAGTGTCCATTAGCTGAGCTGCAGTCTCTGATGTCAACATTCCCTGAGGTGTGCGCCTTGATTTCAGCTGCATTTCCTATTCGCCGTAAAGACATGAACTTAATTATCCACCAACCTTCAAACATCAGACTAAAAGGCAGGATGGATTCAGAAACGCCTCAAATCACATTAAGGTTTGCTGTAGATTAAAAAAAAATATAAAAGTTTTCATGTCCTCCTTTAGTGCAGAGTTTTTCCACACGCGTGTCCCGTGAGAGATGGTCAGGTGTGCCGCGTGACATCACAAAGTTGGTCTTTTTTATCTAAAAATGATCAACCATGCTGGGATTATAGATTTGTTCTAAAGTTACTCTTGCACAGATATAAGAAATATGTTAAAAACTAAAGTACAATTTGGACGGAATGTTGTTGTGTTTGTTTGTGATGTAAGATAGCATTTTAATAAACTGGAGGGGAAAACCCTGGGCAAACTTTACACTACTTTAGTTGAAATGATTGATTGTGTGATTTATAGCCCTGAGACAGACTGGCGACCTGTCCTGGATTTCCCCCCGCCTTCGCCCATTGGTGGCTGGGATAGGCTCCAGCAGCCCCGTGACCCCGAAAGGCACAAAATGGGTTTAGACGATGAATAAATATGATTGAAAACCATCACAACTTTTGGGAGAAACGGCCTCAAATTTTTACGTGAGAAACTGGAGGGACTATACATCAATACAGACTACAAAGTTTCTTTTTTTTTTGGTTGCTGGTGTGCTGCAAGGAAAAACAGCTGCATTTGAATTGATGTCTCACCAGAGTTTAGTGTAGTCCGTGTCCATCATTGCCGGACACTCGGTCAGGATCTTGGTGATGCCCACAGCACAGATCTTCTTCTCAATGGTTCCAGAAACCTTCTGAACCTCCGGAATAATGATTTTCTCCAACACCATGCCGAACATTCTGCCATACAAGAGAAAGAGCTTCAAATGGGTTTGTCATCACCTTTCGTCAACTGATCCATGCAGACGTGTGGATAAATGTATGTTTTTATCAAAATGTTCATCCAAAATCAAACATACAGATAACCTTGATATTAGCAGCTGCCCAGAGCTCTAAACATTTGCATCCTATCTGATATAGGCATTTCTGAGACCCCCCCGCCCCCCCCATGTCCTTAACGCGATCCAAAGTTTCCTCAAAAACCACTGATGCATGTTGTTGCCCTGCAGTTCATCATCGTTCCACTAGAGGCAGTACAAGGACTTTTTCTGGTCATTTCAAGATGGCTGCTTCCACGAAAAAACACTTTTTAGGAAGGAAAAGTTTTGCTACTTTATAAAACTTTATGGTGAGAGAAATAGGCAGAATATTGGGCCCGTCAAGAAAGACAAATATAGAAATAATCATAGTCATCAAATTTAGAGCAAAAAAATCCACATTTTACAGGAATAAAATTATAAATTTGTGATTTAAAAAAAAAAAAATCATAAATTTAAAAGTTGTGCTTTTCTAAGACATAGTTGTAATTTCCTGACATTTAAGTTATACATTGACAAAAAAGTAAAGCAGATTCTGCAGGATTCTTGAGCAGATTGATGTCCAACACATTTCCCTAAAGTGTCTGTAAATTAAATTACGCAGGTAATGTTTGATAGTCTTTGTTAAAAAAGCAAAATGTAACCTTTTTCTTTGTAAAATGATGACTTTGAAGGCATACATTTACAAATGAGGTCTCATAATTTGTTGATTTTTTTGGTCACAATTGTATGACTTTAATCCTGGTGGGTTTGTCAATTCGTCTTCTTTTATGGAGGCTCTAATACTCAATCATGGGGAATAAATCTTGTTTTTTTTTTTTAGTTACTACTTGCTGTTTGGAAATAAAACAAAATTTGTTAATTATTTTTTTTAATGTGTGGATCAAATTTAATACCAATATTGATAGCATCTATATTCAGTAGCAGTTTTTGGAACGGGCAATTGCCGGGGGCGCAAATATAAAGGGGGGGGCGCAATTCCTGTGCTTGGAAGAAGATCAAATAAATAAAAGCGCCACTGTTGGTTTTCTATCATCTGTTGTTTCACAGACCTTGGAACCGCCTACAACCCGCTGATTGGTCATCCGGGGAGTAAGTTGGTGTAGAACCGCCACCGTCTACATTTCAGACAAATTGATATTGCAAATATTTTTTTTTTGTGGATTTCAAATGATTTCAAAATCATCTTATTTTGCAAACTTGTGATTTCTCTGTCAATTATTGGATGTAGTGGGGTTTACAGGGTTAGAAATGTCTCAATAAATCAGCTTTTTATCCCATTTGATCCTAAAAGCAGACAGTGAAGAGCACACCAACACATCTGGGGGGGTTCAGCTTCTTCAACAAAGAACATTTCAACATTTACAGAAGATTCAATTCAAACAAACTCTTTATTTTTAACAATAAATCCAGGAACTTCTTTTTTATTTCGATTCTTGGGACTTTTAATGTGGAAAAAAATGTGGCCATAAAAGTTTAAATAGTCCTTTAGGGATTCATTCTCCGCATTTGTGAAAGACATTAGCAAGAATACTACTTTAATAAACAGAAATGATGAGAAAATTAGGAAAAGGATTTACTTTGGCTGGATGCTGTCAAAGATCTCCTGAAGTGCGATTGCTCCATATTTGACACAGTACAGGTTGATAAACACCAGGAAACCTTCAAAAAACATAAAAACAGTCAAATATGGATGCAAAAAAAACAAAACAAAAAAGAAGGAAAATGAGAAGATGTTACTGACTCTTGATGAACTTGGTGGTTTTAGAGCTTTGTAGCCTCTGGAATAGCAAAATGAAGATCTGTTTCCTGTACTGACCGATAGATTCCCTGAGAAAAATACTCAAAAAAGTCAGATATGCAATAATAAATGCTCAGAGCGCGAACTGTAATCGACCTACGGCGGCATGTTCTCTATGATGCTGTTGAGAAGGTAAAAGCCCTGGTGGTCGTTGGCTTTGGAAGCAATCAGCTTCTGGAAGACTCCGAGCAAACCGGGCTGGAAGGGAAACACGAGAGAAGCGGGAAAGAAAACGTTTCACATCACCGACCAACAGGTCCGTTTTTCCAGTTCATGCAGATGTTAAAGAATCGTCGATAGAAAGTACAAACGGACATAAATCGTCAAAAATTGCGATAAATGGTCAACTTAAATTCTTCAAGCACGAGATTTGCAGACATTTAACCAATCATATACAACCCATTTGACATATCTGACCAATCACACTATTGACCAATCAATAGTACTTTTATGTTTGAAGCCTGCCACCTATGTAGACATGGGTCATTTTATTTAAATAAAAAGAGAAATAGAAATGATGCGTTAGCTGTCACATGTTGATCACTAATATCACAAGTTTTCCTCACATCATGCAGCCCCAATTCATGGCAGGAAACAGCAGAAACCCGACGTACTATTTTATCGGCAGCTGAAGCGGCGATGCTGGCTCCTCCCTTCTCCAGGTAAGCTTGGAGCAGCCGCACCAGAGGGGGGATGTTTCCCGTCCGCTCCCACAGAACCGGCTGCAGCAGGTGAGGGAATAAGGCCATATAGGAAGACGGGATGGAGTTGGAGTGGATCTCCAAAAGGAGAGACATCACCTGGAACACGTACGGAAGAAATTCTGCAAAAAGGGGGACGAAAATGACACAACTGTGTGACGAAGAGAAGCTCATTTGACAGGAGGAGGAACGAACCCTGAACATCATTCTGAAGGATCTCCGTGAAGACGGGGAAGAGGGCTTCCTCAAAGCTGCTGACGGTAGTCGGGTTAGCTTTGCAGGTGATCCTCACAGACAAGCACAGAGACTCAAACAGGTAGTGATTAAAATGAGGCTTGCTGGGATTCTGAAAACAGAAACAATGAAAGACTTGATTCATGCATTCAAAAAGACATGGGCTGCATATCGATCCAGAAACCAGCAATGCTTTCTTTACCTTACTAACTAAGAGGAGCTTGTGAGTGAGCTGACCAATCAGAGTGGGAATGTAGGGCACTATAGTCTCCTGGAGCAGCGAGAAGCTTCGCATTATAGCTTCACAATGAAGAAGAAAGAACAGCCGTGAGAGCATGGAATACGGTGGGTCTGAGAGAGAGTCAGCGTGTTTACCTTTCATGATGTACTCATTCTCTGCAGACCCTGGGAGGGTCAGGGCCTTGAACAGGTTGTTGAGCAGCTGCTCTATGTAAGGTGCCATCTCTGCAGAAGAGATTCTGAAAACACAGAAGGACGACAGATGAGAGCCAAACACGTCAATAAAGGTCCACGTTTTCCTGATTTATCTTCAATGAGGGGGGGTTTAACAGCCTGTTGGACGTGTCCATCAGGAGCTTCGCTCCCCAGCAAAGAGTTTTGTGAGGCGGAGCTTAACCACACAAGACGCCTGCATCCTGGAAACGGTCAAAACTAGTTTAAATATCCATCCATACATAAATAAACAGAAAATACAAATTAAACCATTTAAATAATTCAAGAGCTCACACCAAAACAAAAGTAATCATGAAATACAAAACCTGCACTGAGCAGATTAAGATAAAAAGATATTCACTGGATTCGTAGTTATTGGATGTCAAGTACTTTTCAAAATAAAAGCATAGTGGTTGCAGCATGTAATGCACAGTAAATCAACACCAAATAAAAGCCACAGCAAAACAAGATGCAGCGTCTTAAGTCCGACTTTGACTCACTCTGGAAAGTATTTATAGCTCAAACAAAAAAGAAATTGTGTTTTTGTCCTTCATTTTACAACAGATCAATGCCCCACTTCTGCTCCGATAGAAGCTCAACACTGAAAAGGCTCAAAACAAAAAGAAGACTCAGGTTTGACAGGGGCTGACGTTAATGTGTGAACATACAGTTACGATTTGTGGGACCTCTGAGAAAGAGGAATATGTATAAATTCATTCATAGAGATCCAGAAGTCAATAAACTGCATCATACCTGCTGAAATGCTATAGTTAAAGGCAGAACAAGTGTATTATAACCCACTTTCTGATTCCTTGTTTCACGTAAACGTTAAAGACGTAAAAACAGGCTGAACATCGAGCTAGATTCTGTTTTTAAGAACTGACCACATGCCTCAATTCTTTTAAGTATCTGAAGAATCATTTTCATTCAATACCCTGGTGATGTGAATGTTGCTCATGTCAGTGAGGTGAGTTAGTAAAGGCTGCACGCTAGATTTAAGTGACGTTCAGCACCAAAAAACATTCAGCAATTCTTTATCACAAATGCTAACCGATATGATGAGTTGATTACTTTTTGTTCCTTTTGTGCTCGTTTCTTTAACAAGTAAGAGTGGAATGAATTCACACTTAGACAAGAAAAAAAAAAAAAAAGAAGAAAAAAAAAAGCTACTTTATTTCACGACCACAAGGCCCGCTTAAGTCTTAAATTTTCTCCAAAATGTAGGGGGCGCCCTATGAGGCGGTGTTGTTGTGGGACGTAGAAGAAGACGGCATGATAACGGGGGAGGGAAGTGTGGGCACGATAGCCATACGCACAACAGGGCATGAAAAGTCGGCTTTAGTGTTGTGCTTGGCTGCCATGCTAATGGACAGAAACTGGGATTTTTAAGAGGAAGACTCCACCTAAAGAACAGTTTCCTGCAGGATTCATTGTTGAGGCCAATGAAAAAGGCCTGGATGGATGAGGAGAAAAGGAAAGAGGTTTACGTAAAGAGACCAGATGGTTTCTTCCACGCGTCGGCGTCAGTTTATTCTGTGACTCCATGCGCACATCTCACAGACGCCGTGAAAAAACAAGTGAAGCAAATGAAGTCAGAGCTTGCTGTCATTCCGGCAGGCTTGACGAAGGAACTCCAACCGCTGGACATTGGTGTGAACGGGGCGTGGGAGCGATGGATGGCAAACACGCTTTCACTAAGACAGGGAGGCAGCGCCGGGCGAGTTACGCCACGGCTTGTGAGTGGATTGCAGAAGCATGGGCCAACGCGTCTGCTTGCACTGTTCTTGGAGCTTTAACAAAACGACGATGAGACGGACTCTGACGATGAGGAAAGGGAAGCTGGCGCGTTTGATAGAAATGTAGCCCAGCTGTTCATTTCAGATCCAGAAGATGAAGACTTTGATGGATGTTTGGATGCTGTTTGATGACTGAGAAAATAAAAAATAAATCACAACCAACTAAGTCTTGCTCCAGCAGACTTCTTAAAAAAAAAAAAAACACCCTAGATTGCATGTTTTACCGGTGTGTTTTAACGTGCCCCCCCTTAAAGCCCGGTGCGCCTTATATATGTGTTAAATACAGAAAAAGCACCCATAACTGAAACTGCGCCCTATGATTGTGAAAATACAGTAAGACAAAACATCGTCTAATCCTGTTGCACATAATTATTTAAAAGTATGATGGAGAAAGGCCTCTGTCAGAAACTGGTACCAAACTCAGCCCATCAGCACTGATGCTGGGAAAAAACAAACCTTTTTGTTTCAAAACAAAAAGGCACGGACTTGCGTCTGCCACACTCACAGAGTGAGGTTGCTGGGGCCTTTCATGGTGAACAGCCTCTCCAGAGCGTGGGCAGCATAGGTGTGCTGCACCGTGCTCTCCGCCTGCAGGTGAGTTATCAGCAGAGGGACGGCTTGCAGCAGATGTTCTTTGGGAAGCTGACCGGAGACAGAAACCGTCAGGAGGGATCATCTCCCTTTACATCAGACCGTCAGAGAAGGAGACAGCTTCTTACCTGACTTCTGAAGATCATGACGTATTTGATGGCGTCTGCCTTCAGCACTGGGAACTCATTCACTAGAATAAGATTAGGAAAGAACCAAAAGTCTCAAAAGTTTGATTTCACCATACAAAAACTGCAAAACGGAAAAGAAATACTAGAATTATAGAACAAATATCTGACTGAAGAGTTTCCATTTCTCCTTAGTAAACTCCCTAAACTGATCATTTTTTAGAAGACTGATACAGAAACGGGCAGTTATAGTTAACCCTTTCATACCAAGGCTTTAGCTCCACTACTTCCATTTGTTCAGCTACCGTAACCTTTACGCAAATAACGTAATTCTGAGGAGGAGAAAAGCAGCTTTAAGCTGAAATGCAAACCTTTACAGAACAGAAGTGACGTGTTTACGCAGTAAAACAGCTGATTTCTGTTGATTGCATAAATGGTCAAAGAGTTAAAGTATTTCAAAGAGCGGGTGTTATGGGTCACCGGCGACACCCCCAATGTTGAAGGGGTTGAAGAAGGAGCAGAAAACAGTTTATTAGAATGAATAACCAGGGAGAAAATATGTCTCCTTGATTGAATTCTAGACATCCATTAATAAAAGCTACCGGGAGCTGCTGGAAAAGCACTCTCACCATTGGAGGACTTGAGATCTGGGAGAATGTGGTTCACAAAGAATTCTGTTAGGTTCACCATCTCATTGGCTTGAGTTATTCCGTGCTGTCAGCAAAAACATTGAAAAAGCGTTAGAGAAGACACATCAGCTGCTGCGGCTCCTCCCTTCACGTGGACAGACTCTACCTTCTGTGTTTGGGCTTTGGATGCCAGAGACGTGACCAGATAGATGGCAGCATCCTTATGCTTCCAGTTCTCCTTTGGGCTCTTGGCGTATTCTGCCAGCATTGAATTCACGTAGCCAGAGAAGATCGCCGTGACCGGCCCCTCAAAGAACTTACACAGGCACCGCACCAAGTCGCACGCTGCCCTGCGGCGGGTGTCGATGTCTGAGGGCGGAGTACAAACTGAAGTTACCCACCAGAAATCTAACAAGCGCATGTCTGCTTAGCCCAGGGGTCGGCAACCTGCGGCTCTTTCCTCCCTGTGGTTTTGTAAAATAACTATCATGTTCTAAGATTGTCGTGGTGCCTTTAACACCGTCAGGGTGTGCGAGCGGGTGGGAGGAAAGAGAGCGGCGTGAACGCGTGGAGGGGGCGTGTCTGCGGCTGTGAACGCGGAGTCTGTCATGGGACGGAAAGCTCTTCTAAAGAGACAGTACATGCTGAATGAGAAGTGAATAAAAGCCTCGTCGTGCAGAACCTCTCCAGGTCGTCTGTCCACCAGATGTTCCACTTTAATGAGCGGGTCAGAACCAGGAGCGGGTCAGAACCAGGCCAGCTGCTTGTCCCTGGAGCTTGACGACTACGGTCGGCAAGCAGTAAACAGGAAAGGTTCATAAAAAGAATTTTGAAAAACAAAACAGAAAAAAAATAACGGGACGACTATTAGGTTTAAAAAAAAATAAAAATCTAAATGTGGACATTTTCTAAGTAAAGTTCTATGTGACCATCGACCTGCGTCACCGCCACAACTCCCGCCGGCGTGTGATTCCAACAATGTTCAGACAAGTCTCAAATGAGGCGAGACATCCCAGAATAAACACGCAGCTTTTGCCCAAACACATCCTGATCCTGAGAAAGAAAGTTGTTTGTTGACAAAAATCTATGAGAGAAGCAGATTAACTGCAGGTTAATTACAACATATTTGCTAGTTTTGTGGACCCTCTGGAAATATTTCTCATCGGACCCATTAAATGAGAGAGGATACAAAAAAATCTCTTTAGGAACTTTAAAAACGAGGGAAATGATGCCGTTCACCGGAAACACCGGGCGGGTATTCCAAAGGGTGTTGCGGCTCCCTGCGTTTGAATTTCTGTGGGAAACTGATCCAAATGGTTCTTTGAGTGGTAAAGGTTGCCGACCCCTGACCTTAGTCTAACGGACTAAAGACATCTGAACGTGTTCAAATAGATTACACATTTAAAAAAGGCAGTTCATCTAGATCATTACCTGATCCCTCAAGATCTCTTCGAATGTACTCCTCTGAATTATCTTCAAAAGCTTCTTCATCTGCACCTAATCAGGAATGGAGTAAAAAAAAGTAGAAAAGAAAAGCTGTGAGCAGACCAGAATCTGGATCCTACACACTCAAAAGGAAGCCACCTACTTCTGAACTCCATGTTGGGGACGATGACCTTCTCACAAATGCTGGTGAGCGTGTTCTGGTCCTCAAACAGATTCTTGTAATGGGGCCTCTCACACACCGATGCCAAGAACTGGATTGCATTACTTACAAGCTGCAGCAACATACAGTACATTGTTAGCACAAGCAATGTTACAGAAACCGGGGGGGTTCCATTGGTTGCCAAGTGCACCCACCAGGTCGTATTTCACTTCCTGTCCGGTGGAGACCAGCAGATTCCAGATGGCAGTGACAAAGCGAGGCAAGTAGGGCTGGAACTCCTCATCATACTTCTGAGCGTAGAGGGCAGCGTTATCGCAGATCTGAGACTTCAGCAGCTCCAGAAGACCAGCCTCCTCTTCATCCTGAAGAACAGACGGACGACAAACAAAAATGGGTTTTGTCCCGAGGAAAGAAGAAAATCCCAACACCAAGTGCATTAAAAGGAAACGTGACGCACGTCCGTTTGAAGAAGTTTGTTATCCAAGGTCAGTAAGCCATGAAAATTGGTCATCCAGGTTTCCATGTTGTCTTCAAAAAATTCTGGAAGGTCCTGCGTGAAAAGGCAGAGAACAGTCAGAAATCAACATTCAGCCATTCTCTTCTGCTCATCCAGGACCGCGGCGGCAGAAGTCCAAGCAAAGACGCCCAGACCCCCCTCTCCCCAGCGTGGTATTCTGGACCTCCTCCTTTCGGTCATGAGTACTGGGGAGTACTGGAATTAGGGCTGTCATGTGACTACTGTTTACGTGCGATACATTAATCGTGACCTGTCTATTTTAAAACAACTATTTTTAACCTAATTATTGCTGTAAAAAGCCTCATTTTGAGATATTTACCTTTAAATTCATGACATTGTGACGCAGTAAAAGATCCAATTACAACTAAAAAAGTAGCTTCATGAGGTTTTCTAAGATTAACAGACTTCAAACCTTTCATTTACACCAACAAGCCCCCCCCCCCCCCACACACACACACACTCTCAAACCATTAAGAAAAAACAAAACAAGAACAAACCTTCAGGTCCAGAGTGCTCTAATTTAACAGATTAAACACGAGGAACACCTTTCTAAGCAATCTGAAAAAATGATGACCACAAACTTCTTCTTAATCCCACAATATATAGTGAGGTCAATAAGTATTTGATCACCCTGTCATTTAGCAAGTTCTCCCACATGGAGGGGTCTAAAATCTTCATCATAGGTGCATTTCCACAGTGAGAGACAGAATCTGAAGAAACATTCAGAAATAACGTTGTACGATTTTTTAAACAATTTATTTGTATATTACTGTGACAAATAAGTATTTGATCACTTGAGTTAAACACCTTTAATAGTTGGTACAGAAGCCTTTGTTAACAATTCCAGAGGTCAAACGGTTCCTGTAGTTCTTCACTAGGGTTCTACACACTGCAGCAGGGGTTCTGGCCCACTCCTCCATACAGATCTTCTCTAGATCTGTCAGGGTTCAGGGCTGCCGCTGAGCAACACGGAGTTTCAGCTCCCTCCAAAGATTCTCTATTGGATTTAGGTCTGGAGACTGGCTAGGCCACTGCAGAACCATGATATGCTTGTTACGGAGCCACTCCTTGGTTTTCTTGGCTGTGTGCTTCGGGTCATTGTCATGCTGCTTGGCAATTGCCCCGTAGCCACTTCCAGCTTTGTGAAGGTCTACAATTGTGTCTCTTGTGTCTTTTGACAGCTCTTTGGTTTTGCCCATGTTGGTAGTTAGACTTCTGACTGATTGTGGGGGGGCACAGGTGCCTTTATGCAAGCTAACCAGTTATCAGGACCTGTTTGGATGAACACAGAGCTGAAATCCTGGAGATGGGAAATGTCTTTAGATCAGTGAATGAGGGCAATTTCCCACGGCACACTAGTGTGCCGCAGCACACTGGTTGAAAAACACTGGTCTAAAGAACTACAAAGTCGCACATGTGACCGTCCCACCCTATCTATCCATCTATCCATCTATCCATCCATCCATCCATCTATAGCTGAACTAAATGCAGTGCCCTGAATTTTAAAAGTATTCCGGACACTGCTCTCACTGTTTTTTTTGTTGTTTTTTTTTAAGCGGATATGATGTAAGGATTTCATGAAGTTCAAATCTAAATGATGTGAGCGTTTTGTGACGATTATTTGTGAGTCTGTTGTCTTTTGAAAATAAAAACGCTGATGGTTTATTAAAAAAAACACATTTAAATAAGTTTTTTGGATAAAAATTGTTCCAACGCAATGCATTGTGGTCTATATTCGCAGATCTAGTGAGCATCGATGCACACTGATTTTTCGCAGAGACTTCTGGGAGATTTCTAGGGCACTGGATTTTGGAACTGTAGATTCGGACAGCACTAGAAAATGGAGAACGCACTATATAGTGCACTATGTGGTGAGGAGGGAAGGAATTTGGACACAACAATAGATTAAAACTAATTTATGGCTATAAAAAAAATAAAGAATGTGCTAATTTTTCTATAATTAATTAATCGCGATTAATTTGATAATTTGTGCCCTAACTGGAACAAAGATCGACCCATAATTTGAGAGCTGTGCTTTCTGGCTCAGCTCTCTCGACTATCCAGGACAGAGATCACACAACGGTGGAAAATCAACAAGCTTGGTTTAAAACTGACCGACAGTCCATTTATCTACAGTTTCTGAGGGTAAAAACACATGAGACAATTACCTTATACTAAACGTCTCTTGTTTTGGCAACAACAGTCCATTGTATTTTTTCCCCAATAACAAATGTTTGGGATGCATGGAAGAAACAAGAGCTTGAATTAAAGCCATTTTTACATAAACCCCCAAAATTAACCGAAGAGCTCCTGTGACCACAGACCAACAAATACTTTCTAAAAAAGTACAATACAAATCCAAACAAAAATCTTAACTTTATTAGTAATTTAATGAAAGAGAAAAAACAGTCAGTAATGATTTAAAACTGACCTGAAAGTTGAGGCTGTAGAAAAGCTTGGAGATGAGTGTGAGGGACGAGAACAGGACCTTCAGGACGTTGACATCAGTAGCATGAGTTTGACACAACTCAATTGTGGCCTGCAACAAGCAAAAAGCACTTTATTAAAACCTTATTCTAGTGTGGGACTATGACAGACGAATGAAAAATACAAACCTTAAACAATTCAGTCAGAGGTTGGGCAAAAGTGTCCAGAACCAGTTTTATCTCAGACCAAAGCTCATTGGACTTGAACTCGTGGCGATACCTATGGACAAACATCAATGAAAGCAACAGATGAAAATGTCTGCATCAAAGATTGAAGAGCGGTCACGGAGGAACGTCCCACCTCTTAAAGAGGGAATGTGCCGTGCGAAGGACTCCATTGATGATATGGAAGTCTCCACTTCTGAAGCGAGTCACCATCTCTGTTAGAAGGTCCGGCCACTTCTGAGGAAAGTCTTCTCTCCCAATGATGCTGATGGCGTCACTCAACTGCAGAGAATCATCACGTCTGACCAAAGTGGTGACGGATAGTCCTGTAAACACTTCCTTCAGCTCTTTTCAGCCAATCTACCTGCTTTTGTATTTGCTCTGGGCTGCTGAGCATCAAATTCACAATGTTGGCTTTGATGGCTGTTCGGTCGGCTTCTGAGATTTTGTTCGGTTCATCTTCAACCTTTGAGAACCAAACCACAGCAGAGTTCACACATCAAACAGAAACTGCTGCTTTTCTATCATCAAGTTAAGGGGAAATTATATACATTTTTAAAAGTAGAAAGTTGATCAAATGATGTTCTGCATGAAATTAACCTCCCGTGTTATGAATGCACGTAAATTCCCTGACGGTTCACAGCAGAGTTGAGCCGGATTTAAAACGGAAAAACGTACAATCCTCCAGTTTCTTTTGATGTAGTTTTTAAACGTGACGGCAGCACAGACTCGAATCACGTTGTCCTGGGACTTCTCCAGCAGAGTGAGAAGCAACAAGGAATAGTTCTGGTTTCCCTCCACCGATTCCAGGAACTTCTCAGCTGAGAGGAAGGGGTTGGGGGAAAAAAAAGAAAACCAAAACACGTCCTTTACTAAAAAAATACGTATTGTGTGCTTACAGATATACCTTTAGAAAGAAACGTATTTAACCGTTACTGTAATGATGTAAAGACCCACCTGGTCTCCTGGCATTTGGGTCTGGGTCCAATGTTTTTGTAAGAACCTCTGTCAGGGACTGGAGATTTGCATCATTGAGCTCCATGATAGTAACTGCAGAACAAATAAAGACGGTCAGTGGTGAAAAGAAATATAATACAGTTTAGTTGATGGGACTTTTTTCTACAGTTTTCTAATAGAATACATTTCAATTGGTCATTCTAACTGAGCTTTGTCTATGCTACTGAGAGACATTCATGTAAAAAAATAATAAAAACACTATAGTCACATTTACGCATTATAACTAGAGATGAGCCGCTATAATTATTTCCGGCCGATACCGATATTTCCCTGCAACCGCGCCCGATAGCCGATATTCGCCGATACTTAAGTGTCTCCACAAAGTTTAGATTTGCTTTTTGTTTCTTTATTAGAAATGCACAACTTTTTCTTTTACTGGACAATCACAATGCACTTGACCTTTCAAACACACACAGCAAAGGAACAAATATCACTTTAAAACTTTCCTACAACTATATCTGTAAGCATTCAGTTCATTTATTCAATATTAGACATAAATATAAACCATACGCCCCCCATTGCCAGGGATCTATTAGGAACGTGTATCTCTATCAAAATAATATACCTGAAAACAGTCAATTACAGACTATGACTGTAAACATAAGCTTCCCAATCTGTTAGGAACAAGAATACATTTAAAAAAATAAAGCATTTCTGAAAACAGTCAGAAGAATGTCGGTACATTGTTTTAATATCAAACTCAAATGAAGAAGAAGAAAAAAACACTACTATAAGTTCATTTTCAATGTAAGAATTACATAAACATATAGAATTACGGTACATAAAAAGGGGGAAATTGTATAAATGTGTCCATGAACCAATATAAAGATTGATCTGCCATTTCCTTCTTTTTTTTCTTTACTATAACTATGAAAATATCACAGCAACCAGTTAAAATGTGTAACAAACGTTGAAGTCAAAGTGTTGGATGTGAACTTGTTTTGTTTTACCAAATAGAATCACTGTAAAACTGAGTGTAAAATGAAGTAAAAAATGTCTATTTATAATGCCCAAGTTCTGCATCATAATACAATAAATATATAGATGAAATAATCTTGTTTAAGCACGTGTTGCAAAGGGCTTATGGGTTTAAGGGAGAAAGTTTAAATGTTTTAATGGAGGCACTAAGATGTTCTTCTTCACTCTTCTTGCAATATATTTCCAATTATATATAAAAAATGTTTTGCCTTTTTCCGTTCAGGATGATGCTAAAGTAAGTTAAACCCTAGATGGTACATTGCAAATTAGCGCCATACTGAGTTTAGGGGTTACGGGTCACTTCTGCATATCTTCTACCCTCATCTAACCCTCTGGTCTTCCTCCTCCTTGGCATAGACCACCCTCATCATCATGTGCTCCTTCCTACATCCTCTTCAGTCTTCCTCTAGGCCTCTTTCTTGGAAGCTCTAAGCTCAGCATCCTTTTCCTAACATCATCATCCCTCTCAAACCATCTCCTTCTGCTCCCAAACATCTACCATGATCTGCTCCTCTGATGGGGATTACTGTCATTTCCAATGAGAACCTCAATAAAACTTTAGCATTAACGTGATTTCATTTAAAAGCCTTTCCATTATGACTGTTCACACACAGAGGCTAGGAAAATGTACTAAATAACTAGAAAGAGTGAGTGAACACGGATTTAAACATGCATTAATGGTACAACGCCATATGTGAAAGAGTCACTGGACAGCGCGTGTTCAAACTGCTCATTCATTGTCAGCTGATACTTTCCACATCTCAATAGAGTTAGGTCTCCAATGCATTATATAGCCACTGAGCTCGCGGCTAACACATTTAAACCCGTTCCATTACCGCAACTGAGTCCGGGTCAGACCAGATCTACCTACGTCCAAGCTAGCAGGCTAAAGGTTTCAAGTTAAACACACATGGCGCTGTGGTCTCGAACCAACTGGTTGTTGAAAAATAGTAAAGAAAGCAAGGTGCATTCTTTACAACGTGTGCATTAAGTTTACCCCCCATCAAAAAATCAAAACTACAAAGCTGTTTAAAAGTATATTGCAGAAAAACTACATATACCCAACTCCAGTGAATAGACTGATCCATCAGCCGGTACCCAGCGGGCTAATGCTAGCCTGCTAATATGTTTACAGCTAACCACAAAGTTAGCTAGATTAAGTTCAATATACTTGGGCTAGCTAGTTATAGCCGTATGTCTTGTTTGAAATTCAACGATCCACCAGATGTATAAGCCCACATTTCCCCTTACCGTGACAGAGTTTTTCGGCTAGGATGTGAAGTCACAGCACACCACACAGACGTGCTCGCCACACTAGATTTCAAAGGAACTGCGCGGTCGGGGTATGGCGCATGCGCACATTTCATGTCTAGCCGGGGACACGCCCCCTGGCCGTGACAGGCACCCATCCACCATCACATCTTTCCACAAGACTAATAAACAAACCCATATCCGATGAGAACAGCCAAAACACGTGTTCACGTTTTAATAGCGAACAGATCGAGAACATCACCTTGTCAGTTACAACAATGCACTTTGAACAGTACATCTGAAATGTTAAACAAGAATACAAAACAACAAAAATCCAACACAGAAAGCACATTTTATGAATGCAATTATGTCTCTTTTTTTTAACAACACAAAATGAAAATCTTTATTGAGCTTAAACCTATTCCTGTCCCACAGGTTAGGTGTTAGAGGCTCAGGAAATGTGCAAGCTACAGGTGATACGTCTGACATATGTTTAAGGTGTCTCGCAGCATCATGTCACGAAGTCGCCAAAGTGCATCCGCCATAGTCTTGTGAGCTCCCTTACTCTTCAGCCAGTGGGATGGGAGTCTACCTTCTTGGTCCTTAGTAAGGCGCACGTCTCGTTTCTGAACTGAAAACAGTAATAATCATGAAAAACAAAGGGACATCTTTGTACATATTCTTTGATTTAAAACAGTAAAATCAATGCAATTCTAGCCAAAGTTTAAAACTTGAGCCACGTCTAAAGGTTTCAATTTGCATCATTTCAGTATAAAAAAAATATATCAGCTAGAATCATAAAACTGCTTTGGAAACTTGTTTTGTTGATTAAAAACAAAGCTGAAAATAACCTTTTAGAGCTTGGTCCCACTTGCTTACAGAGGAAGACTCTGCAGATAGACCCTCTATGTATCTGAGATAAGCCTCAGAGTGCAGCAGCCGCTGAGTTCTAGCTGGCGGGGAGACGAACACGGGTGTGGAGGGCTGCTGAAGAGCAGGATGTCCTCCGCCTTGTCCTGGGTACGGCGGGGGAGCCTGGTGCCCGGAGCCCATCAAAGCCATCTAAACAAAACAAATCAACTTGAACATTTCTCATATTCACACTAAAATGTACATATTTAGATGTTCAACAGCACAGGGCCACACAGTATTGACAGTATTACTTAATCTTAAGCAAGAACCTTCAAGAAACCAACTGAAAGGATTCTCCTCTGATGGTTCTGAGATCCAGTTTGTCAGCTGCTATAGTTTCTAAGTGTTTGGTGTCTCGTTTTACCCTTTGAAGCTCTCATCGGAACTTTACTGCAACTAAGTCATCTTGACGCCCTCCGTGTAAAAGTCCTTGTTCAAATGCCAGTTGTCAAAAGAACCCCCCCCCCCCCCTTCCATTGACGTGTTCTCCTACCATGACAAAGGTGGATAAAGGTGGAGAGGATTTCATGTAATCCATGGACACCAGTGAAGATCATAAATCATTGAAGAACAAAGGTTCAGAGCTCTGTCTAGTGGGTCTAGATGACCCCACTCCCAATGTTAAAATGACTAGGATAGAACAAGGATTAATTCAGACTTTGGTGAGAAAACATCTTCAGAAACTCTTCTACATGAACGTGAAGCCATGAATCAAACTGATGATACATTTGTTCCTGCAGCACAGACAACACCCATAGGTGCTCGCTGGTTTATCAGCCTCCCATTCAGTCCCATAGACAATGTGAATTGTGTTTATCTACAAAACTTGATCTAGTAAATCGCCTTCCTCCACCTTCACTCATTACTCATTACAGCGCTCTCCCTTCTAGCTCTTTCATTAATCTGCTCATCCTAAAAGCAATCTCAAAACGTTGTAGAAGTTTTCTGCTGCAAGCAACTGGACTCTCCTCCAAAAGTCATTTAAACTAGGAGGAGCTGCATTTCCAGAGGAAAGTGCAGGGTTTCATTCATTCATTTTCTATTCCAATTTTCCTTTTCCAGGTCATGGGGCTGCTGGAGCCTATCCCGGCTACTTGTGGGCGAAGGCAGGGGATCTGTCGCAGGGTAGAATGTCCACAATCACACACCCATTCACTCTCACGGACAATTGAGAGTTGCCAATTAACCTATGAAGCACGTAGAGGCATGAGGAAGCCGGAGATCCCAGAGAAAACCCACGCATGCACGGGGAGAACATGCAAACTCCACACACTCCACACTATTGATGTTGTGTTTTTCATGTCCCCAGGGGAACCGGGGACCTTCTTGCTGTGAGGCAAGAGCGCTAACCACTGCCCCACCGTGCCGGGTCGAATGCTATATTGTTTAATTGTTTAATGAAAGCCAAATTTGCTGAAGAAACGGCTGAACTGCTGAAAATTTGAAGATGTTGTAAAGTTACATTTGACATATTTAAAAAAACTTGCAAAGGAGACGGAGACATGAGCCTCCACTGAAAAAAAAGAAAAATGTTTGCAGTACAGAAGGTATTTGGTTCAAGAAGAAGCACAACAACAAAAAAAGATATGTTTGAGAAAAATGCGAATGTCGGGTATCAAACCAGTGAAGTTCTGCATCACAGCTCACGTCATGCCATGACGCCATCAACCAGGTACAGTGGGCGGGACTTATAACAGCTGTTTTTGGTCATTTAGTGTTGCAGCGACGCTACGGCTATGCGACTCTCTGGCATCCAGGATGATTTAAAAGAAAAGTAAAACGAACTTCTTGACACAAAATAAATTTTTGAAAAGCCAACAAAAATGCCCACGTTTTTTTCATTTATTAAAAATTAAAATGACATTCTAGACGTGAGGGAGCTTTGCTTGTAAAAGCCGAAGGATTTTTTTCCTCCGTCGACCGTCGCAGCGTGTGACGTCACGCCAGAGTGAGGGAGATTGTTGAAAAGCAAAGTTTGACGTCAATTTGTGAAAAAACTGCAAAGAAGCAAAGGTTTTCAAGGATTGCCCATATATTTCAATGAAAGGATAATAATTAGCACAAAAACTTGAAATAAAGAAATGATCAAATTTGACCATCAATAAGTGAAAACAGCACACCAACAAAAAATACATTTTTGTGAAAAATTCCAGCGCTGGGTATTGAACCAGCGAGCGTCTGCACCAAGGATTCCCCGTGTATTTCAATGGGGGCAAAAAGCCTGTAAATCCTGGAATATCTTGAAAAGTTCAAGAAGCAAAAAGTTGAAGGACCAAAAGTCAAAGCTGGAAAAAATCTGAAAGAGGTAAACATTTGAATAGTTGAATGGTCAAAATAGATTAAGGAGTTCAGTGGTAAAAAATGGCGGAAGATACTATAATAAAGAAAGAGAAACAGAAAAACAATGGGTTGAAAGCTTTAAAGCATTCAACCCATTAAGCTCATTTATGACACTTTCACCTCTGACTGTACATGAGAACTGGACTAAGTGACCCCTTCTCTCACGTTCCAAACAGGAAGTACTTGCTGGATCCAAGAAGCCAAAATCCTATAGACGTTTATAGAGAAATAAACAGCTGTTACTCTTTCTATTGGTCAGAAGAACCATTATTGCTCTGATACTTTTTTTTTAACATCTTCTTGATCATCTTGGTTTTTTGTTTTGTTTTTTTCTTCATTTTTTATTAGTTGCAAATTATTCAATTATTCAGATTCCTCATTAAAGTATGTGGTCTCATGATTTTCCCCTACCGCTCTCAGTGGTTGGGGTGTGAACTTCCAACAAGCTAGTCCCGACTGGCAAGAGTGGCTGCCATAGAAACAATGACTCGGACCAACCACAGCTTACTTAGCTCAGGGCGCCGTTCCATCCTGCTCCTCCCAGCCAGCTGTTGTTGTGTCCTTGGGCAAGACACTTCACCTTCCCTGCCTTCAGTGTGGCTTCACTGGTGTGTGAATGTCCCGGTGATGGTCAGAGGGGCCGTAGGTGCGCGAACTGGCAGCCACGCCCCAGGTGATGGTAACTACTGATGTAGCAACGGCTGCCCCCGGGGCAGCTGTGGCTACATCAGTAGTTACCATCACCAAGTATAAATGAATAATGGAGACATTGTGAGCGCTTTGAGTGTCTGGAAAAGCGCAAAAAAATCTAAAACATTTTTCCGACGACGTCTGGCTCCAACACGCCGACATTTATATTGCAAAAAATTGGCGACTGAATTGATTTGATTGAAGATGGACATAATCATTTTCTATGGTTGACGTCACACTTACTCGGCCCAGTTCTCATTTACAATCAATGGCTTTCACTGTTATGGAAGCATGTAGATTCCTCTCATCTTCTATATTTATATTTTATTGACCACATGGTGTAATTTAATGTAAATATCTAATTGCTTTTGTGCTGCCACTGATCCAAGCCATTATTAAACACAAGAACAAGTTCTCAGCTGAGCTTTCTGGTTCAATAAAATCAACAAGCTTTTCACAACTTCCTTTCAGAGGCACAACAGGTTACCTGAGGTCCGTGAACATTTCCTGCCGCAGATCCACTTCCTGTACCACTGACACCTGTGAGGATAGACAATGTCAGGGCTTTCCCATAGCATACAGTGGGGCATTTACATGTTGTGGTGCA
Organism: Oryzias curvinotus; assembly: GCA_023969325.1. Classification (NCBI taxonomy): domain Eukaryota; kingdom Metazoa; phylum Chordata; class Actinopteri; order Beloniformes; family Adrianichthyidae; genus Oryzias; species Oryzias curvinotus. Next base: position 2,111,052 of record CM043710.1, on the reverse strand, counting down.
TGTAAATCTGTGCATAATAAATGCTGGTTATGGCCTGCTTCTGAGACAACTGAAAAGGCAGTAAATAAAAAAGCTTGAGTTCCACTTGGGACGATTATCTCACATCAACTAGTCATCAATGCCAGGATTTCAGCCTAGTGATACAGGTAGCCCCTCCAGCAGGTCGAATTAGTAGACAGGAAGCAACTGCAAAGCAGGTGGAGCAGCTATGATAGCACTCTTACCAAAGGATGGCATTCCACGGAACCCAGGCATTTTGGGCAGGAGACGTTGGGGATCAAGAGGCATCCCCATGGGATGCAGTGGCATGCCAGTCATACTAACCAGGCCTTCAACACGGGCCTGCAGGGGCATCATAGCTGATCTATATGCACCCACATCTTCTCCAGACAGGAACAGCAGCAACACAAACCGACAGCATGCATCAGTAAAACATGCACTCACAACCAAACATGCACAGACAATATGTTATGCAGATTAAAAGGAGACGAGCAGAATTACATCAGGGAGGAATGTAAGCATGCTGTGTAGCAAAATTATTACTTTAAATGCTAAATGGTGTCTACAAATTGTTCTTTCATATTCACAATATGAGAAGAACACATTGTGCCTTAAAAAACGGTTTACATTAATATCATCATCATTTGACATTGGAGCACAAAAGAAGAATCACACCATTTATTAATTTGGACCATTGATGTTAGAGGTGAGGCAAAGGCAGGGGCGGCACCAGGGGGGGGGGGGGGTATAGGGGTTGCTATAGCAACTGCAAGACAAAGCAACCCCAAATATATACTAATAGTTTATTTAAGAAATGTTCATTGTACGAAATTTTACTGCACGTCACCCTTTTCCATTTAATATTGGATGTTTGTCTCGTTTAGTTTGTGTTAAAATGTGACTGAAGACCGTCTGTGAAGTAGGCAGTAGCACTGTCTCAACAGAGAGGGCGCTCGAGAGCTTGCGTTTGTTCCTCATTTGTTACTAATAAAGTTTATTGAATGCGAGCCAGAATGGTATTTACGTGTTGTTTTGACTGTTTTGGCAGAAGATTTGTGATTTGATCAATGACAAAATTGATTCTTGTTTTGTTTTATTCTGAAAAGATGTCTTGTTGGGTCTAACATCAAAGAATATAATAAAGGACTCCGGTTTACTTTTAAATCTCTTGCTCATTTTGGTCAAATATCATATTCACAAATGTTAATTATCTGGTTGAAAATCCTGTTTCATTGTATTCTTTTCTGAGTTAAATCTGTATATTATAGTATTTGTAATTCTGAGAAGCAAAAAGCAATCAAGACCTTATCTGTGTGTGATAGATTCAACATTTTCTTGAAAAGTTTAACCCCCTGGCTTATTTCTATTTCTAGTCTTGTTTTTTTTTTTTTTTATACATATGTATATTTGATATTTGCAATTCTGTTCTTATTGTATATACATGAATGGGATATTTTTTTAAATGCCATAATGTGGAATAAAGTTTATTAAAAAAAAAAAAGGTTTTGTTTTGACTGACTGTAGAAATGACTGATGTAATCTCATTAAAAAATGATTCTACGGTGGACTTTTTTTCAAAGCGTGAAGTAATAGTTAATGAATGACCAATACTGAACAACACATATTTATTGAAACTTCTATGACTAGAAGATCTGGTCTCAAGACATGTAAGTTTAGTCAGAAACTATGTTTTAGTATTTTGTGTGTAGATAGTTTGAAATATGATGGGTGCCACATCAAATGTTCTCTTCTAAGATGACCTGTATTGGCCTCTCATTTGTTTGTACGTCTGCCTCACCAGCCACAACCTTCAGCGCGTCACTGCTCTATGACAGTCTCATCATTCAGAAATGCACATTGTTCTGGCCTCAAACTGCTCTAAACATCCTCCGTGTCTTCCATGCATTGTCATAAGATACACACAGACACGGCTCCATGTAGCGGTCGGGCTGAAAACGTTTGGTGGTAGCTCCTCCCATCTGCTGACGCTGCAGCGTCTAGATTACGAAGTTGTTTCTGGACAGGCGTCGAGCTATGGCAATTGAAAAGTAGCATCAATCGCCTGGAAAAGTGGCGTAAAGCACGGAGCTTTGGCCGTCAAAATGGATGGTTTAGATGCTCACACAGCAAATTTGCAGTGAAGGACAGGCAGTTTGTGCCGGAAACCCCATAGACTCAACAGCTCCTCTTAAATAAATGACTGCTCGTTTTCCTTCACACTTCCACATCTCCGTCTCTTTCTCAGGACTTTGACAGTTAACACGTTTTAAAAGTGCAATCTATTGACAAGACAACAATCTGGTATTAATTAGCAACTTTCCTTCTTGGAAATGTAATTTTATGTAAAAATGAATTAGAAACTCCTTGCAATTACTTAGCAACCCCTAAGCCACTGCAGAGGAGAAAATCCTGGAGCCGCCCCTGAGCACAGGTGTATGAAGGCAAAAAGATGAGGATGCAACACAAAACGAGAGGAATATTTCTGGCAGTTTAGCTTCAGATGGCAGCTTTCAAGTGTACACTGCGGAATCAGCTGCATTTATGAGGGGTTACCTGACACAGGCGTCATGCCAGGATTAAGCAATCCCATGGGGGTTGGGGGAGGCACTACCCCCATCAGTGCCCCTACTGGGGTACCTGATTTAAGGAATGTCTGATGCTGGGTCCTGTCACGCTCCTGCTGCTCTGCTACTTTAGCTGCTCGCTCTGCAATGCAACCAAAAACAGTGGGTTGGCTTTAGAGGGAAGAAGACTTGCAAATTCTTTGAAGAAAAACAAGATGCTTTAATTTTTCACAGCAAATAAATCCTCTTACCCTCGTACTCTGCTTTCCTGGAACTCTCCAGGTTCCTCCACTCTGTGCCAACCAGTCGGCTCAACTCCCCAAAGGAGAAGTCTGGGTGCTGAGCTTTGATGACGGCCCGCATCTCGCTGCTGAACAGGATGTATCCACTCATGTTGATCTTTCGCTTCGATCCCTCCTTTTTCGACAGCCCCTTTATGGATTTAGGGGTGGACTGTAACCAAGCACGTTAGAATGCCACATAAAAACGATACAGCGCTAAACACAGACTATTCCTCCTTCAACGGATTCACTCTGACCTGTGGAGGCGTGTAGGACAGCAGATCCAGGTCACCAGACATGGAAGACTGCAGGTGAGACTGGTCGCCCAACTCGCCCTCATCATCCCCAAGTTCTTCAAGTTCTTCATCGGTCATGTCAGCAAATTTAGCCTCCAGCTTCTCAATCTTCCGATTGAGCAGCGGGGATGGTTCTTTCTGAGGAACTATGAGCTTCCTGTGCAAAAGCGAACGCATAAAAGAAATCACTCTGGATAAAACTGAGGTCCAAAATTCAGACCAAAACATAATTAGAGGACTAAAACGGTAAGAAAAACACTGGAATAGATATATAAAATGCTGACTCGATAAGTTGTCAAACTTCTTTCAAGTCCTTTCAGAACTTTTCACATAGTCATTTATCATTACACCTCTGTTTATGATTCTTTTTTATTTTATCAGTTTGAAATAAATTAAATGAATACAAGTAAAATAAATTAGATTAAAAATAACTAATTAAAAACACACACACAAAAAGGCTCACCTAAAATAATAGATTTCCTCCTCTACCACCTTCCCAGAGAGTGAGAAACGCTTCAGACCCTTGAACTTCTTCATCTGTTTTTCACTTTCAATGTAGCGACTCTCACATAGAAGAACATTATCTTCGGGCACTTCAGTGGGCCGACATGACAAGAACTCTTTGAAGGACAAAACGACACACTTTCCTGCAAAGAGGAGGAATCGTCTGATAATGACTGCATCTTCAAAACCGTAAACCATCGCGTTAGAGCAGATGCTTCAAAATCCCAGCAGAAGGGTACCTATGATGCAGGTCATTGGACAAGTCTCCTCCAGGTTGCTAAGGAACACTTCCTTCTTGTAGAACATCTTGGTGGGTTCGTGCTCCGTCTCTTCAGGATGGATAAAAATTGGGCCAAAGAAGTAACCCGCTCCGTCTCGGATCCACATCTTCTCAATTCTGTTGAACACATAAACCAAAGTAAGTGCCAAGTAAACTATTGAAATGGCTTCAAAAAGATTCAACCAGCGCAGCTTTGTCCTTTCAATCGGCATTTCAAAATAAAACAACATGAGGTCATATTTCAGAAAACTTTAAAGACCCACTACAATGAAAAGGGTGTTCTTAGTGAAAAATTGACATTTAAAAAAGCTTGTAGCTGTTACGCAGAAACTATAAACGGCAGGCTAAAAGCTCCCAGCTCTGCTCTATTCTGATGCATCCACTTGCAGACAAACGGATCCATGAACGTCTTTGATTTCCTCATCTGAGTCTGGAGTCTGGAATCTGGATCAGAACTGTACGGCTGGATAACTCCAATATGGCACCAGTAATGTCAGGTTGGGGTTGTGAGCTAGTGGGAGAGAGTGTAAACAAAGCGATGTTGGGAAATGAAGGGAGGCTTACTCCATGCCAACGACCTCAACTGCAACTCATAGGCTAACCTCTAATGAACTACCGCTGCTCTGCAGAAAATGTGTCCCTGAAAACAACACAGGTTTTTTGATTGGGGTTTAAAACTGGATAAACAATTATTATATTATAAGATCACCAGGAACGCTTTAAGAATAGATCAGTAGCTGATTGGAGTGGGTCTTTTAAGTTATGAAACATTCAACAGAAAAAACATCTATTGATCAGTACGTTCAGAGAGGCAGTATTTCCCTGACCTGCCCACTCGGTGGCGCACCAGTCCATGAGAACCAATGTAAACACAGTCTCCCACTTTCAGCCACAGGTTGTTGTAGCACAGCTGCTCGTAGTACTGACAGCCTGGCTCTCCGTTGGTGAAATCCAAAGGAACATCCTCCCTCTCCTGTTGACATGAAGAACTTTAGCGTTTTGAGGTTCCACACAAACAAACAAAGCTTTTACCTTCTCTATGACCCCATCCGTCATTTTGCTCTCCTCTTCCGTCTCCGGTGGCTTCTCATCTGGTTTAGTGGCAAATATGGAAGCTACACGAACCACAGGAAGGGGTACTTCTCGAGGCGTGAACCGAACTGAGTTCAGAGGCATGGTCCACATCTTGATCTTCTTGAAGGACTTAGACTTAGCAGAGTAGCGCGATTCACAGACGTACACATCCTCTTCCTGGAAACCTTCTGGATAGAGCTTGAAGTACTCCTAGAGTTTTAAAAGTATTTGGTTAACACATACTAGTGTGGAAAAAAACAATCTAGAAAGAGATTTTAGCAGGAGCAAAGTACCTTTACGAACATAACTACACACTTTCCCAGAATTTTGCTGATGGGAGCTTTGTTGTAGTAATCGCTCTTGAAAACTTCCTTCTCCAAGAATTTTCTTGTGGCCAAATGAAACGTTTCATTTGGTCTATAGAACCAGCATCCATACAACCACTTCTCCCCTGTTTGTATCAGAGAGGGGAGAAAACCGACCGGATTACATGGAGGGCGGGGAAAGAAGGAAAGTCAGGAAGGGAAAAACAACAAAACTGCATTCTTATTTATAACACCACAACAGTAGGAATAACAGACAACAACTAAGATTGTGAACCACCTTTAACAGTAAAGAAAACTGCACATTTTCAATGTAAATAAACTAAATATATTAAGAGGGTACAGTCTAAAAAACTCCTTTTGTCTTTTCTGCCATTTGTTTCCTTCACGGTTTGATCTGCAGGACGTTCATCTCTTTTCTAAACCTGCTGAATCCCTTTTGGGCTCACGGGGGTTACTGGAGCCTATCCCAGCTACTGTTGGGAGCAGGCAGTTACTCTTTGGATGGGTTGCCAGTTCATCGCAGGGGGACACATTCAAAAACACACTTATACTTAGGGACAATTTAAAACAGGGGTGGGCAATTATTTAACTCGCGGGCCACATTTGGTTCTAAAATTGGATAGAAGGGCCGGACCAGGAGCAGATGTGTGGAGTGAGAATGATAGAACATGGAATGTAGATGAAAGCATTTGGAATGAAAATTATATTCTAAAACAGAACATTCTAGCGTTTTTAGTTTAAAACTTTTGTTCCCATTTTAGATCTCTTTTGTTACTGTAAAGTCCTTTGGTACCTTCAAGAAGTTGTAAAGTGCTATTTGAATAGTTTCATTCATTTATGATCCTTTTAATAAAATAAATAACATTATTCACAAAATAAAACAATGACCAGATAACACTATATTTTTCAAAGACAAAAATTCAGGAAAAATACACTGATACATTTAAAAAAAAAAACACATCCGTGTCCCTGTGGGGTGGGTTCTGGTCGTTGCCCCCAGGTGCTGGGCCTCGCCAAATTTCCAACTGTGGCCGAGCCTGGTCGGGCCATGTTTACAACACCCCTCGTGGGCCCCCTTTCCACGGGGTGCCCCCCCCCTCCTGGGTGGGGGCGGCTGGCCCCTGCCTTGCTCCTTCCTGGACCAACCGTAGGCCGGGTGGGTGGCTCCCTGGAGCGCGGAGCGGGTCTCCCTTGGGGGGTCCTGGCCCGTACCTGGGGTTGGGGTGGGGGGATGCCCAGAACTCCTGGGTGGTGATGGGGTGCTCGTCTAGGGCTGTGGGCAGCCCTTCTCGGGTTGGGCCCGCGTTGAGCCCTCCCGGCGTGGCGGGGGGGCTGCTCTCTTGGTTGGGCTGGGGCAGCACTCTCTTTCCCCCCATGCCTCCCTGCTCTCTGGCTCTGGGGGCCTCGTGGTGGTCCTGGCCGGGGTGGCGGATGTGGCCGCCCGGGGGGCGGTTGTTCTCTGCCTGCTGCCGTGTGGTGTTGGGGGGTTTTGGCTGCTGCTGCCGTGGCGGGGGTCTTGGTGTGGGGGTGGCTGGTCACTCCCCCTCCTTCTTTTCACATTCCATCATCCATTTAGAAGAACATAAACACTCACCTGAGCACAGGTGTTAGCTCACCTTTACACTAATAGTTTGCAGTGATGGAACGAATGAAATATTCCAAACTAGTTGGTCTGAAGGCATAAGTATGCGTGTGTGAACAATATCTGTATTGTGTACATGTTGACATGTGGACATTTCTGCAGCTAACAGGCGTGTTTATAACATCTGAATGTGTGTGTGGACAGGCCCCGCCCTTTGAGATTTATATCACACTTGAACCTGACCGTAATGATAAACATCCAGTAAAGTTGTTGCTTTATACTGCTTCATGGTTCTATCCCCCCCCCCCCTCCTATTATCACCCTCCTATCCCCCCCTCCTCTCTTCTTCCCTCCTTTCCTTTTCCGTCCGGTCCAACACCAAAGATTTTCAAATATGATTGAAATTAATAAAGTTTGTCCTGGATTCCAAAAGGGGTTTATTCAGACATTCCTCTGGTTTGTCTGTAGATTAATAACCCCTGTTGTTAAAGTAAAATATGTCCAACACAAGAGGCCTTCAGCTCTCATCTGTCTGCCCAGCTGTTGGACAGGACAAGTTAAAAAAAAAAAAAATAATAATAATAATAATAACCCTGATAAATACTTTGAGGGCTGCAGCTCATCAGTCGTTTGTTTTAAAACTGAGCACCTGTGCTGTATTCTACACGTCTGTTTCTCATCCAGTAATAATGAAAAAGGCTAATTTCCATGTCTTCTGCTGCAGCTACATCTGCATTACCTTTTCTCCAGAACAGAGTCCCTCGTTTATTGCAGGACTTGCGTTCAAAAAATACCTGTGATCGGTGAAATCCACAGAGTCTGATTACAGATGTTTTTTATGGCATCAAAACTCCTCACTGCACACAGACATGAACATTTTCACCCTTTTCTCTCCTGTTTAAATTCTCAAACCTTCATAGAAATTAGGTCCAGGATCTTAGAATGAAGACAAAGATCTGATGGATCACAGATTTCTGTAGATCTGAAGAGCTCCGCTTAACGCGTTCCGCTGTACAGGAGTCACGGCACGGACTGAGGAGATTGATTGACAGGGTCTCCAGCCAATCAGGAAACAGAACAGGGTGCGCTGTTTCAAAAAGGCAGCATGATCGCTCAGAAATGAGGAGCTAAACAGGGAAAGATGAACTGAGACGTAGAAAGGGAAGACTGTCTTCTGTTCTGTTTGACAGAGATTTTTGAAGGCTTTCAGGTAGAACACAGACTGCAGAAGGTGGGAAGAAAATGTCACGTCTTGATCGTGTGGCCAGATTGAAAAAAAAAACATGGGTCTCTGATATTGTCTAGTGGGCCAGACCAAACATGGAGGCGGGCCGGATCCAGCCCGCGGGCCGTAGTTTGCCCACCCCTGATTTAAAATAACCTTCCGTCCTGTCAAGCACAATCATGGACTGTTGGATGAAGGCTTAAGCGTCTGAAGAAAGTGCTCCCATGCACAAGGACCCAGCTGGGATTTGAACCAGGACCTTCTCACTGAGAGATGCTAACCACTCCACCACTGTACAACCCTTGCATTAAATCAAGGTTCAGGGCTTTCTGTAATGTTTTCAGCTAAACATCTGTGTACCAGCGTCCACTATCCCTGAAAAGTATCTTATCAGCTTTCCCGCGCTGAGGAGCAGGAGCCGGTTTTTGACTGACGTCGTCCCGTCTATATGTGCAATATCAGCAAACCAAATCAGATTTTTACACTAATAGCAATCATTTTCAAGTCAATTTCATAAAGCACTTCAAGCATCTTAATTTCCACACAGCCAGAACATTTTGAATTTGCATTATCGCTACTTTTTCGTCAGTATTGTTCCTTTTTCATTGAACATACATGTTTTTCTATAACTTTGTAGTGTTTTCTTCAGACATTGGCTTCTTCTAAACCTTGACAACCAAAGGAATTTATTTTTGTAATCTATAAGTCACTCAAGCAAAACGAAGCCCCCACATTCAAATCTGAGAATGCACTGACCGGTGTCATCCTGCCAGAGGCGCTCAATACAGATTATGTGTGGCTGTAGGTTGGACTCTGCAGGCTCGACATAGACGCAGTCCCCCACATGGTACATACTATCCTTGAAGGAGCAGTCCTGGCTGTATGTACGCTGAACGGGCCACGATGCTACTACTGGGTCCTCCCTCTTTTCTGCCTCTGTGGAGTAAAAGGTTTTGTGTGAAGAGATGCAGCTCGAGCAGGAGATACACAACTGCAGTTGTTAGTTTTCACAAGTATTTCTAAGGATACCTTTTTTTTCTTCTTCTCTCTTGATTCTGTCTTCTTCGTACTCTTTGGGAAGTTTCTCTTTCTTTTCCTTGTCTACATCACTATGCAAATGTTTACAAGTATAGCTGAGGGCAGGGGACATCAAGATCTCTCCATTCTTGCACAACTCATCTCGGATCTTGATAAAGAACTGCTGCAGCTCTACTGCATCTTCAAAGATCTCCGAATCGGTCCTGTGATGAAGCAAAGACTTTGTACATACCTAAAAAAAGAAATCATTCGTTTGTGAGTATGATCAATACCTCACCTGCTTAACCGTCTGGCTTTCTCTAGAACTTCAAACATGTGGTCCTGAAAAACATCCAGCCTCCTGTAGCGACTCCGATCCACATTTTTTCTGATGATCTCAAAATTAAGCAGAGGCCTCTCAGAGTTTGCTGGATCAGCAGCAGGAATCTCTGCCAGCGAATCGCTGTAGCATCGCCCCTCATCGTCTTGGTGACCAAGAACAGATACAAAGAGGCTGCGAACAAGTTCCTGGATGAGGCGGGGCACGTCCGGCACGTGGGTGTCCTCTCCTCCTTCCAGATCCCGCCTGGTCTCCAACAACACTTTGTGCAGCAAGAGAGCGTCTCGGTAAATCAGAGACTCGGGCTCGTTGTAGGTGCAGGCGTTGTTAAACATCAGCACAAAGTCCTCAACCAGAGCATCGACATCCTGGTACTTGTTAGCCAGCATGTGGCTCTTGATCTTCTCCATGTCCACCGGTTTCTTAATGGCGATATAGTAATCAGGGAGCTCAGCGCGAGATGGAAGCCTCAGGAAGATGGTGCTGAGTCTGCGACCTCGTTTGTCTGTGTAGTTCTTGACAGCTTCGTAAAGCTCATTAAGTTTCTGCTGTAACGGACTCAAGTACTTTGATTTCTTCAGATTGATGCTGTTCTTTCCTGAAATAAACAAAACACAAAGGGTTCTCAGTAACAGGTCGGTGTACGTCTTTGACACCGGCTGTGAAACCTACTTATTTTTAACTTTGGGGACATAGTGTCGTCCTCATCAGTTGCTGGCCCGAGATCTCTGCGCCTGTCCTCCATGATCTTCTCTAGGATGTCTGCATCATTGTAGACCTGCAAAAGCGCAGAGCCAAAGGTCACAAAGGTTTTTCTCCTCTCGTTTAGTTTATTGA